>VZTD01005785.1:246442-263888 GCA_013397725.1 Rhagologus leucostigma | reverse complement strand
TGAGGGACGGCTGAGGGAGCTGGGGTTGTTCAGCCTGGAGAAAAGGAGACTCAGAGGTGACCTTATCACTCTACAACTCCCTGAAAGGTGGCTGCAGTCAGGTGGGGGTCGGGCTCTTTTCCCAGGCAACCACTGACAGAACAAGAGGGCACAGTCTCAAGCTGTGCCAAGGGAAATTTAGGTTGGACATTAGGAAAAAGTTTTTTGCTGAAAGAATGATAAAGTTCTGGAATTGTCTGCCCGGGGAGGTGGTGGAGTCACCATCTCTGGATGTGTTTAAAAAACAGATTGCATGTGGCACTTGGTGCCATGGTTTAGTTGAGGTGGTGTTAGGGCATGGGTTGGACTCGGTGATCTTGAAGGTCTCTTCCAGCCTGGTGATTCTGTGATTCTGTGATTCTTGGGATGGGAAGTCTGGCATCGTTTGTCATACCAGGGGCTCATCAAGACTCTGTGTGTGTGGGGTGTGGCTGTGAGGGTGTCGGGAGGGAGGGAACTGCACTCCCAGCACGGCATCATTAAAATGTTCCACTTCTTTTTCATGACCCCTGGGGGACAAGGACAATTTTAATGGGCTTTGGGTTCTATCTCCCCAGTTCCGCCCCATTTTCAGGTTAATAACACTGATGTCTCTTATCTCTCCTCTGCCATCAGGGCTGGAATGGGGGAAATCCAGCATTTTGTTGGGAGTTTTAAAGCTGCCTTGAAATCTGTCAAGGGAGATAAACTATCTTTGCTATCAGAAAATAGCTTCTCTTTGCTATCTGCCGGAACAACCTCAGCTCCACAAAGGATGCTCCTGCCCAACGGCTTCTCGGGGAGAGACACTCCCAGGGGGAGAAGTGGGAGAACTGAGGCAGTTTTTGGGGACCCTCTGGATTCAAAGGAGGCGAAGTTTCAGGGAGCAAAAAGATTTCTGGAAAAGGGCAGCACTGCATCTTGATGAGCCACGTGCATCCCGCAGCAGCACCCTGGTGAGGAGCCACTGGTGGAGTTGAAGCTGTGAGGGATGAGCTGAGGCTGTAAAGGAATTCCCTGAGTCAGGAGACGGTTCTGCTCCCATTTGTCACGGCAGGAGGGTGGAACTGAGCAGTTTGGTTGCTGTAAATCACAGAATCACACACAGATCTGAACGTATTTTGGTGTGGGATGTTCAGGTGCAGCCCGGCGAAGGTCTGGAGAATGTTTCTTTTCAACTGCTTGAAGTCTGCTCTGTAAGCAAAGCATTTCCTTCCAGCCAAAATATTCCATCTGCCAAAATTATCCCGATTAAACGTTACCAGAATCAATATCTAAATTACTCCACTTAAATGTGTGGCTTTATTGAACCAAGGCAAATGAAGCCGTTACAAAAACATTTCAAGGAGAGGATTCCAAGGATGGGAACGCCTCTGATGGTGGTGACAAGTAACCAGATGTCCCAAATTACCTTGAGAACACAATGTTTCCAGCTGGAAATCCTGGCATGCACCACAGGTGCCGGCTCAGATGGACCAATTGGAGAAATCATCTCTTTTGCTCCTGGAGATGCATCTCCCACTGGGTCCCTGTGGTAGCTCACTGGCTACCCTGGAGGGTGAAGCTCTTCTGCAAAGCTCAGGGTTTGAGGGAGAATTGAGTGAAAACCCAGCCAAATTCTGGTGGTTTCCCTCTGTAGGAGATGTTAATCCCAATATTTCAGAGCTCAGATGTTTTAATGAGCTGATCCACACCTCCCCGAAGTGAAATCAAAATCCAAAACTCAATCTTGGCTCCCAAACTGTAATTTTGGGAGAGGGCAGAGTTCCTGTTGAGAGGCACTGTGCTAACAGACTCCTCATCCTCTCCTGCCAGGCACCGAAAGCCTTTCCTTGGCTGCTGCTCTCTGCAGAGTGCCTCTGGGAAATGCCACATTCGCTCCCTCTCTGCTTCCTGCAGTTTTTCCTTGGCACGGATTGCCTTTGGAGACAGCTTTGGAGTCTCTGGGCTTCATTAACATCTCCTTCCTGCTGAAGAAGAGGACAAATGCTGCAGGAACGGGGTGAGGATTCCAGCTGGGACACTCTCACCCTGACACCTTTCCCTCACTCCTGCTTTCCCAGGGGACTATTTCCATTTCTCTGCTGGTTTCCCACCTCTATCCCTGTCCCCACTGGAGACTTCTTGGTGTCCCCTGGTGGGGTACAGCCCTGTCCCTTCTGGGATCACTCCTCTGTGTGTGTGGACTCCTTTTGGAGACCTTCCTTGCTTCCCATTTAGCTGGAAAGAGGAGTCCCACAGTTTCCCCCACTCCCGATGGCTTCCCGTAGCTCCTTAGCAAAGAAATTCCGAGTTTTCGTGAGACCTTTTCCAATCCTTGGCACGGCTGGAGGCACTTATTCCTTAGGTGTGGAGAGAGAGGAGTTTCAGTCAGCAGGGAGATCCTACAAGTGGCTCTCTGAGTTGTAAATTCAGCACGAAGATGCTCAAACCCCTCCTCCATCCCATATCCCGATTTTAACATTAACCAAAGGAACACTGATAGTAATTCCTGGCATTTAGGAGCTGCGTTTCCTGGGGTTTGGTGGGTGTGTGTGTAGAGACCTTTCCAACACCAGTTTTTCGGTTCTGAATGCACACTGAGAGTTGGGATTTGGGGAGTGGGAGGTTGGCTGCCCTTTCCTGCAGATGGCTCCTCGGAACACTTCCTCGGCGTGCTTGCTCACTTCCATGGGGAGGAAGCACACGGGAGCCGAGGAGATAAAACCAGCCAAGCTGAAGGTCAGCTCCTGAACTAGGCTGGGCTTTGTGCTGAGCCAGGGTTTGTGCTCATCCATGGGCGGGGGCGGGAACGCTGGGGGAAGCAATGGTTTTAAATAGATCCTTATGGAGGATATCAACATTTGGCATTTCCCGATTTCAGAACAGTGGAGGAGGAACCCAGAACTCCAGCAATCCCCCTTCTTCCCTCTGTGCCAATTAGGACCTTAGCCTGCTGCCCTCCCTCACACGGAACAGCCACTTGGGCACCCGTGCCAGCAGCACTTTCCTTTGGGAGCCAATTCCTGCCTTCCAGCAGCTCCGAGGAACAGAGCCATCCCAGGGGGTTTCCTGTGTGCTGGCAATGTGCCAACCGCCTGTTCCAGGGAATCAGCACCTAATTTCAGGAGATTCTCTCTTCGTTGCCTTCTGTCTCTCACCCCTTCCCCTGAGCAGGGCTGGGATGTGGATATGCACTTTTCCTTTTCCCTTCCAGCCAGGCACGAGGACATTCCCATCCACCTCCAGGCTGCGTTTATCCAAGGTGTCAGCTCCTGCCACCCCCACTCCCAGGTGGCTGCTGGAAGTCCCCTGTAAATGTGCATTTCCACGAGCTGCTGTCTCCTGCAGCCCGGAGGTTCCAAGCCTCCAACAGCCTTTTCCTCTCCTGGGCTGCTCTCCCAAATATTTGCATTTCCTTTCTCCAAACCCTGCTGTCACCTGCTGCCGTTGCACTTTGCATCTTGGCAGCCCCCTTGTGTCAGAGGGATTGACCCCAAAACGTGGCAAGGTGTGGGGAAATCACTGCAGTTCAGGGATCAGCTGTTGTTCCAGCAGCACCTGGAGTTTCCAGCTCCTCTCCTTGCTGGGGATTTCAATCACTGCTCCTTGGCACGGGTGCAGCATTCCTGGGAAGTTCCTTCCTCAGTGTCTGGTGGCCCTGCTGAGCACAGGAGTCTTTGCATCACCCTTTTCTCTTGGCACAAGAGAGTTTTATCCATTCCCCACTTTCAGGGAGTATGGACAGTCCTTTTCCACAGATTTCCCGAGTGCTTTGGACTGATGAGTCCAGGATGCAGGGATTGCAGTAATTTCGGAGTTTCTGAATCCAGAACCATTTGTGGTCCCAGCACAGAGCTGTGGAGGTGGTTACAGCTTTCCAAAGGGTGCTGACAGCCTGGAGCAGGGAGCAGGGAAATGGCCAGAGAAACCAGAGAAGCCTCTCTGAAAGAGTGACTGAAGGATGGAGGAGGACACAAAAGCTGCTTCCTGAAGATGCTGGATTAACGACAGCGGGAGGCATGGAGCAAAGTCTCCTTCTCAGTGCTAGGTTTGGGTGGGAGGAGGACAAGAAATGATGGAGGAGCCAAGAGACAAGTGGATCTCACGGACGGAACAACCTCTGCTGACTCCAATTGCAAGAGCAAGATGTTCTTCCATAGTTGTCCCCAGCCCTTCCTTTATTCCTCTCAGAGCTCAAACCTGCACCATTTCTTTCTCCCATTCCCACATCTCTCGGCTAGAGGAACTTGAAATCCAGTGTGACATGCCTGGATGAATCCCATTCCCAGAGCCCAGGGCATGCTGAGCCCACTCCCAGCAGGAAAAGGGAACTTTGCTGAGGATGAGAGAGTTCCCAGCATGGAGGTGGTACCTGGTGTCAGCAACGCAGGAGAGCTCAGCTGGAATCCTCAGAATGCCTTTTATCTTTAGCAGTACAGCTTCCCAGAAAGCTTTCAGTTCCTTTTCTTCCTACCAATTAAAGCAAAATAAAAATATTACGAGCTGTTTTGTCTGGTTTTTAAAGGAAAACAGAAATAAAAAGGGGTTTGGCAGAGCAACACTCTCAACAATTGTGCTGCTTTGGGGGTTTCACTTGGTTGACTTGTTTCTTTTAGGAGGGTGGCTTGCAAATTTTGTGCAAACTCTTAATGTTTTGTTTCAAATCAGCTCATGTTCTTGAGAAATGGTGTATAAATGTTCCAAATCTGCCGTGTTTAAAAGGAGAGGAGTCTACCAGGAGGGCGGTTTTGAAGAAAGGTGTGGGCTCTGGGTTGGATTTGAGTCTGTCATAAATATCTGAGCCTCGAGGACTCCAGGATCAAGCACTGCTTTTGAAATTAGAAATAAAACCTACAATTAAAAAACCAACCCAGCCTCCTCTGCTAATGGCAGCCTGTTAGTGCCGTGTGCTCCAGCAGAGCTGGGGGAGGAGCTGGGAGCAGGATTTTATCCCTTATTTTTGATGTGCTGATTGAAGTGAGCGGTGCAGCCCTGCTGCTGCTGCTGCGTCCGGTGCCAGCACAGATGCCCAGCACTGCCCAGGGAGCGCAGCGTGGAGGGGCTGATTTGGGGATGATTAAAGAACCTCAGAAAGCCAGAGCGGAAAGAGGAGAGGACTCTTAACTCTGTTTTAGGGAGGATTTAGGATTCCCAGTTCATCAGCTCACCAGGAGGGATCCTAACTCGGGCTGGGGGAGAATCAAACTGCTCCAGTCAGCTCGGGCGGTGCTGCCCCTGCAATATTCCTGCTGCCTCTGCTCCCGGGTCACAGATGGGAGCTGTGCCCCGGCTTCCAGGCCCTGCTGGGAAAACCTGGTTTGGCTTCTGCAAGACTGTGCTCTCTGGCACAGGGACTCATGGGGATGCTCCAGCTCTGGAAGCCTTTAAGGTCAGGTTGGATGGAGCTCTGAGCAACCGGGCCTGGTGGGAGGTTGGGGTGGAATGAGATGAACTTTAAGGTCCCTCCCATTCCAAACCAGTCTGTGGTCTCACAGGGCTCCTGGGATGTTCCAGGAGAAGACAGATGACGAGGGAGACTTGGGACATCACACACGCACTCGAGCAGTCAGACTGTTCCTGCTTGAAGCTCTGCTGGACAGAGTGCAGGGGGAGAGCCCACAGGAGAGCAATGGAAAACCTGTGGATATCCCAAAATCCCATCATCTGCCTGCTCTGTTGTGCTGGCCAGGTGTGTGCTGTGCCTGGTCAAACAGGCCCTTCTGGAGGTGTTCAGCACCTCTGCAGACAGTGCATGTGGAGTCCTTGGAGAGCTGGTCTGGGGACTGGTTTTGGGGTGCCTTGAGCTGCTGTCACACCTCAGTGCCTGAGCAAGGTGACGATGTCTCGCCCTGCTGGGGCTCCAGGGACTTGCTGAGCTCCACATTGCTCTCCTCCCCGAGAGCCCAGTTGGATGACTCCTTAACTGGGACACGCACTGGGAGATGGTTTGCTTTGCTTGCCGATTGCTGGTACATTCCCAGATCCAAAGGAGGCGGCCAAGGCTTGTCCCGCTGGGATTCAGGTCATGGCCAAAGCCCCACAGCCAGAGCTGGGTGTGCACAGAGCCTCAAAGAGTCTGGCTCTGTCCTGACCAGACAGACCCCCCAGCACAGGGTCTGGAGAAGATCACCAGCCACCACTGAGCAGGAGAGGCGTGGGATGGAACCACTCCAGGCCTCGCTCTCCTTATCTCCGGTGGAGATGGAGACAGTGCCTCACGCAGGGGCAGGATGTGGGAGGAGAACCAGGGTTTGTCTGATGTCTGGAGGCTTCAGAAGCGGATCCAGAAGGATCAGAGAGGAGCCAGGAGTGAGTGGCAGGGAGGGTTCGATCCAGGCGCCTGCCGCTGGCTGTCTTCATGTGGCATTTGAGACAGTGTGGGCAGCTGGCTCCAGCCTTCCCTCCCGACGCCGCTTTGTTTGGAAGGTTGTAGACACATGTCAGCGGTGATGGATAGATTTGTTTGACTTCCTGTCAAATCAATGATTACTCCTAGAAATCTCTTTTATTAGTTTATCAGAGGAAGTTCTCTGTCATTTATCCCAGCGGAGCTCGGCTGCCTGGTGTCACTGAGCAGGAGTTATTGCTGGCTTTATTGTGCTGCTGCTTTTAGGCTTTGACACCGTATTTATTTTTGTCTTGCTTCGACACTAGGGAAGGTTCACTCCTGTTTTTCCCCTCATTGCAGGGAAGGTTTGGCTTTCCTTTCCAATCCCAGTCCTTGGAAATTTGCAGGAATTTGCCCCAAGTACCAAGGTTTATCCATGCTCTCTCTTCAAGTCTGACTGGATGCTGTCTGGCTGTTCCTTGCCGTTTTTGATCTTATGAAGGTCTTCATTTCCTGGGAATTATGGAACAGTTTGGATTGGAAGGGACCTTAAAGATCTTCCAGTTCCAATTCCCTGCATCATAGAAGCTGGAACAAATGGGTTGGAATCGGAGGAAGGAGGGGTTGGTGAGTTAGAGGGAAAAGTCACGGGGATGTATTTCCCAACTCTTCTCCACTGGGCTTGTTCGGGTTCAGGGAGAAGGAGGAGCTCCCCTCCCCGATGTTTTCACGCTGCATCCCAAGGGATGGGCTGTGGGATTGGTCCCAAGGCTCTTCCATGGCTGCAGGAGCACTGGTGGGGCTGGGCCTGGGCTGAAGCAGACCTGGGCTCCCCACAGGCCTCCTGTGACATTCCTGGGTCATCTCCGTGTTCCCCCAGCCCCTCGGGATTTGGAGGGCCCTCTGCTCACAGCATCCCAACCCTGCAGGGCTGACAGACACCCAAAGGCTGGCAGGGATTCAAAATGCCGTCCCTCCATGTGGGCTCAGGTGGGGGAGGTGGGGCAGAGCTTTTTGGGATCTTCTGGATGCAGCAGCTTTGCTGAGAGCCATTTCACAGCTCTTTTCAAACTGGAGAGAAGGAGACTTCGCTTCGGGTGTAGCTCACACACAAGAGCTGTGCAAATTACTGAGTCATTGCTGTCTTCGGTTATTTGTCCCCGTTAAAAAACTCATGGAATTATTTCGGATCAATCTAAATAACATTTTTGCCACTGACATTATGAATCAGAGAATCACGGAATGTGCTGAGCTGGAAGGGACCCATCATGGAGTGCAGCTCCTGGCCCTGCACAGGACACCCCAACAATCTCCCAGTGCCTGGGAGCATTGTCCAAATGTTCCTTGAGCTCTGGCAGCCTTGGGGAGTTGGAAATCTTGGGAAAATGGCTAAGGAACACAGTGGAAAGGAAGATGCTTTCAAATCAGTTTCAAAACTAATCTTGGAAAGGAGTTTTCTAAGTAAAATCTCCATTTGATTAAAAGTAATAGAACAAAACATCATCCTGGCTGTTCTCAAGCTCTCCTACCTGGAACAGAAATCCAGAGAACTGAGGGTGCTTTCTTGTCCTGCTTTATCCAGAGGAAACTCTTCCAGAGCCGGGCTCTGCGGCCCTTCCCTACCCTCTCCCGTGGCTGAGCGCCCGCGGAGCTTTGGGAGCTGCCGCTCCTGCCGAGATAACAAAGCTGATCTCGGGGTTCAAGGAGGACAGGACTCGGTTTCCAGGTCAAGAGCTGCTTGGCTTAGCCCCTGCAGATGAACCGAGCGAGGAGGGGACGGCCCGAGGGCAGAGCTTCACCCTCTGAACAGCCCCAGGTCATTGCAGCCACCAGTGGAGCGGAGCGGGGGAACCAGGTGGGAACGATGGAGCTGCACAGGAACAAGCTCTGGGTGACTTTGCTTGAGTCGTGGATGCTGCTGCAGCCTCCTCCCTTCCTCCCAGGACCGAAGGTCTTGCTGTGCTTGCCCTGTTAGTCCAGGAGCTCCTAAGCCAGGCTTTGATACGCTGATCTTTGTCCTCTCTCTGCGGAGAGAAATATCTGCAGTTTTTCCTTGAGCCACGCGGGAGAGAAGGAATTCCTGCCACTGAGCTGGAGGGGGATTTGAGCCCAGCTTCAGGTTTAAGCTGGATGCACACCCAGCTTTGGCTGTCTGCTGATCCAGGCTGCTCCACCAAATGCTTCTCATGCCTGGTGCCCCTCACCTGGAGCTGATGTACTTCCACATCCCCTCACGGTCCTGGTTGTTTTCGACCTGGAGTTGGATGTCTGGAATCGGTAGCCAGCCTTGAGGGAGAACAACATCCAGCTGATGTGCTGTGTCATGGTGGGGGCAGTAAATGGAGCTGAGGGGAGGCAGAGGCAGTGGCTGAAGCCTTCAGTGAGAAGATAAAAGCCTGTTCCAAGATCAAAGGCAGCGGGGAGAGGTGCACGGCTCCTGAAAGCAACTAACAACCAACAACCATCGAACGTGAGGCTGGGATTTATCTCTGGTGCTGAGCCCAGGGCACATCCCATCCCTCCATCAGCAGCTGAGCCTGACAAGGACAGCAACTGCCTCCTCTCTGATGGGTCGCTGGGGCTCTGCATGGTAGGAAAGCTACAGCCAGTCACCCTTCCCAGGACAGGAATCTGTTCCTTCTGCTGGGAAGTTCTTCCAGAGAGAGAGATCAATTCCCACCCTTATCGGACTTTTCTACCCAGTAGTTAATGGGTCAAACACTGATTTTATTCCCAGGCCGTTCCCAAATTAGTGAGAGGCGCAGGGTGTGGAAATCACCCGGAGGAGGAACAGCGGGATGGAGGAGGAACAGAGGGATGGACGAGCAACAGAGGGATGGATGAGCAACAGCGGGATGGAGGAGGAACAGAGGGATGGACGAGCAACAGAGGGATGGATGAGCTGGGGTTTGCTGGCCCAGGGGGGCCCATTAATTTTGCCGGCGTGTAATGCAGAGTGCGGTGATTGCTCCAAACAGAAATGATTTAACCTTGAGTGAGGGAAACACAAGCCAGCAGCAGCCGTGGAACAACAAAGAAATTCCATCTGTGATCTCCCGTGCCCCGCGCTCCGCTCGAGCGGCTCCGATGTCACCGATCCGTTATTGCCACGAGTGACTGGAAGTGCATTATGCATGAGCGTGTGGCCACTGCTGGAGAAAACAGGGCTTCTTCAAGGCAGCACAAATAATCCATTTGGATTCATGGAGCTCCTCGGCTTGGAAAGATGGTGCTGCCTGGTGGAAGGGTGTGGTTGTGCCCGAGTTTGGCACGGAGGGGGTTTTTCCATGTGTTTCGCTGTGGGTGTGGATTGTGGCGGCCCCCACAAAGGGCTTGGCTGTGCAACTCCAGCGGCAGCAGCACCTTCGGCTCCTTGAAAATGCTGGATTTGCTGTGGGGGCATCGCTTTAGGGAGAAGCTGAAGCACAGCCCAGCTTTTGGCAGCTACCCAGGCAGGCTGTGGGGTGACAGCTGCCCCAGGGATGGAGGGGAGCAGGGAAGGTAGATCGGACTCTGCCGTGCCAAGGGTGGAATCACAGAATCATGGAACATCCTGAGCTGGAAGGGAGCCACAAAGATCATGAAGTTCAACTCCTAGCCCTGGGCAGACACCACAAAACCTCATCACTGAGACCTCACTGGGGTCAGCAGTTTCCTCCTGAGGAGCAGGTCCAATCTCTGCTCTCTGTGAGCAGGGACAGAACCCAGGGAGCGGCTGGAGCTGTGTCAGGGAGGTTTAGGTTGGAGATCAGGGAAAGGTTCTTCCCCCAGAGGGGGCTGGGCACTGCCCAGGCTCCCCAGGGAATGGGGACGGCCCCGAGGCTGCCAGAGCTCCAGGAGCGTTTGGGCACCGCTGCCAGGGATGCCCAGGGTGGGATTGCTGGGGTGTTTGTGCAGGGCCAGGACCTGGGCTGGATGATCCTGTGGGTCCCTTCCAGCCCAGGATATTCCATGACTGTAAGGAATGGTGACTGAACAGCCGTGCACGGCCGTGTGCAGGATTTAACAACTGCACAGGTGTCCAGGGGGAAATCAGGATGAATGAGGCTTTTCCAGGGGCAGAGCTCAGGACTTGTGGGGTACTCTGGCAGCTGCTGAAGGCTGTTCAGCACTGACCCTCCGAGCTCATCCCTTAGTTCCCCTCAATACCTGGGTGTTGCCTCGGACTAAAGCAGTTGGCTCCTTTACTGCCTGTTCTGGACTGAGTTCTCCCTCTCCAGCCCAGCACCCCTGGCCAGACCTTTCCCAGAGACCAGAGCATGGGCCACAGATTTCCCTGTGTCCCTGGAATCCAGGCTGCCCCATGGGAACCCAGAGAAGTGGTGGGGAGTAACCGGCTGCTTGGGATGAAATCATGTTTCTTCATTAGGCGAAACAGTACAGCAGAGGGAAAGGGATTTTAAAACAACAAAGGCCCACAGCATATTTTACCTCATTTAATCTTACAAGCTGGGTTTGATAGGCTTTTCTTTCCCCTTCCAGCTTACAAAGCTCCAATTCCCCTCCAGGGCTTTGTTCTGCTCTCCCCATCCCCTGCTTGGAAGGCTCAGAGCAGCATCTGAAGGGGCCCCCAAGGAAGGCAGACAGGGACTGCTCATCAGGAGCCAGAGTGCCAGGACAAGGAAGAATGGCTTGGACCAGACAGAGGGCAGGGTTAGATGGGATATTGGGAAGAAATCCTTCCCTGTGAGGGTGGGGAGGCCCTGGCACAGGGTGCCCAGAGAAGCTGTGGCTGCCCCTGGATCCTTGGCAGTGTCCAAGGCCAGGTTGGACATTGGGGCTTGGAGCCCCCTGGGCTAGTGGGAGGTGTCATATGGGTCATAGAATCATGGAATTTCCTGAGTTGGAAGGGATCATCAGTCCAGCCCCTGTCCCTTCACTGACACCCCAACAACCCCACCCTGGGCATCCCTGGCAGCGCTGTCCAAACGCTCCTGGAGCTCTGGCAGCCTCGGGGCCGTGCCCATTCCCTGGGGAGCCTGGGCAGTGCCCAGCACCCTCTGGGGGAAGAACCTTTCCCTGATCTCCAACCTAAACCTCCCTGACNACCTCTCCCCCCCTCCCCCCCCGCCCCCCCCCCCCCCCCGAGATTCAAACCCCTCCATCAGTGCTAGGTTCCACTGAATTAGTTTCTGCTCACACAGCTGGGAGAAAACAAGCAGGGTATTTTCTCTCCTTACTTGCAGTTTTAACGCCCCAAAACTCGGCAATCCGGCTGCAGTGATGTTGCTACTGAAAAGAAACAGAATTAGAAGGAATCCGGGGAATTATTCTGTAGGCTTGCAGAGTGTCTGCAAACCCAAAACACTCTGTATTGTTGTAACGTCTAAAGGAGCGAAGCTGGTGCTTGTCCCTCCAGAGAGTCTGCACTGAAAGGAGGCTGCAGGACTGGCAGAAAGGGCTGTGAACTGAAAGCCACCTTTGCCCTGATGAGCCCGGGGCTGGTGCTGCTCTCCAGTAGATGCCAGGATTACGGAAGAGCTCAGCAGAGCGTTGTTCTCCAGCAGTTCCTGCTCTTTCCCAGCCATCCCTTACATTTCAGGCGTTTGATGTTCGCTTTGCGGGATGGAACACAGCGCTAATTAAGTCAGGATCCTGAGCAGCTTTGCATCTCCTGCAGTCATGAAGGGATGATCTGTCACTCCTGAGACTGCCGGTGCTGATCCAGAACAAAGAGCTGAGGCATTCCCACATCATCACAGGAACAAAGCCAGGCCCCGAAACGCCACACACGCTGAGTGCGGAGCAGCGGCACATCTCCGCCTGGCCTGGGACAGCTCCCTTCAGCCCTCTGTTCTTCGGCAGCTCCCGGCACATCCCTGCTCTCCTCCGTGCTCTGGGGCAGCGATTCTCCCTGATTATGCATGTGCGGGAGGCTTTGATCTCCGTGCTGCATCCTGTACGACAGCACGGAGAGCGTCTCACAACCAGAGCAAAAAGCCGATTAATAATTTTAAGCTTCTCTGCACATGCGAACCCCCGAGGCGCCTGCGTTCCCTGTCTGCTTCCTGGGACAGTTCCTGGGGCTGGGAGGGCACAAGGGTCACTCGCCTTGTTTAAGAAGTCCGGATCCAACTGGATCAGCAGTGGATACAGCGAATGCTTTCCTGCTTTCCCTCTGGCAGGAGGAGGGTGTGGGGTCAGGAGCAGGGTGAGCGGCAGCTGGCACTGTGCTGGGGTCTGCTTGGTTGATGTGAGGGGTGTGGGTGCCATGCAAGTTGGGCACAATCCTGGGAATCCTGTGTTCCAGGGTTCCCTGGAGACAGGGACAAAGGGCTGGCTGGCAGGGCAAGAACTGAATCCCAGAATGGTTGGGGTTGGAAGGGACCTTAAACCATCCAGTCCCACCCCTGCCATGGGCAGGGACACCTCCCACTAGCCCAGAGTGCTCCAAGCCCCATCCAACCTGGCCTTGGACATTTTCAGGGATCCAGGGGCAGCCACAGCTCCTCTGGGCACCCTGTGCCAGGGCCTCACCTCCCTCACAGGGAAGGATTTCTCCCTAATATCCCATCTAAATCTACCCTCCTTCATCTTAAAGCCATTCCCCCTCAGCCTGGCACTCCAGGCCCTTGGAAATATTCTCTCTCCATGTTTCCTGTCGGCTCCTTCAGGCCCTGCAAGGCCACAGTGAGGTCACCCCAAAGCTTCTCCTCTCCAGGCTGAACAGTCCCAGCTCTCCCAGCCTTTCCTCCCAGCAGAGCTGCTCCATCCCTCTGATCACCCTGGTGCCTCCTCTGGGCTCTCTCCAGCAGCTCCAGGTCCTTCCTGTGCTGGGCCCCAGGGCTGGGGCAGCTCTGCAGGTGCAGTGGGGAGAGGGCTTTTCCCCACTTTCCCTGTTGAACTGAACACTGAGATCATCGGTTTTTATCCCAGATTCTTTCAGGAGCTGCCTCTGGAGCTCGGGGCTGTTCCTGCTCAGCCTGAAGGCCTTGCTGAGGCGCTGTGAGCCCGAGGCTGCTTTGCCTCCTGACGGGAATTCTGTGCCCCTTGTACTGCTGCTGTTGTGAGCGTGCCTGACGCAGCTCATTTTCTCACTGTGCCTTTGTCTTTCCATTTTGGAGGATGTACTTTTCCTGACAGAATTTCCAATTCAGTTCATTTTCTCTGCCTGCAGTAGGAGGGGAGAAAAAGGTGGTTTGAGGGGTTGCTGCATGTATTATTAATTGTCCTGATTTCAAGGCAGCAGAGTCTTTTTCTGCCTGATATTCCCATTTTCTCCTAACTGATATTGCTGCCAGTTTGAAAGGGGTTTGGCATTTGAAATTCTATGGATTTCTTTGTGCTGGTAGTGTGTTTAAAGCTGGAAAACGTGGTTCTCCTGCTTATCTGGAGCTAAAATGGCAGCGTGTTAGTCATCAGTCAATTGAACTGTGTTGTCGAGCAGCTGATTATTGCAGCTGCCTGTGCTTCCTGGGCTGGTTAAAACATCCCCCAGAAGTGCTGTGTCAGAACCTGGCCACTAAACATCATTAATGCGGGAGCAGGAAGGGGCTTTGGCATGCAGGTGAACAGGTTTGGGTCATTCGCAGCCCTGGTGATCCTGTTAGGAGGCAGGCGTGGGCCTGGATAACAAGCAGGGGTTCGTGCTGGGGCTGTGTGGTGCTGCATGAGGATTTTCAGGGCTGTCAGCTTGTGTTCCCACAGAGCTCGAGGCCCAGGTGGGATGGGTCTGTGATTCCAGCCCAGTTGCTGGTGAACGCTGTGTCAGAGCAGGGAGAAAGCTGCATTTGCTACCCAGGCGAACACGACTCAAGCCATGCGGTGGTAAAGCTGCTCAGACAAAAGGGACACTCAGCCCTAGGCAGGGGAAACCTCCTGGCAGCAGTCCTGGGGTCAAGGTGATGGTCCTGATTCCACCAGAGCTGCATCTGAGAGACGGGAACAACACATTTTCCAGAGGAATTAATTAACCTGTTAATGGATCTCGGAGAGAGGCAGTGGGAGACTCCTCTGTGTTTGCTGCTGCTCTTCCTCTCCCTCCTCGAGGACTCTCGTTTCCTATTACCTTTCCCAAGGCATTTGCACTCACAGCAAATCCTGGCCACAGTGGCAGGACATGGGGAAACCCCAGGCTGGAGTGATCAGAGAAGCAAGGGGGGAACAGGGATTCTCCCCCACCAGAGCTCCATAAAGGATCATTTTCTCGGCTGCTGTGGGCCCAGGGTAATGCTCACACTCCCCCTTGTCTCCGTCTTCCCTGTCCAGTTCCCAGTGTGAATTTTATTCCTGGTTTGCCTCTCCCTGAGTCCGGCCTCCTCCTTGCTGAAGCCCAGACAGACCCTCCCCGGGGAGCAGCTCTGCCCTGACCTTGCTGGCACCACTTCCAGCCGGTGTTTCCTTGGCTTTCCAGGAGCTATCCAAATAGGATTGGCCTCCTGTCCTCACTGCTGGCCCCTCCCGTGCCATCCCGGCGTGTGCTGCCGTGGAATCCAGCCTGCTCCCGCTACAAAGGAAACATCTAAAGCCAGCCAGAGCATGTCCAATAGGATTTGTGGTTCTTCCGACCTCCCCGCGTTATTGACTCCCCCTTTCAAGTGTGGCCAGGGCTTTATCTGTTGGTAATAGGGAGAATTAATCATTTCCTTTAAAAGAAAAAAAAAATCGGCTTAAAAAACCCCTCCACCTTTTTATTTATTTTTTTACATAAAAAGGCAAGTAAGAGACATAACAAAGTTGTTAAAAGTTCAAAGGGAATGCTAATCCCTGTAATGTGGACTAATCAACTTTTATCCAGACAATCCCCTTGTATCTCTGGGGCCTCGTGTGGTGCAGGATTCCCACAGGCGAGTGCTGGGCTTTAACTCCTTTGGAGCTGCTTTCAAGCTTCCCGTCCCTCTTCCCGGAGCAGTGCTATCGCTCAGGAACAGCCTGGCACCTCGCTGGACTCGGAACGGCTTCAAAGGTGCTGCAGCTTCCCTGGCAAAGCTTTCAAAGAGATGTAGAAGCGCAAAAGTTCTTTTCCCTTGGAGGGCTGAACCATCCCAGCGCGAATAAATGAGTGGAGCGGTTCCAGCCGTAGGAGCTGCTGGGGATGGGTGAAGTGCATGGAATCCAGGCAGGACTGACAAGTAACCCCTTGGCGTGATGGCTCTAGGAATGAGCTCTCCGTCGGGAGATCTGTGGGGTGTAGGACGCGTGGCCAGCGCCGTTCGCTCCGTTTGGTTTGCGCTCACCTGGATGCCTCCATCGGACCCTCCGTGTGCGGAGCTTCGGGAAGGACAGAGCAGCTCCCCCAGCCAGGAATGTTTTCCTTGGCAAAGCTGCTGTTTGAGGAGCTCACCCCCGAACAACCACCCTCAGGTGCTTGTCACTCCCCACACTAAGGTTTACTTTGCGTCGGTATCAAGGCTACGAGAAGCAGGATCCACCACCTTGAAAAGGAAGGGAGGAAAAGCGTTTCAGCAGTCCTGGATCTCGGAATATGGGGATTCACTGGGCTTTGAAGGGATTCTTTGGTGCTTTCAGTGCCATATGAATGCCCCTGGATGATTTGTGGATTGCACAGACCCGTGCAGCTGCAGAGCTGAGAGCAGGGGATGGGGATGGTGTGTTTTGGAAGGCTCAGCTGCCGAGACAGATGTGTTTGTGCTCCCAAAATCCCTGCCAGGGGAAGGCAGAGAGCCACGCTGGCTGAGGCCTGGTAACAGTTGTTACAGTAAAACCCTCTGCTGCCTGTTCCACCTTGGAGGGCAGGATGGAATTGAATTATTCCGATGGAATTGAATTATTCCTTCCTGACAGGCACTGCAGCTGCCCCGTTCTCACTGGCAGGGACAGACCCTGTTCTTGGGGTGGCTGCTGGGGTGGCTGGGTTTGTGTGACAAGTGACATCAGGCATTCCCAAGGAGCTTCCAGCTGTGTGCCTGATGCTCGGAATGAGGGGATAAACCTGGTGGTCTTTGTCCTGAGCTGGGATGTAGCTGGGTGTGGTGGTTTTCACTGCCCAGAAACCTGCAGCTTCTCCAGAAAGAGCTTTTGGGTTGCTCTGTGGGTGAAGGGGGAGGTGGCTCAGGTGGTGTCCTGGAAACTTGGAGCATCGAGGAGCAATCCAGCCCTTTTTATCTTGGGATTCCTTCAGCCTGGAGAAGAGAAGGCTTTGGAAAAATCTCCAGTAAATAGAGGTGCTCATGAGAGAGCAGGAGAGGGACTTTTCATAAGGGCCTGGAGTGAAAGGACAAGGGGGAACGGCCTTAATCCGAAGGAGGGCGGATTTAGGTTGGATCTGAGGGAGAATCAGCTCAGCTGCTCAGAGCCTGGTGCCATAAACACCGAGGCTGTGGCTTCGGTCCCCGGCTGGGCTGTTCACTTGAGAGTTGGACTCGATGCCCTTGTGGGTCCCTTCCAACCCAGAACACTCTGTGATTCTGTGGAATTGTTCCCTGTGAGGGTGGTGACGCCCTGGCTCAGGGTGCCCAGAGAAGCTGTGGCTGCCCCTGGATCCCTGGCAGTGTCCAAGGCCAGGCTGGACGGGGCTTGGAGCAACCTGGGACAGTGGAAGGGGTCCCTGGCCATGGCAGGGGGGGGGACTGGATGAGCTTTTAAGGTCCCTTCCCACCCAAACCACTCCATGATTAGCTGAGGATGAACATCCCCCAGGTGCACTGGTGGGAGCAGGATCCAGTTTCCATTTGCTGCTGTGACCTGTGGAAACTGGGATCTGCTGGTGCAATGCCCCAGCTCAGCCCTGGAGCTGGATCCCAGCGGGGTGGGAGCTCCTTGGATTGGGATTTGCCCTCAGTCAGCTCAAACCCAAATGGATGAAAGGATAAAACCTGGGCAGGGCAGGAAGAGAAGGGACAGGGCTGAGTCAGATCAGGGGAATCGCCACCAGCAAGTGGGTCACCCTCAAACAGCCCTTCCCAACTTTCAGCCAGCCAGACACCAGACTTCAGATTTCGTGGTGCTTCTCCAAACTGTGATAAAAACCTGGCCAGCTGTGAAGCAGCTTCCCTGGAAATCTGGTGCATATTGAGGAAGAAAAAGGAGCACTCTCCTTGAAAATTTCAGATGTAAGAAAAATCAAGATGACTTTCTGATTTAATCGTTCCTTAAATATTTTTAAAGAGCTTTGAAAAACATTCAGTGTTTTTGTGGAGGTTTTTTTTGTTGTTTTTT
>VZTD01005785.1:216631-246415 GCA_013397725.1 Rhagologus leucostigma | reverse complement strand
TTTTTTTTTTTTTTTTTTTTTTTAATGAGTAAATTGAATTCTGCTTCCCGAAATAATTTTTAAATTTCCTCTTTGAAGATATCTGGGCATTTTTTTTGTAAAGTGACTTCCAGTGCCTGGAGTGATTTCAGGGTTAACAGGTTAATTAAATGTTGGAGCAACTCACTGAGGTGTGAGTTGACTTCCAATCATTCGGCTTTGAAAATCAAGATGGGCTGTGGTGGTTTGGGAATCCCTGGGAATCCTGGGAGAGGGGGATTAAACAGGATAAATGTGGAGGCTGTGCTGTCTGGGAGCATTCCCAGAGGACATCCCTGGGTGCTTTTTATGCATTTTAATTACCTCTCCTTCCCTGCAGAGATTTTCCTCTTGGATCAAGCCTTGGAGTTGATGGCCAAAGCCCCACATGGATCCACCAGGGTGGAAGCAGGTGGGGCCGGGCTCTGCTCCCAGGGAACAAGGGACAGGACAAGAGGAAACGGCCTCAAGCTGTGCCAGGGGAGGTTTAGTTTGGATATCAGGGAAAATGTCTTCATGGAAAGCATTGTCAAGCCTTGGAAGCAGGCAATGACAGAGCCAGCATCCCTGGAAGTGGTGGAAAATGTGTGGATGTGGCACTGGGGGACGGGGTTTAGTGGTGGTGCTGGGCTGATCTTAAAGGTCTTTTCCAGCCGTAATGTTCCCATGATTCCATGATATCCTGCAATCCAGGGAAACCGGGCTGTGTGGGGGTGGCCAGCCCTCCATGCCCACATGCTCTCTGTGCTCAAAGGTGAGGTGGAGCAAATCCTTCCGTGTATTCCCGGCTGTGAATGACTCCAGTATGGCCACATCTCTCATTGTATCTCCTTAACTAAATGGATTAATTTTTTTTTGTCCTCTTCACAGGCTTAATTAGCAATCTGCAACGCAAATTAAATCACTATCAACTAATTCCAACTATCCCTTCAGAGATAGCCTTCAGCGAGCTCCGTAATCTGGTTAGCATTGGAATGAGCCCGTGTCCCACCCTGCAAACCCCAGCGTGAGCTGCTTTTTTTATCCGCTGCTGAGAAGGCTTTGTCCTTCCTAATGAGGGCAGCAGTCACTCTGTGCTCGCTTTGCAGGCGTTTCAGCAGGGTTTCGGGGTTTGTATCTGTGCTTTGGAAGGCAGCTGATCTGTGGTGAGGGCTGAAATCCTCACGGACAGTGGGAACAGAAGATAAACTTGCGTTTTCCCAGTTACGAACCGACTCAAGTGCAGAGTTCCCTTCATGCACCCAGAGGTGAACGTGGGGACATCTTGTATTCACCTCTGTGGGCACAGCCGATGTTGTGGCTCAGATCCATAAACAAGCTTCCAGAAACTCTTGGGGACACTGGGAAAGCTGGATGAGCCTGTGATCCTTGAGCCAGACAGCCAGGACCTCGCAGATTCCATCCCCCTCTACCTCCTTTGCCTCCCTGTGAAAACACCGTTCTCCCCTGGCATCATTTTACGGGGTTTGGACAAGGGCTGATAAAAATTCTGGGACAGTTGTGGCTGAAGACATTTCCAGACCTCTGAAAGCTGGGAAACTGGAGAGTGCTGAGGGTCCCCTGGGGACATCCTGGGGACATTTTTGCTTCGGTTCTTTCCTAACTGTTCGGTGTCCGTGAGCGTGAGATGCGAGGGGATGATGGCTTCCTTCCTCTTCCCTCCTCCAGATCCTCCTGGCCTCTGCTGTTCGCTGCAGCCAGCATGGAAGCTGTCTGGATGTGGGTGATAAATGGATGTAGGTCATAATCCCCAGGGTCCACGTGCTCCCAATAATAGGATTAATCAACAGTGATTTTTTGCTGTGCTCCTTCTCCCCAGCTCACAAAAGGAAGAGGAAGAGGAGGGGAATGGAGCTGAGGAATAGAGGTCGCCTTGACTATCCAGACTCAAATGAGAATTTCTTGGTGCTCACGCTTTCGGAAGGGAGGATTTGGGAGCAGATTCATGAGGTCCTGCAGAGATAAAGCAAAACTTGTCAAAGGGGTGTTGCTGCTTTTTTGACAGCACAAGGATCAACAGGGAGATGCCTTCCTGTGGTTGGAGGAAGACACTTTCCAACTGCCAAAATATCGAGTTTCCTCTCTATTTCCATGCTAGTGATTTTACAGAGAGCTTGGGGGTTTGGAGAGAGCAGGGTTGGAGCAGCATTTTCCTCTGGCAAGAGGAAGTGCAAATCCTGAGTCTGTTATAAAGAGTTTCTGACAGGGATATGGAGTTTGAAGTGGACGTTGTTGCTCCTTGCCTCCTAGAGCTTGCATTTGATTTTTAAGGAGGAATAAAAGGTTGCTCAGAATTCATAGCTGTGCCCAGGGGTCAGAGCTGTTATGTCAGGTTTCCCGGGTGGAATCTAGGGAGCACTGGATTTGGGGTTTCTTTTCTTCCTCCTCAAATTTAAATATGGAAATGCAATTTGAAAATGAACAGAAAATCCTCAGAGGTTTGTGCCTGGAAATCCTGGGAGGTTTGTGCCTGAACAGTCTGGTGTAGGGCAGAGCTGGCAGGAGAGGAGGATGGCCGAGTTCAGCAGGAAAACACATCCTATTCCTTCTTTGTCTCCAGCCAGGCCCTGGCTGGGCCCCACCCTCTGTGGAGCCCTGTGAGCTCATCCATTCCCATTCCTCAAAAAGTCTTATCCCACTCTCCCCTGCTTTCCCTTCTGGGGGGTAAATTGCAAATTGTGCCTTTCCAGCTGTGTATCCCTGGCTGCTGTGCCGTGTCCATCCAGAGGTGGGAATGCTGGAGCTGAACTCACCTCCAGTGTCCGGCAGAGAGAGGGCAGAGCAAAGCAGCTGCTTGTCCTCCAAACTGCAGCCTCAGGGCTGGACACGATCTCCGGGAAACTGGGAGAGGATCAGACACGGGATCTGCCTTTTCTCAGCAATTATCCCAACAGGAGAGAATCCCAGAATCACTGAGGCTGGAAAACACCTCGGAGACCATCAGGTCCAGCCTGTGACCGATCCCCACCTTGTCCCCAGCCCAGAGCTCTGAGTGCCACATCCAGGCCTTCCTTGGACACCTGCAGGGTGGGCACTCCAAACCTCCCTGGGCAGTCCCTGCCAAGGCCTGACCTCCTTTTCCGTGGGGAAATTCCAGCTGATGTCCACCCTGAGCTCCCCTGGTCCAGCCTGAGGCTGTTCCCTCTCCTCCTGTCCCTGTTCCCTGCGAGCAGAGCCCGACCCCCCTGGCTGCCCCCTCCTGTCAGGGAGTTGTGCAGAGCCACAAGGGCCCCCCTGAGCCTCCTTTTCTCCAGGCTGAGCCCCTTTCCCAGCTCCCTCAGCCGCTCCTGGGGCTCCAGACCCTTCCCCAGCTCCGTTCCCTTCCCTGGACACGCTCCAGCCCCTCACTGTCCTTCCCAAACTGAGGGGCCAGAGCTGGACACAGTGGCTGTTCCCTTGGTGGGTTTTCTGGAAACCTCAGAAGAGAGGGCAAGAGAAATGCTGTGTACGGAGTTGCTTTTGCACTCTAAATCCTTTCTTTCCCACTGAATAAAGAGGAAAAAGAGCTCCTACCAAGTGATTGTATAAGGGACTGGAAGTAGAAATTGGTGAGAGAATTTAATCTGGGAATAGACAGGAAGCAGAGGCCTCTGCTAATTGCCTCTTCACAGATTTTGCTGAAAACACTACGCAGGGAATATCCATGGGAAGAGACTTCAGAGGCATCTAAAGATAAGATCCCAGTAGAGAAGGAGGCAGTGGAACAAGAGGGCAGCCTTAAATAAAGGAATTACTGGCACAGGTTAGGAAGCAGCCGTGAGTTAAACAAAAAAAGAGCAACCAATTTTCAGTGTGGCTGTAGAAGCAGAGAGAATCTGAAAGCTCGGGCCAGGCTTTTAAAAATATAAACCAGAATTAGAAGGGAGGAAAAGATGAAAAAATAGTAGTTGCCCACAGTTATTCAGTGAAATTTATTTAGTTTTGTAGTGCAGGCTGTGAAAAGCTGGGAATGGCTCTATCCAGGCAGGCGAGCAGGCAAGGCAGCAGCAGATGAAATTAAATGTTGACAAATGCAAGTTAATGTGCAATGGAAGGCAAAATCCAACCTCCTCGTCCACATTGCTGCATTTGAAATCAACTGGAACCACTCAGGGGAAAGGCCCAGGGGTTATTGTGAACAGCTCAATGAAAACATCTGTTACCTCAACAGCAGCAGGCAGCAAAGCAAACACAGCACGGCCTGTACAAGGGACATTTCAGATTGTCACTGGTGTCATGGTGATGTGGCAGGGCACAGGGACTGCCCGCCAGCTTCCCTGGGAGCAGGGAGAGCTAAGGCATCCAGGAACCTCTCCTCCTGAGCAGCACCCATGGATTGAGGATATTCTCCCCTCGGGCAGCTTTGAATATCAAGGAAGGGGAGTCCAGAGCTCCAGGTGTTCATGGGGTGTGGGTTTCCTGGGCGGAGTGATGGACAAACCTCCCCAGCACTGCACACAGCGCTCCAAGCTGTGCATGTGGCCAAAAGCTCCGGGACTTTTGTGGCAGGATCCCTGTTTATGGGCTCAAAGTCCCAAAAAATCCTGGGGTGGCCTTGCAGTTAATGTGCTTGTGGTTGGGGCTTCC
Source organism: Rhagologus leucostigma (assembly GCA_013397725.1). NCBI lineage: Eukaryota > Metazoa > Chordata > Aves > Passeriformes > Rhagologus > Rhagologus leucostigma. The sequence continues at coordinate 241,831 of VZTD01005785.1, read as the reverse complement.
CTCAGTGGCTGAGGAAGGTGTTTAATCCCTCTGTGTTTAATCCCTCTGTGTTTGACCCAGAGGGGTTTAATCCCTTGGTGTTTGATCCAAAGGGTTTTAATCCCTCTGTGTTTGACCCTTGGTGCTGCTTCCCCTGCTGCCCCGACTGCTCAAATCCCCTTTCCTGCCACAGAGTATGGACAAGGCTCAGCTTTCTGGGTCTCCAGGTTCTTCCAGCACAAAGTCCTGGGGTTTCTTATATCCAGTAGATCCTTTCCCCAGATGAGGTTAACACCCATCTTCCTTCTCCCACTCCTTCCTCTACCCAAAGTGTCATTGGCCCCATCCCAGGACCCCCCTGTGCTGGGCTGATCCCAGCGTGGGCAGCAGGAAGGGGTTGGGATTCTGCCCCTGTGCCCCGCTCAGGTGAGACCCCACCTGCAGAGCTGCCCCAGCCCTGGGACCAGCACAGGAAGGACCTGGAGCTGCTGGAGAGAGCCCAGGGAGGCACCAGGGTGATCAGAGGGATGGAGCAGCTCTGCTGGGAGGAAAGGCTGGGAGAGCTGGGATTGTTCAGCCTGGAGAGGAGAAGCTTTGGGGTGACCTCACTGTGGCCTTGCAGGGCCTGAAGGAGCCAACAGGAAACATGGAGAGAGAATATTTCCAAGGGCCTGGAGTGCCAGGACACAGGGAATGGCTTCAAACTGACTGAAAGCAGGGTTAGATGGGATATTGGGAAGGAATTGTTCCCTGTGAGGGTGGGGAGGCCCTGTCACAGGGTGCCCAGAGCAGCTGTGGCTGCCCCTGGATCCCTGGCAGTGTCCAAGGCCAGGCTGGACGGGGCTTGGAGCAACCTGGGACAGTGGAAGGTGTCCCTGCCCATGGCAGGGGTGAGACTGGATGAGCTTTAAGGTCCCTTCCATCCCAACTGATCCTGGGATTCTAGGAAAGGGCTGCAGCACAGGCTCAGGGGTGGATTCATTCCATGCTCCAGGCAGCCCTTGGTATGCAAACAGTGCCCTGGGTTTAGTGCTTGTCCTTAACACGGGGAAATTCAGAGTTATACCTGTTGTGCTCTGCCTGTGGCGTTGGTATAAAACACAGCTCTTGCTTTGATGGCTTTGTTTAAATTTGCCCCAAGCCACATCCTAAGCTTATCTTACTATTTTCAAATTAGCATATATTTTTATAGAGGTTATAAATATTTAACCCGCTGACCAACATTACCAGCAGCCCTCCAGCCTTTGTGACGGAAAGGAATTGCAATGTGAAGTAAAAGTATGGAGTGTGGAAGGATGGCTCCATCAGTATTCCTCCGTCCAAAACACTCCCTCCGACTTGATCCTAGAGGGAGGAATAAAATCAAGCTCACTGATTATCGTTTAGGCCGAATTTACTTTGCGCATTTGGAGGAAGGAGCTCTATTAATCAGCTCCATTTCCTGGCTCCTGTGGACGTACCGAGCTCAGGGAGAAACACAGATAAATACATATATGCAGCAGCATAAATACATAGACGTTAAATCAGCATTAAAATCTTCCTGTCGTCTGCTCCATTACTCCTGTGATAGGTGGGGAGAAAAAAAACCCTCAAGGTGAGATTTTTCCAGTATGACTTTCCCCATTTCTTGCTAATTTCCCAATATCTGCACCCACAGAGAAACGGGGCTGTGGAGATGTGGAGTGGAATTAAAATTTCAGGCTTGCGTGGCAGCAGCAGCCAATGGGAATTTAATGGGAGGTTAAAGGAGAGGACAAGAGGCAAAGTGGGAAAAATCCTTTTAAAATCTGAGTGTGGAACACGTTGCCTGGCGCACTTTACTGCACATAAATTAAGGCAGTAATTTGAGGAGCTGAAAGCTCCACTTTAACACTTGTGCTTCCTGGTGGCCCCCGAGTCCCTCTGTGGAGCTGCAACTTCCTCACGTACAGCTGAGGGGACATTATTCCTGGCACTGTCTCCTGTGAGGGGACACGATTCCTGGCGTTATCCTCGGAGCTGGCACCGTTCCCACCGATGCGCCGGTGCCGTTTGGATTCTCCGACGGGAAGGGCAGATCTGCACTGCAACCGCTTCTGGGGCTTTTCTGCCAGCTTGGCACTGAAATGACTTTGTCTTTGCTGGGAAAAAGTGTGCTCACTGGATCTAATTCCTGCTTTTCTCCAGGTTAACTCGGCGTTCCTGTTAGGATGGGTGCTGTGGCTGGGCTGGTTAAGGACTGGACATCCATGAACTATTTCCTGGGGAAAAGAAAAGGCAAGGCACAGCTTTTTGCATAGCTGCACGCTGATGTTCAAGATCTACAGATATTTTTTACTTTCTATGGAGGGTTTTTTGTTAATTCCCTGAAGAATCTTTCTCGCTTTCCCTCCCTTCCTTTTTGTGCACAAGATGGAAGTCTGAATAAGGCTCGGACTAAGGAGGAGGCAGCATTTATTTCTCTTCTGAGGAGGCTGAAATGTCCAGGTTAAACAAATAGGTTTTGTACTTTCGTTCAGGGGAAATTTTAGGTCACAAGGAGGCCGGGGAGCTCCTGTTAATTGAAAAGAGTACCTCATGTCCTTTGTTGGGAAAAATCCCTCTGGTTGAGGCAGGAATGCTGGAGATCTCAGCAGTGTGCCCTGGTGCTTTTCCGAGGTCTCTTTCCACAGAACTGGCCCCTCTTTGTTTTCAGCACCTCATTTCCATGGAGATGACAGCTCCCGGCTTGCTTCCTAAAATCGGGAATGTCCCAGCAGCTGGAATGGGGGACAGCAAGTGTGGAGAACTCTTGGGGCATCAGCTCCCACTGAGGAGGAGGCCTGGGAGGTGAGGAGCTTGGAAACCCCGGGAGGATTGTCTGGGAGAGCTGAGGCAGCACTGCCAAGGTTCAAATCCACAGCCTAACCCTGGGTGTCCTCCTCTGGAACAACCTGTGCCCAAGGACAGCAGGCACGGGCCGTCCCAGGGATATTGTCTGCCTAGCAGGAATCTCCTGGCTCCCACATCCCACCTCTGGAGCAGGTGCATCCTGCTCTAACATTCCTCCTAAGATGTCAAGGGATGGGAAACTTCTGCAAGGCCCCAAGCTGCCGGGATCCCAGGAATATGAGTGGAGTGACGGGAGCATGGAGTGACAGGACACAGGGAATGGCTTCCCACTGCCAGAGGGCTGGGTTAGATGGGATATTGGGAATAAATTCCTCCCTGTGAGGGAGGTGAGGCCCTGGCACAGGGTGCCCAGAGAAGCTGTGGCTGCCCCTGGATCCCTGGCAGCGTCCAAGGCCAGGCTGGATGGGGCTTGGAGCAGCCTGAGCTAGTGGAAGGTGTCCCTGCCCATGGCACGGGTGGCACTGGATGGGCTTTAAGGTCCCTTCCAGCCTAAACCATTCCATGACTCTGTGATCCCAGGAACATCAGAAGAAGGTTGGGAGATCCCACTGACCACAGGGAGGTGCAGAGTGGCCGATCCCTGATTTTCCGATTTCCCTCAGTATTCTGCAGTGTTTGTTTGCTTTCCAAGCCCCAGCTGTTGGAGTCAGGGGATCACACGAGAACATCAGGGCTCCTCTCTTGAACAAACAAACGCAGCAGACTTTACCAGAGGAAAAACATGAAAGTGCAAATCCCAGGAGCTACAAACCCTCCGGAAGACAAAAGCCGCAACATTTATTAATTTGTTGAATAACCTGTTGGGGCCTGACTTGATTCTCAAACAAATGGAATTAGAATATCAATAGCAGAACATTGGGTTCCTAAAATATTCAGAAGCAGCTTCCTTTTATGTAGTGCCTTTCATGAGAGCTGCTTCATGAGGTGCTTTGCTGTGCTAAATAATAAATAACAACACACACACACACAAATTAACAGCTGTGGCCAAGGCAGGAAAAGATCTATTTCCAGCTGGGATTAGAGAGAAATGGGGAGGCAATGAGGCAGGGAGATACAAGGGAGGCTGGATCCGGGTCAGCTGCTTGATTTTGACCTTGGTTATTATTGGTCATTGGAGATAAAATACAGCGAGTGCTGCTGGAGCCTTCTCCGGGTGCTTGGAATTGCAGGACGCAGAAAGTACGGAGTGAGAAGGATCCAGCTGGATTCTGAGCAGGGAAGGGGGGACAGGGGAAGGTTTTACTGTGGTTTGCACCGAGGCAGGTTCAGTGGGGTTCTTTGTATCCTTCTTCTGATGGTCCTGGGATCACAGAACCATGGAATGGTTTGGGTTGGAAGGGATCTTAAATCTCCTCCATCCCACCCGCTGCCATGGGCAGGGACGCCTTCCACCATCCCAGGTGGCTCCTGTACGTGCACATAAAGGTTACTCACAGTTCCTGGGGTTTATGGTAATGCCAGGAAACTTCAATGCTAAAGCCAGCAAAATGTCCAAGAGCTGATGAAAACCAAACCAGGGATTAAGGCAGCCAGAACTCAGGTGCACAAATGTTCCCCTTGAAAGAAAGGATCAGGAAATGCTTCCCACCCAGTTGACTCTCCAGCAACTCCTACGTAGCAATTTTCCCAGTTTCTTTTCCACACCTGTTGCTTTTGGTGCTCAGTGCCAATTCCTTCGGAATAGATATGAGCTTGCCTGGAATTCAGTCTCTCTACTGAATTCGTGCTTCTTGCTGGGAGAGCCTTGGAAAGCCCTTTCAGCCTCAGCACTAAACCTTTGGCATTTTGTGGGTGTCATGGTTTAATGCTGGCCCAGCGCCAGGCACCCACCAGAACCACTCGCTCACACTCCCCTGCCACAGCTGGGCAGAGGAGGGAAAAAAAATTAACAAAGGGTTCACGAGTTGAGATAAGGACCGGGAGAAAACACTTCAAGGGCAAAACAGGCTCAGCTTAAAGTTGCAAAGTGAATTTATTACTAACAGAGTCAGAGGAGGATTATGGGAAGTAAAATAAGCCCTTAAAAACATCTTTTCTTCCCCCAACCTCTCCCTCCTTCCCACTGACAGCAGCATAGGGAGACAGGGCATGGGGAGTTTTGGTCAATTCATCACCCGAGGTTTCCCTCACTGCTCAGGGAGAGGAGTCCTTCCTCTGCTGCACTGTGGGGTCCCTCCCATGGGAGACAGCTCTCCATGAACTTCTCCAGCGTGGGTCCACTCCCACGAGCAGCAGTCCTCCCAAAACTGCTGCAACGTGAGCCCCTCCCACAGGCACACAGTCCTCCCAGAACTGCTGGGTCACTGGTCTGGGTCCTCCCAGAACTGGGTCACTCTTCCACGAGGTGCAGTCCTCCAAGGACAGGCTGCTCCAGCCTGGAAGCAGGGGCCCCTCTCTCCACCAGGTCTCCCACCGGATCACAGCCTCCTCCAGGCATCCACCCACTCCGGCATGGGCACCTCCCCTGTGGGCTGCGGGTGGATCCCCCCGGGCTGCAGGGGCACAGCTGCTTCACCATGGTCTTCACCACGGCCTGCAGAGGAATCTCAGCTCCAGCGCCTGGAGCACCTCCTCCCCCTCCTTCTCCACTGACCTTGGTGTCGCCATGTTGTTTCCCTCACGTGTTCTCACCTCCTCCTCATCTCTGTCTAGAAGAAAAGAAACTGTGTGCCCTTTGTTTTGATTTTCTTCTTAAATCTGTCATCACAGAGGCGTTACCAGCCTCCCTAACTGGCCCAGCCTTGGCCAGTGGCATGTCCATCTTCAGAGCCATCAGAGACTGGCTCTGCCGGACATGGTGGAAGCTTCCAGCAGCTTCTCACAGAAGCCACCTCTGTGGCCCCCCCGCTACCAAAAACCAGGCCGTGCAAAACCAACACGGTGGGGTCGGAAAGCGATCCCTCCCACGGCAGCCTTGGAGCAGGAAGCAGCTGGAGCTTGCCGGTGCTTGGGTTGATGTCAGCTGAGGTGGCTTCATGGCACTGTAAGAGCAGCAGTTTCGTGGCAAGCTGGGATAAATGATGGATTGAAGCAGTAGTTGTGCACATGGTGAGCTCCAGAACCTTCCCAAGGCGGTGGATTTATCCTTTATTTTCCTGCCTGTGAACAGGGAATGGCAGCCATTCCTTACTCTGAGGGATACTTGTCGCTGTTGTACCCGGGACGGTGGGAAACGACACGACCAAAATCTGGAAAAAATGGCTTATTTAATTAATTATAAATCGGTTTTTATAAGTTGGGTTGCCAGCATAGCAGACGGTTATTGAACCTCTGACCAACCACCCATCAGGGTGATTGGTCAGTCCACACAACACCCATTTCAAAATATTTTTCTCAGAATATCATAACAATCCTTTGGTAAAAACAGCAGGTGTAGAAATAGAGAAATAGTTTACAAAAACCCTTAACAGTGTTTTTCGTAGTTTCTGTGAGAAACATAAAGTTCTCACAGAATGCAGCAGAAAGCTGAAAAATTCCTCTGCTAAAGCTTTTCAGTGTCCACAGATACTGGAACATTTGAGGTACAATATAGATATGATATAGGTGGGAAGCTGAAGGTAAGCAGCTAAAGCTGGAAAATGCAAGAGCAACTGGATGTGAATGAGGAGTTGCAGATGGGAAAGTTTCTCCTTTCTTTCGTAGGGATCCTCATTGCATCACTGAGGAAACCTCTTGATTTCGCCTTTGGATCTGGGGCTTCTTGGAACTCAAAACCCTCAAGTGTGGATGTAAATGAAACAATTCCTGGCAAACTGCTGCAGGTTACAGCAGTATTCCAGAGGTCATGCTGGGTTTGCTCTAAAATACAGATTTTCAATATTCCTTTGAAAGAAAATCATCCAGTGAATCTGAGAGAATTTATCCCTACCTCTGGCTGGTTCCATCCTCACAAAGGCCAGTTCTGCTTTTTGGAGGAAAACCTCGTGGATCTGTGCCTTTGGGATGTAGCTTTGGCTTGGTTGTTTAGGCAGGAACTCTCCAGGCCGTAAATATCTTTGTTTCTCTTTCCCTGAGGGCTTCTCATTAATAGGACAGGTTTTTTCCAGTTCAGGGTGGAACCACAGACATTAACTGCCCTTTCCCTGCTAATCAGATGCTGTGGAAGACTCTGGAATCTGCTTTCCGGAGGGAATCAACAGATGTGAGCACACAGAATAGGAGAAAATTAACATTTGTGAGCACACAGACTGTGTAGAAATGCAACAAAACGCCCAACCAAAATATTGGCTGTAAATCTTCCTCATGCATTATCCTATTTTGTGAAGTTTATCCTGTTATCTGCTCAGTGGGAGTATTATTCCAATTAAATGTGCTTCCTGGCAATTGCTTGCAGCATTTAAGTCTTTAGGTGCTCTCAGTGCTTGAGGAATTGCTGTTTCTGCTCTAACACCGGGCTAATTCTCCACAGAAATTGTCCCTCTGGTTTATGGATAGGCTCTCAGGAATAGGTTATTGGGGATGGGGATGCTGCAGTCCCTGGTTTTCGTCCCTTGGGCGCTGGCAGCAGGGAGTGCTCGGAGAGCAGAGCCTGCTCCAGGGTTCTGTTCCTCTCCCGGGGAGCGAAGAGGGGAGTGGTCACCCCCATTCCCTGTTCCGGAGGAGAAACAAACCTTTTCTTACCCTTCCTGATAACAAGGCAACAGCGATTCCTCTCTCCCAGGGACAGGCAAAAGACCCAAACCCTGGGCAGAGGAAGCAGCTCAAAAACCCACCAGAGAAAAGTTACGGTGGTCCCGTGACACGTCGAAGTCCTGCTGGCCCTTCATCCCTTTGAGGCTCAGGACCACAGGACCCCCGAGCCCGGGACGAGCTCCCGTGAATGCCTCTTGGGATATATTTCACACGCGGGATGCCGTGGAATGCTCACACCCATGTGGAATGTGGCTCATCTTAGCATAATTCCCACTGGCACCTGCCTGTCCCCTCCCTCCGGGAGCGTTTCTGTCCTCTGAGCTCTGATGGAGCGTCAGTCCTGCAAATGAGGGTGCAGGACTCCTGCAGAGGGGCAGGTGGGTGCTGCTCCATCCCAAACCCTGGGTGCACGCTTGGAGTGCAGCCCTGGATGCACATTTAGCCCACGGTGCCTTCCCCATCCCAGCTCTGGGGTGTTTGCTGCCTTCAGCCCGTGCTCCATCCCCGGCTGGAAAAAGCACAGTCCTCGCTCCCAGCCCCACGCCCCGCTCGGGCAGGAACTGCCAAGTGAGGAGAAGCTGCTTGCAGGCAGAAGGCTTGGTTGGAGGAGCAGGTCTCTGATGGCCAATTCCGTTGCAAACAAAGGCTTTATTTTTGCTTTATCTCTCCTTAAACCCGTGAGCACCTCTAAGAGGCAGCGCTAACAAAAACCTGCTGCCCCAACACAGCTCGGGGGGGCGTGTGGGGGAAACGGCTCCACCAGGGAAGTGGCTTCATTATCAAACACATGAAAACCTTTTCCAGCTGTTTTAAGCAAGCTCTGGTCTCGGTCTTTGGTGAAACAATCACCGTGAAGCACTCGCTGGGCTGCTTGGAGTTGTTCTGCCCAGCTGAGTGATCGGATTTGATGGAAAGCGTGGAGTTCTCCGTCTTTATTTCCCTGCTCTGTCTCCTTTCTCATCACCGGGAGGTTTGGATTTCCCCTGTGCCCCGCAAAGCCGTAATTCCCCACGGGGATTATCCTGTCGGTGTGTTCACAGCTGCGTGTTTGCTCGGAGCAGGCGCCTCCTGCTCTCACCCAATTGTGGAGTTTCGCTCGAGTGGAACAGCCAGTAACCAAAATATGCAGCTCTCGCCTCCTTCATTTGCCTTCTGAGGTGGCAGGGAGCAAAGTGAGTCCCTTTTCCTGCAAACCAGGACGTTTCGAGGGGCTAAACTTGGATTTCATCTGGCATCAAATGCAGATAAATAATCCTGGAGTAGAACAGGGCAAGGCTTTGCTTGCACAGCCCTGTGGCTTCTGGCCAGGGCAGGGGCAGGGCACTGCAGTGCTCAGGGCTCTGTGCTGGGCTGGCTTTGTCCTCCTCTCCTGGAAAACCACTTGACGCCTTCTGCTTTTCCTCCTGAGTGGGAAGATGGGATTGTTGGTGCTCCTGCTGCTCCCGGCACTGCAAGGATGAGTCTCCCTGGAGAGACTGAGCAGGCTTGGCAAGAGCTGTGGATGCACCCAAGTCTTCCTTCTCTTAAGCTTCGGTGCATGAGAGGCCGCTCTGTGTGAGCTCCCCTTCCTCCCGTCCCCGAGCCCTGGGCTGGCCTTGCCTGACTGATCACATACTCATGGAATCTCCTGAGCTGGAACGGATCCTCCAGGATCACCCAGCCCAGCTCCTGGCCCTGCACAGACACCCCAACAACCCCACCCTGGGCATCCCTGGCAGCGCTGTCCAGACGCTCCTGGAGCTCTGGCCGCCTCGGGGCTGTGCCCATTCCCTGGGGAGCCTGGGCAGTGCCCAGCACCCTCTGGGGGAAGAACCTTTCCCTGATCTCCAACCTAAACCTTCCTGGCACAGCTCCAGCCATCCCTTGAGTCCTGTCCCTGGTCCCAGAGAGCAGAGACTGGAGCTGCCCCTCCGCTGCCCCTCCGGAGGAAGCTGCAGACAGATGTCCGTGCGGGTGGATGGACAATTCCAGCAGGAATGCGGAGCGGGAGGGCCCAGCCCTGCCCAGCAGCTGGAGAGGGGCAGCTTCAGCGCGGTGCTCTGCGAGACAATAAACATCAGGTGAGGCACAAAGAACGGCAATTTGGCTGCTGCGCTCTCTCGCTGAGGAAGGAAAACGATTCCTTTGGGGCACAGAAGGGCAGCGCTGGCCTCCTCTGCTGCGGGGAGGGGAGGGGAGGGGAGGGCACCTATCGGTAACAAACTGTGCCCAGCCCCTCCCTGAGGATGTGACCCCCTCCAGGAGGGCACACAGCGCCTCAGCAGCGGGATGCGTGTGAGAGGCAAGCACACCGACACAGCAGCGCTCTGCTTCCCTGGGCTGCTGTCGGATGCCCTTGGGCTCCGAGGGCTGGCTGGGGCTGGGAGAGGGGAGGGGTGCAAGCTGTGTTCCAGCGATAGCGTTTTAATTTCTTCCTCTTCCGTGCCTGGTTTACACTTTAACGTAGTTTAATTTTAAAGTCTCCTCCGTGGGTTTTTTTTTTTTCCCCTCTCCTTATTTATTTTTTTTTATTTTGTACAAGGTGAATGTCGAGCAGTAATGTAATGAAAAGTTGACAGGCACAGATCTTTTTTAATAACTCTTATGTTGTGTAGCCTAAATTGGTTTAACCACAGCTGAGCTGAATAATAAGCAGAAGGGAATTCATCTCGTGAACCACGGATATTTTGTATGTCTCCTTTGAAAAGGGTTCAGAGCTCTGGCTCTCGTTCCAAAAGAGTGGGATTGTGGTTTGTTGTGTGCTTTTGGCCACCAGGGAGCTGGGAATGGCAGGGATGGGACCCACCGTCCTCAAGTGGAATTGAGAGAGAAAGCAAATCCATCCCTCTCCAGGCAGAGCACATCCCCTACGTGCTGCACAGCGTGGAGCTGCACCAGCTCCCATCAGCGGGCTGGAGTGGGATTTCGGGAAGTGCTGGAGACCCAACAGCTTTCCAGCCCTTCTCCCAGCACCCATCCTGGGGAGCTGTGGTGTAACCCAGCGCTGGAAAGGCTCTGGGGTGGCAAAGGGAGAGGAGGGGAGCGTGGAATGTGCAGCCGGGTGGGAATGCAGAGCAGAGCTGCTCAGAGGTGTGTCAGTGAGCAGGGCTGGTGGGGCTGAGGGGCCCCCCAGGTTTCGGGGTGCTGCAGATCCTGAATGGAGAAGAGGGACTGTGGCATGCTTGGCTAGGAGAAGGCTGCCTCTGGTTTGCCTGGCTATGGGAAAGAGGCTTCCAGAGCACCGGGCGGCTGGAGGTGGAGGGTAAAAAACCTGCCAGTCCTCAGGTTAAAGCTGGGAAATGGTTTCTGCAGTCAGAGCAGGGCACACAAATCCCCCGTTGCCCCAAACAGAGTGAAAAGCCAGTTTTACAGAAGCTCTTCCCATCTTCCGTCCCCAGGTGTTCCCTCTTTTCTTTTTCCATGTCCTCACTGCTCATACCATCCATCTTCCTTTCAGTCTTGTTTTCTCAGGGATGACTTTGTTGTTTTCCTCACTTTTAGCCCTCTCTTCCCAATGCTTTGCATGCACTGACTCCATTCTCTCTCCGTCACCGTGACAGCAGCGACACAGTGCAGCATCCCCCGGTGTCCCACTGCAAACAGAACAGGCATGGAACAACTTCTTCTGGGGACCAGGAAAGTTGTGAGGGGTCTGCCACCACCCTGAAACACCCAAACTCTGCTCCGAGGGTGCCCACATGGAGGAGATCCCTGTGGTGTGCTCTCTGCCAGTGATTTTCCAGATTTTCAGGCTGGGATGCAGAAAGGTTCCAGTGAAATGCAAAAAAAAAGGAACTCCTGTGATGAAAAGTGTGATAAATTTCACCTATCAAGGGCGGGGACTTAACATCACAGAACCACAGGATCACTGATGTTGGAAAATATCTCCAGGATCATCGAGTCCGGCCTGTGCCCGATCCCCACCTTGTCACCCAGCCCAGAGCACTGAATGCCACCTCCAGGCCTTCCTTGGACACCTCCAGGCATGGGCACTCCAAACCTCCCTGGGCAGCCCCTGCCAAGGCCTGAGCACCCTTTCCATGGAGAAATTCCTCCTCATGTCCAACCTGAGGCTCCTCTGGCACAACTCGAGGCCATTTCCTCTTGTCTCGTCCCTCTTCCCCGGGAGCAGATCCCAACCCCCCCTGGCTGCCCCTCCTGTCAGGGAGTTGTGCAGAGCCACAGGGTCCCCCCTGAGCCTCCTTTTCTCCAGCCTGAGCCCCTTTTCCAGCTCCCTCAGCTGCTTGGGGGCTCCAACCCCTTCCCCAGCTCCGTTCCCTTCCCTGGACACACTCCAGCCCCTCAATGTCCTTGTTCTGAGCCGCCCAAAACTGGACACAGCACTCAAGGTGTGGCCTCACCTGCCTGGATTTAGACAGCTGGGGACAGATCTTTATTTTATCTGCTCTCTGCAGGTGTTTTCTTGCACGCCCTCCAATACCATGGCCACACAAAATATTTATTCTGCACCTTGCTCAGTGCTTGCAGTGAGAGAGGCTTAGAAACCTTCCTTGCACCAATTGCTGTTGTAAAATAAGGCTTGAATTAAAGTGATGGGTTTTTTCCATGTGAAAATGTATTGATGTCCAAAATGCCTTTAATCCTGGCAGCACAGGCCTCTCACCATGACCATTCCGCATTGCTCCCTGGCTGTGGGGCTGATTTTCCTTTGAATTGGAATGAATTTCGCACTAAGCAGTTTGAAACAAAGAGGGTTGATCTGAAAACGCGACCTTTCACTTGACCCCGAGCAGTTCTCTCGTTCAGGAAACAGCTCCAGCTCCGCGCCTCTCTCATTCTGTTTGGATAAAAAGATGAAATGGAGAGCTCGTTTCATCCTTCAGCAGCTCCGTCCTCGGGGCAGCTCAGGGTTTGGGATGGATTTGGGGATGGATGATCCCTGCACTGTGCAGGATCAGGGCGTGGGTGGTGCAGGGCACGGAGCAGAGGTGCCGGGGCCAGGCCGGAGCGGCCTCCCGGAGCGAAGGCGTGGGAAGAGGGGGATCTCTATCCGTGCATCCTCTGTGACACAGGGCGAGGAGCTGAGGGTAGCAACAGCTGCATCCTCACCTTGGGGAGGCAGATCCAGGGCTGATGAGGGGAACTGCAGATAACTCGTCAGGAGTTTACGGGAGGTTTGACTCGGCGCAGTCAGGGCTGAAGGATGATGAATGCTCCCGAGTTCGTCAGCCTGGTGACACCTGGAATAGCAAAAAACTGCTTGGTGTATTAAGGAGCTTGAGCTTTAATCTCTGAGTCCTCAGCTTCTCATTTTTATATGTGACATTGCTGGGAAATGAATTTATATATAAAATCGTTTCTATCTGAAATCATTTCTACACGATGTGCTGAGAAATGAAATATTTTCAACTACATTGTTCAGAAATGTGGAGCCAGATTGGAGAGGAAACGAGCAGTTCTCTGTTTGTTGAGACGGGGTTTGGATGTTGTATACTAAATAATAATTAGGGTGATAAAAGTCTGCAGTGAACAATTATCCATTCCACAAACAAGGCAGGTGTTTGAGGGGGAAAAATAGGAGGCAATTGGCTAATGAGGCTGTAGCACAATGTGTGAGCACAATGCAATTTGCACAGACAATTTAAACCTGGCACGGGCCTCTCTCGGAGCACCTGACGTGGAAACCTGGATACATCCTGGACACAATTTTTGATGTAACACCACATTAACAATTACGAATTTTTCTGTGCGGGATGACTCAGTGCTCCTGGCTGAGCTCACGCCCTGGAACAACCCGAGCTGCGGGAGAAACAAAACAAGGAGGTGGATATTTGGTGTTCGGCTCCAGTTTGGCCGCTGTGTCGTGGCTGCCCTGAGTGAGGGGAGACGTGGCCGCTGCACGTTTGTTATTCCACCCTTTCCCTTCAGTCCAGCTCACCAAAAATCCAGCCCTGCAAGAGGGAGGATTTGCTGCTTTGCAAGCAGCTCACTCCTGCTGCTCAGCCAGGTCAAGGAGTGTCCTTCCAGCCCTCCCAGCTGTGATGGGCATTTGCCGGCGATCCCGGGATGCTGAGGCCGATTCCCAGCCCCGCCACGGTGCCCGTGGGGTGGAGGGAAGGCAGCAGGAGCCACATCCCTGCTCCCAGCGTGCTGTGCCGGGCTTGTGGGCAGCCTGTCCCCCCTTTCCCATGGTTTCGGTGTCCCTGCAGCGGGGATTGTGCCGCTCGGGCCCAGCTCCCTCGCCGGGTGAAAATGTTTCATCTCAGACAAACACTTGTCTCATTATCGGCCCGCGCCGGCTCTGCGCTATCTGCTCACTGCCTGGCTTGGAGACACCTGTTCTGTGTCCAAGCATTTGAGGGAAAAAACTCTCCAAAGCTGTCAACAGACATGAAAAGGCTCCCTGTTTCCATGGGAACGTGCTCCGCTGAGCCCCGAGGATAATGAACTGCTCCCCGCCTGCGGAAACACGGCCGCTGCTGCTGGGAGGGCCGGGGAGCTGTTCCCGGGGCTGCTGTGGACTTGCAGGTCCCCGAGGCGCTGTCCTGACGGAGCCATTCCCAAAGAGGACGCTGAGCCTTGGCAGTGCCCGTGGAGGGGATGGATGTGGGGCCTGTGCTGGGGGAGCTGGGAGCAAACACCGGCTGCTCCCGCGCTCATTCCCTCTGGAGCTCAGCTCCTGCAGCCTCTCACCAGTGCTCTGTGTCGGGGATGGAAGCGTGTGGGGTAAAACAGTGTCATGGGGCTGCTAGAGTCAGCCTGGGTAGGAATATTTAGTCCTGGGATCTACGTCTCTTTTCAGTGGGGGAGTATTGGAAGAGTTCTTGTGCTGTGACTTCAGAGGTGCATCACAGAATCCCAGACTGGTTTGGGATGGCAAGGACCTTAAAGCCCATCCAGTCCCACCCCCTGCCATGTGCAGGGACACCTTCCACTAGCCCAGGTTGCTCCAAGCCCCGTCCAACCTGGCCTTGGACACTGCCAGGGATCCAGGGGCAGCCACAGCTTCTCTGGGCACCCTGTGCCAGGGCCTCAGCACCCTTACAGGGAGGAATTCCTTCCCAATATCCCATCTAACCCTGCCCTCTGGCAGTTCGATCGTGTCTACTCTGAGCCTGCTGTGCCCACCTTTTCCTTCTTACAGTCCTGGAATCACTGAGGTTGGAAAAGCCCTCTCAGATCAGCAAGTCCAACCATCAACCCAGCACCACCCCCACCTTCCCCACTAACCCACGTGGTGCCGCATCCACATGTTCTTTGGAACATTTCCAGGGATGGTGACTCCACCACTGCCCTGGGCAGCTGTGCCAGTGCTTTACAACCCTTTCCACGAAAAAATTTTCCCAGTATCTAATCCAAATCTCCTCTGGCACGACTGGTGGCAGTTCAGAGAGTTGGACTTGAACTGGGATAACCAGGAGAAAGAAAGGACAGGATCAACAGGTGCCTGGATAAGTGGGACAGGATGTCCTTCGTAAAGGGCAGGCATCAGGCTCCACAAATCTCCTCAGGAATCTTGGAAGGCATCACAGGGCACTTGTGTAGACAAGGTAAATCCAGTGGACAAAATCCACTTAGATTTCTGGAAGGCTTTTGATCACTTTCCTCAGCGAAGCAGCTTAAGGATACTAAGCCCCTGTGGGCTGAGAGGAAAGGTCATCCCATGGATGAGCGCTTGAAAGGCAGGAAGAGCCCCTCGCCGAGGGAGGGAGGGAGGCCAGCAGAGGTGCCCTGCAGGGATCCGTGTGCCTGCAGCGTGTTCCCAGTTCCCTGCGCTCAGTAAAGGTCTGGAAGGTCAGTCAAGATGGAATGCGAAGGTAAATGATGCTAAGAAAGGCTGGTCAGGAAGGGAAGCGCCCCGTGGGATGGAGTGACCGGGAATAAACTGGAGAATCCCGTGCGGAGAAAGGCAGGGGTGCTCGTGGGGACAGGCACTTGTCACTTCACATGCGAATGATGAGCTCTGAGCTGGGCTCTCGCTCCCCAGGGACATTCCAAATTATTCCGTGGAAATGGCGTGGCACAGCCCTGCAGCTCTCCAAAAGCAAGAGGATTAGTGGGAAAGGATCCGGGAATAGAACAGAGGCTACAGCAAGGGCTCTGTGACTTGTCTGCTCAGTGCAATTCCACACCCCCACCTCATGCAGGACTTCCAGGAGCTGGGAAAGGCACGGGGAGGAGCAGCAAGCAGCAGCAACATGGGGAGAACTTAAATGTGAGGAATGATGGAATGGTTTGGGTGGGGAGGGAAATTAAAGCTCATCCAGTTCCACCCCTTTTGTGGGCAGGGACGCCTTCCTTTAGACCAGGTTGCTCCAACAAGAATTAGGGGCTTAACAACAGAATTAGCAGAGGGAATATTCAAATGAAGGCAGTACTTCATAATTAAACACATAATTGCACATTGCCCGTTGCACGGTCCCTCAGACTGGGTGTCCAGGTTGACAGACCTCCCATGGGATGTGCTCTAGCCATTCTTCTGGAAATGGAGGGGAAAATGAGAGGTTTATTCACGTTGGGAGGTCTCTGTTTCCTACTGTGGTGCCTGATTGTTAACAGAGAAATTGCACACGGCTCTTCGTGCTGCTCATTGGGGCTTTTGGTTTTTTAATCTCTGTGTTCATGGCCCTTTAAAAGCTTAGGAAAACAGGTTCCCCTCTCCATGAGGGGAAAAACCCTCCCTGGTTTTCTTAAGGGAGATTCGACAAGGTGCAAAGGCATCAGACTTTCCTGCAGAGAAGACAACAGTGAAGTGTCAAGCAGGGAGAGAAGGAAAACCCCTCTTGGGAGCACTTGTCACTTCTCTCTGTTATTTCAGGTGTCTCGGGCTCCTGCCACAGCATTTCAGAGTGGTCTGCTCTGTTTATATGATGTTCTAGACCAGAGGGAAAGGTCAGCTGAGGAGGTGCCCACTTTCACTGGCTGGCCGTGGTTCCAGAGGGATGATCCCCCTTGCTGCTGGGCCCCTAAGGTCCATTCCCAGCCCAGAAGAGAGTTCTCGGGGGTGCATGGAGCCCAAAATAAAGCCAGCAGGAGCCAGCAGCCAGCTCAGTGCTCAAGCCTGTAGCTGGAGTGCTGCAGGGATGATTTTCCAGCTTCTCCAGGTTTTCATTAGGAGTCTTTCAGCTCTAATGCCCGGGAGCCACTGCTGAGCACCGCCACTCTCTTATGCTACACGCTGTAGGAGAGTGAAAGCAAATAAGTCTAAAAGTGTGGAATAAGTCATCCTAATGTCAGGGATATGAGGTGTAAGTGCCCTGCTGATGGCAGAGATGTGATTAGCCCCGGGTCAGGAAGGTGTAGGATCACACAGCCAGCACTGCTGTGTGCTTAATGCCGGCAAGGTGCTTCAGCACTGCATCATTTATCCCTGTCCCAGCCTCTGCAGCTGCCTGCAAGTGCTGCTGCCTCATCCTGAGCAGCCCTGAGGGCTGGCTGGGATGCTGGGAGTCTGTGCTCCCCGGTGCAGGACCCTGCTGGGGAGATTTGTTATCTTACCTTGCTCTTTCTCTTTTAACTAGGCAAAAAAAAAGAGCCCCAGCAACAACAAACCAGGAAATTTAAATACAGTAATGAGAAAACAGGTAATAAAAGTTAGTTTGGCAAGAGGCTGCCAGGGCTGGCAGGGTGTTCATTATGTGCTGGATCAGGAAGTCTATGAAATGTCAGTGTGAAGGGAATTCATTTCCCAGTAACAAGCATGACAGAGCAGTGAATCGAGCAGGAGGCTGTCTGCAGGCACCAGGGTGCTGAAGCCTCATCAGAATTTCACTTCCAGGGACTTTACTTGAAGAGAGTGCTCATTTGAGCTTTGAAAAGCCCAATTTTTTGCCCAAAGCAAAGACTGGTCCGTGCTCTGTGCACAGGTGTGCTGTCAGGAGGAACACCCCACCCGGGAACACCCCACCTGGGAACACCCCACCTTCCCTGCTCGGCCACAGGCGGTCATCCCTTCGTTTTTTGTCGGGTCTTGCTTCTCCCGGGCTCAGAAATCCCACTGAGGATCTGTGCTCAGCTTCCAAGAACTTTGTGCCCTTTGGTGTGACGTGGAAGACCTGTTACGGGCGAATCCGTGGGGCTCTGAGGAATTCAGCAGTACTGGGGAGGGGAATATCACCTCAGAGCTGTGGGAGGCACGGAGCAGAGCGGGGACGAGGCAACAAGCTGAACCGCGGGAAAGTGAGTTTGCAGGGACTCGGCAAACAAAGACTAAATCTGGAAGGTGGGTCTTGTCCAAAACCTGCCCAGCAGGGTCAGGCTGGAGGTGAGGATTCTGCAGGCTCTGGAGATCAGTCACTGCAAAAGCAAACACACACAACAGCTGGAGACGGCTGCGCCGAAGTGGAAGGCAAAGTGGGATATGGGTTGTAAGCAGGGAATGCTGACCCCAGAGCCCCGTGCTGCTGATGGGAGCACAAGGACACCGTGGCATATTTTGGGAGCCCAGACTGGCTGGGCCAAGCATGAAACTTTCACCAAACCACAGCGTTATAAAGCCCAGACTAAAGCATCCCTTAAGCCCAGGCAGGGTGCAGCAGTTTGTAGTTTTTCCAGCGAGCCTCACGGAGGGATGGTGGAAGGGAATTACCCCTCCAGGCACTGTCGGAGCTGGGAACCCTTCAGTTCACCTGGAAATCCTGCTGGGCCCTCCCCTGGAACAGTCACTCCCTTTTCCTCGGACCTGCCCTCTCCCATCCCCTGGTGCCATTAAGTGCCACCCAACCTTGCCGTGGCAGAGATTTCCAGGCAGGGGCCCTCCACAGTTGTGTCTCTCCTGTAGTTTTCTCCATTAAATCCATCCTGGATCCCCATCATCCTGGCTGGACCTTTTTCTCTCCTCCCTGCTGGGCATGAGCCAAAACCTGGATGGAACCCAATGTTCCCAGTCCCACCAAGGGACTGCTGGGTCTGATGTAGCTCACACTAGGAATTTATAGCTCCAGGATGAATGCTCTGGAAGTGAGACTCCTATTAGGCTGAAAAAAAAGGAAGAGGAACTTAAGAGGCAGGAATATAAGGATGGAAGTCCTCCAAAAGAGAGACATTTAGTGCCGGGACTTCGCAAGTCAGACTCAGTATATTATATTTTTATTGCTACAAGAGTCTGCTTGGTAATTGGTGCTGCCCTATTATTGCAAGAGAATTAATTGCACGGTGGCTCTCCCTGAGCACCGGGGATCTGCAGGAGGCAGCCGGGGATGGAGCAGCACAACATCCAGAGCCGGCGGATCTGGAGCTGGGTGGGACCTCTTGGCCGTGGGGCTCTTTCCTTGTGATTGAACAGGAAAATGGAAGAGCTGAGAATGAAAGGCTGAAACAAATGGCACTGCCCAAACCTTGCAATGTGATTTTTAAATGAATTTCTGCAGCCCCTCTGGGCTGCCTGCATAGGCGGGACTGGCTGTCTCATTCCCTGCTCCTGCCAAGGGCTGGAGCGCCTTCCCTTGGCTTTTAAATCCTTTGATCTATCACACGAGGCACATTGATTAAAAAACAGAGGGAAAAAATGGGAAAGAGCACAGCAGGACCCAGGACTATGGAGGTCAGTGGGTTTGTAGCTGCCTGCAAATGTTTTGCTGCCAACATGGCCTTTCTCCATGGCTAGAATGACTCGGGCACACAAGGTCTGTCCAAGGTGCAGAGCTCAGGTGGCAGGAGGCTTCCCTGCTCCCAAACACAGCTGGAAGCAGAAGCAGGAGTGTGTGGAGCTAGATTTCCGAGGGATTTTGGAGAAAACAGACTGAGCTCAGCTATTTGGACAGCTTAGTTACAGGCTGCAGTGAGTTCTCCCTAACCGAGTTGCCTCCTGAGAGGCAGCTCTGGAATACAGTGCTCAGGGCATTTGTCTGGATTTCTCCCAGATCCCCGTGTTTCCAGTGCAGGCAGATCACCAGCTGCAGGGCTGCAGGTGATGAAGTGCCCTTGAGGATGAGGATGGGGCAGGAATCCCGGAGCTGTGAGGCTCTCCTGGCTGTGTGGTGTGTGCCTGTGGCAGGGCTGGCTCAGCTCTGCCTGGGTTGATCCAGTTAGGGACACGAGCTGCCTCCTGGCATCTGCTCCGCTTCCAGGTCCTCTGGAGCTGGCTCTGGGTCTCCACACCTGTGTCTTCCTGGCCATTCTTTTTCCTGTTGAACAAACCAAATAGTGGAGTAGGAGCTGTGATTCGTATTCAAATCCACCCTTTCTCCCAAGGGCCTCCCCTGTTTTCCCTGTATTTATCCAGGGTGATGTGGAATCACAGATGGATTTGGGTTGCAAGGAACCTTAAAGCTCATCCAGTCCCATCCCCTGCCATGGGCAGGGACACCTTCCACTAGCCCAGGTTGCTCCAAGCCCCGTCCAACCTGGCCTGGAATGCTTCCAGGGATCCAGGGGCAGCCACAGCCTCAGCAATTGGCAAGGCTGGGATAAGGCAGCACCTCTGATTTTCTTCCAAGGCAGAGGATGGAGTGTTTGCCTCCCGGTTTATTTTCCTATTCCACCTCATGAACAATTTTCTGGGTGTCTTGCCACCTTTTGGGCACTTTATTATCCTTCCATTTCTCAGAAGGAAACCCACATGTAAAGCTGGGGGGTGCTTTTAACCATCCTGGTTTTCACGGCACCGTGACCTTCAAAGCTCTCCCCCAGGCAGGGAGGAGCAGAGTGCTGCCCACGAGTGACACGGGTGTCACTCACAGGGCACACACCCCTGGAGGAGCCTGGCAGGGTTCTTTGGGAACGGGAGCTGCCTGCACCCCTTTCCCTGCCTGCACCACCCCAGTGCAGCTTTCAGATCAATGCCTGCCTCCAGCATGACTTGCCAAGGAATAATCCTGGCATTAGCCCTGTTCCCACTGGGCTCGGATTTCTGTTAATTGTTTCAGCCGTCCCAACAGCCCCAGTCTCTCATCAGCCTGTTCTCCCGATGGGGGCTGTTCCCAGGCTCCCTGTGCTTGGAAGCGCTCTGGCTGGACTGGGCCCACCAGGATCAGGGAGACGCTGCTCAGAGGAGCCCACCCAGCTCGGACGCGTGACCCCGGCGCTGCCGGAGGCAGGAGGAGCTCCTGACGAGTGGAATTTATGGATTTGTGTTCTCTGGCATGGGGGCTGAGCGGCTCTGCAGGGGCCAGCCCGGTCTGGAACAAATCAGGGAGCCCTCGAGTGCTTTGTTGTGTTTCTGGCTGAGGGACTGAGCAAGCTTTGCCGCCTTTGCTGCTCTCCCGTTGCCGGCGAGGAGCCGAAACCTCCCGGCAAGGCTGCGGGAAGGAGCACAGAGGCTGTGAGGAGCGTGCTGGGAAGAGGATTCTGCTGGAGGAGGATGAAGGCTGTAACTCCCTTTCACCGCAGGCTCCGGTCCAGGCAGGCACTGGAATCCTCCGCTGGCTTTGCCCACCAGCCACTGGGGCCAGGAATGCTGCGCTCCCAAACTTTTGGCAAGGAGAAAACAATTCCTTGCTGGCAAGTCCGTACGCATGCACGGGATCTTTTCCAGCAAGATTTGTGATGTTTTCGAAGACATAAAGTAATTTGGGTCTAATTAAATCACTGGAATTGCTGGTGATGGATGATTTGTAAATTCATCTTGCGAAATGCTGGCAGCTGCCTCGGGGATCGGTGGGAGCTGCTTCCAAGGTCCCCCAACCAAAGTCCAAGGGTTGGAAACCCCAAAGCCACAGCAGGGATGTTGGAAATAACTTCTTCCATAGAAAAGAGCTGTTGTGTTGTCCTTGTTTCCTGTTCCTAAAGGCTGCTGCTCCGAAGGTCCTGTTGTCATCTCCGGAATACTGAGCAGGTTAGGGGTACGTTTGAAATGCAAAGATTAAATTCCAGTTGCTGAAAGGGGAACAAGGACCTGGAGACCATGATAGCTGCAGGGTCTTGCTCACAGTGGGCTGCAAAGGCCTCTGCACTAAAGGGGAACAGATGGAAACCACGATGGTTTCCTCTTCCATTAGACTATTCAAAGGGAAGCTGGATTCTCCCTCTTTTCTATTTGCAGCCTCCTTAAAGTGGGGTGTTGTAGCAATATGCAGCCAGCTTTGCTTGTGCATTTAATATAAATAAAAATATAAGCCTGCTACAGAGCCAGTGTCATGGGAAAAGAGCATCCCAGACCTGGGGACTTGGACCTTTGGGGCTAACAGGATTTCTGAAGATGGTGTCAGGCTTTTGCCTCTCTTTAGGGCTCACTCGAGGAGCTCGCCTGCATTTTTACAGCTGTAACATGAAGAGATTAAGAAGCATCTGGAGCTGCTGTACCTCTGCTCCTGAGAAATGCAAATCCCAGGCTTGGTATTCACAGGATCCTGAAGATCAAAGGCACAGCTCTGTGGATGTGGCATGGCTGTGCTGCTCCTGCTGAAAAAGACAGCCCGTGGGGACAGCTCTGAGAGCTGTGGGAGCTGCTGGCCAAGCTGAGAACAGCCACAGAAGCTGCTCTCACATTCCTGTTCCAGCTCTTCCTGCCATGCTCTCGGGGCTCCGTGAGCCTGTCTCCTGAGGGAGCCCGTGGGGATCGCCCACTGCCAGCCTGCCATTCCAGGGGTGAGGACTGCACAATTTTCCAGCTGCAGTTTGTAGAGAAAACAGCTCCTGGAAGGACATTGCAAAGCTGAGTCTACGGACCAGGAATGCTTTTCCTTAATGTACTCAGGGAGAAAGGGATCGGTGTTGGATGCAATGAGTTAATACCAACGGCACAGATTGGATGTTTTGCCTCAGGATCAGGCAGAGTCGGTGACTTTTGTCACACAGCAGTGCTACATCGAATCTTCACAAGGAAGGAGATTTTCCTGAGGGAAAGCATTGCCAATGTGCAGGAATTAATTTCTGTTGAGACAGGGAGCTCCTGGAGCAGGGCCAGCGGAGGCTGCGCAGCTGAGGAAGGGCCTGGAGCATCTCCGTGCCCATGAAGGGCTGAGGGAGCTGGGGCTGCTCAGCCTCGAGAGGAGCCCCAGCTGAGAGGGGCCCTCAGCCCTGGGTGTCCCTGGCTGCAGGGAGGGCTCCGAGCAGGGCCCGGGCTCTGCTCCAGGGGCCCAGCGATGGCACCAGAGCGACGGGGAGGGACTGAGGCCCAGGAAGTTCCACCAGGACAGGAGGCAGAACTTTCCTGGGCAGTGCCCGAGCCCTGAACAGATCCCAGAGAGGCTGTGGAGTCTCCTCACTGGAGATATTCCAGACCTGTCTGGACACAATCTGTGCCCTGTGCTCTGGGATGGCCCTGCTGGAGCAGGGAGGTGGCACCAGACGGGACCCACTGTGGTCCCTTCCAGCCTCACCCACTCTGGGATTCTGTGTGACTCTCTGTGGTGGGAGGTTCTTGTACCATAGGGCAACATTTTGCTGAGCAATTGCTGCCCCCAAACATTTTCACATGTCTGTGAAAAATTCAGAACTTTTGGGATAAAAATTTCTCCCGAGTGAAAACGTACTCAAAAATAAAGTGGGAAAAACGTGATTTCACCACAATTCTTACCCCACCACATTACGAAGGACAGGGAATGAGATTTTCCATACCTTACACTGCTGTTCCATATTTCTTTGTGGGGTTAAACCCAGCTTTACCTAAAAGCTATAGGGGCGCATACTCTGCAATCACTTTGCACACAGGAACGCGTGTTTGCAAATGGAACACTAATCATTCCCGCTTTCCCAGCCCGTCTCCGAGGAATACGTAATGTAATAAAGCAGACAAAAGTTGCTGTGAATAGGGGAACTTTATCAGAGCTGCTCCTGGGGTGCTCATCATGGGCTCATCACGGAGCAACGTGACAGCAATGCCAGGTGGGAGCGCTCCGTTGGGAAGGACCAGGGCCTGTCACATCCTGACAGGATTTGTGGAATATCTGCTGCCAGCGTGGTAATTAACTCGCCCCGCCAGCAAGCACTGAGGGCTTGGCTTGCACGGGCTGTGTAGGAAGAGGGATTAATTTGGGCTATCAGTTATTTATTTATTTGTTGTGCCTGGGAGTGCCCTCCTGCAAGTGCCACACCACTGGCAGAGGGAAATTCGGCTTGTGCTTAGGACTGGCTGCTCCCCTGGTTCCTGTGAAGGTGGGAACGGGGCTGGCTGGAGTGACAACATCCAAAACAGAGAAGCTGCGGCTGCCTCGTCCCTGGAAGTGTTCCAGGCCAGGTTGGATGGGGCTTGGAGCACCCTGGGATGGTGGAAGGTGTCCCTGCCCATGGCAGGGGGTGGAGTGAGATGGTGTTTAAGGTGCTTTCCAACCCAAATCATCCTGGGGTTTTGTGAAATGTGAAATGGGGAGATCCGTGCAGGGACTGCCGCAGTGAGCTGGGGCTGGGTCTCCCTGACTGCCACGGGGTTCCTGGTGGAAAGGCCAAGGGAGAAGACTCAGTGGCATGTTCTGTCTTTCTGATGCGTGTTGAGAGAAGGACACACTGGGAAAAGATGGATCAGAGGGAGAGGACACGCTCAGACAGAATTCAAAAGTTGCATTAAGGGAAGTGATCCTATTAATTTGCTTTTCTATATGTTTCCATAGCTAAAAATTCTCAAATCTTTCTGCACATAAAACTCCCCCTGCTGCAGTGTTGCATCAGTGGGGGTTCACGTTTTGGGGGGAAGAGGCATTTGGGAAGCAGGAGTAGGTTTGGGTTGTTGCTCTCAGAAGTCTTTTGGAGAGAATTAAGTAAAGGCAGTGGAACATCCCAGTTTATCCCAGCTGAGATCCTGACCTCACACAGCAGTGAGGAGGACTCTCTGGTTCTTACACAAGTATGAAGCTAAAGGTGTGATGCACGTGCCACTCCTCTCTCACCCTCTAGGTGGTTCCTCCCTTGGAGTTATTCCCACGTGGAATAACTCAGCCCACTTTTCCCAGAGGGCAGGAGGAGCATTTTCCTCAGCATTTCCCCCAGCCTCTGCATTTTGGAGCCTGATTTTCTCCTCTTTGCTCCTTTGCATGTTCCTTGCTGCTCCAGCTGATCCCGGAGGAGGAGGAGGAGGAGGAGGAGGAGGAAGAGGAGGGAGAGCCTGCTGCTGGGAAATGTCCCGCTCCATCTCCCTGCCAAGGCAGGCCTTTGCCAGGAAGGAGGTTGTGTGTCCTCTGCTCCCTCCCCTCCCAGCGAGTGGGAAGCTCCTGGATGAGCAGCTCAGCAGCAGCTCCTGTGCATGGCCCCGTTCCCAGTCCATAATGGGTTCTGCCTGATATCCATTCTCCGTCTTCTTAATGAAGTGGTACCACCTTGGTGGCAGGGCAGCCTGGAAGATAATAAAGGATTTTGCACTTGGAGGCACGGGAAGGCAGGCCCTGGGCAGTGATCCTCCCCGAGACACAGGAATTACTGCAATTACCCAGCAATCGGAGGGAAAGCAGAACGGAGCTGCAGACTTTCCAGCCACACTTTTCAAGCATTAATACTTTTAATTAAGGTTATTGGCAGTGAGCTGTGGCTTTGGCAGAGCAGATGGCACAACCTGAGGGGTGGGCTCTGCCTGTCCCTGTGGTGCGGGACAAGATGCAAAGGTGCTTCTGCAAGTGTGCCTTGGGCCTGTGCAACCCCTTCTTTCCTCCTGCTGAGGGGTGTCTAGGTTTGAAAGACAGGTGTCTTCTAAGGAAGGCAGGAGCCTCTCTTGGAATGGAAAATGTAACCCCCTTCCTTCCAAATTACTATAATTTTGAAATTAAGGGGCTTTCCGGCAACAACATGAGGAATAGGAATAACAGTTCTTTACATTTATATATAGATATATAGATATATATATAGCAAGGCAAAAAAAACTCCAGTAACTGTGGCAGTACCAACAAACAGAACCAGAACCCAGTGCAGCCT
>VZTD01005785.1:118947-216322 GCA_013397725.1 Rhagologus leucostigma | reverse complement strand
GGCAGGACCCCGCAGTGACGGTGAGTTCTCTCTACAGCGACAGCAGCCTCTCCTTCCCCTCCGAACGCCGGAAAGAAAGAAGAGCCTAGGCACTGTACCCAACCCCTTTTCTCAGTTCAAAATCTCGCGGCATCTGCCCCCCTACCAGAGAAGAAAAAAGTAAAAGAGGACAGCTGGCCTCCCCCTCCCATG
This sequence comes from Rhagologus leucostigma, assembly GCA_013397725.1. NCBI lineage: Eukaryota > Metazoa > Chordata > Aves > Passeriformes > Rhagologus > Rhagologus leucostigma. The sequence continues at coordinate 216,130 of VZTD01005785.1, read as the reverse complement.
GCCATGTCCTTTGTCTTCCTTAAGCATCCAGCAATTGTCCCTTAGCATGGGGAAAAAATTCTTTAAGAGGGAAAGAAAGGAACAAAAAAAGGAACTCCTAAAACCCCCAACAAGGGGTCACCGCGGGGACAACGCCATTCTCTTGCAGTTCAGTGCCTATTTTATGAATTTTATGAAAATTCCAAGAGGAATGAAGTCTCCTGCTCGCTCCTTGGCTTCGCCTGTTACAGATGGGGATCCAGGAGATGTGGTGAGGTTGCCAGAGGATCAAAGGCATTTCATTTTTTGAAAGCATCACATTGATTTTCAAATCAATCTGGTTTAGGTACTTCTGGAGACTCTTCCACCTCCACCCCACCTTGGCCATCTTGTAACACTTTTATGAGTTTAAGAATCTCTAATTATCAGTTTTAAGAGTCTCTGATTATCAGACACTAAGTGGTTTCCCCAAGGTCACATGGAAAGACAACATCAGATCAAGGAGCCAAGGCCAGGTCCTCCTGCTGTGAGGGGTTTCTTTGGGTGGTGGTGTGGGTTTTTGGGATGTATTCAACAACCACGAAGGGCCAACAGCCCTGCTTGTCCTCCGAGGTCTTCACCTTGAAAATGTTATGTTTGGGTTGTTCTGCCAAAAACTGAGACCCTGATATTGCCAGGAGGTTGTTGGCTGGTACAGGACATTACTCCACCTTCTGTGGGAAGGACATGAGGCTATGTAGGGGTTTGGCTTTGAGGGTGGGAAGGCAGCAGGAGCCAAGAAACCAAGTTTCTATTGCATATTATATTCTATTACATTATATTATATTATATTAATCAGGAGTGTTTAGTTTTTGAAGCTGCTCTATGTCCGCACAGTGAGGAAGGAAGGGCTACTGGGGGCTTCCAAAATATCCCATTTAGGGTTTGCAACTGGAGTCAGTGGTCATAAGGTCAAGGTTAAGCTTTGGGACAGTGGCTGAGTGACCTCAGGTTTCTGGAATGGGGCTAATAATGTGTGTCCTCACACACTGCCTCCTGTCTGGAATTGTTCTCCAAAGGTTTCCTTTGCCCTCATTACCAGAGCCGGGCTGTTGGGTGGGCAGGGAAAGGAGGTGCTCTGCCACACCTGGAGCAGGCTGCAGGCAAACCTGGAGAACTCCCTTCCTCAACGCTCCCTTTCAGCATTTTAAATACCTGGGTGCAGCTCTCAGCATCCTGGCAGTGTCCAAGGCCAGGCTGGACGGGGCTTGGAGCAACCTGGGCTAGTGGAAGGTGTCCCCGCCCATGGCAGGCGGTGGGACTGGATGGGCTTTAAGGTCCCTTCCAACCCAAACCATTCCATGGTTCTATTTACATGAACCTACTCACCTGGGCCTTTCCAACCTCACTGCATTTAAGGCAGCATTTTCTGCAGCTTGAATAAAACTCAACTCCACGCAACGATGCCATATTTCAGCATTATCACCTTTTCTTCCATTTTGGAAAAGCTTCACCTCCATCTCCATCAAAGCTGACGGGAAAAGTTTGGTCTGGATTTTCCAGCTCCTGAGCTCTGTGAGGAGCTGATGGAAGCTGAACCACACAGGTATGGTGCAAAGCCAGCACCTTGCAAGTCACCCGCAGCTCGTGTGTCCCAGCCAGTGGGTGCTGATATCATGAAGGAATAATATCCATCGCAATTCCGTAGGCAGCAGGCAGCTCAACCCATCTCTACTCTTTCACTTTCAACCCAGATGCAATTTATCAACGACCAGTGGTTGTTTATTAGGTTAATTCACAAGCTGTTTGTCAGGCACACACTCACAGGGGTTTATTAACAGTATAAATCCCCTAAGATCTTTTATTTCCCCATGTCTGTGACTGTAGGTGCTAATTTAGTAATTTAGACCTCACATATGATCCGTCCTCAGCCTTTTAAAGTGAAAGTCAAACCTGACAGGAGATTTTTGTCTTTAAGTGAAGACCAGCTTGGACAAGACTTGGAAAGACCTGGTCTAGTGGAAGGGGCAGGGAGTGGAATGGCATGAACTTTTACGTCCCTCCCAACCCAACCCATTCCATGATTCTAAAGCCAGGCTGCAGGATCTGGGGAGAAGGGAGAAGAGCGTGGCCCCTGTCCCTGTGCCTCTGGAGCCCAGGGCTGAGCCGCAGTGAGCAGCTCCCCAGGAGTAATTTCCAGGCGAAATTGCTGTAAAGAAAAAATTGACTTTTGACACAGGCTGATAAGCACTGATGTTTGTTTCCAAGGGCTTGTATTTTATGCAATTTAATACCTAACAATGACTGACAACAGTGGTGATGGTGAAAAACATTAAAAAGGAGAGAACTGCAGTCATTTCCAGCTGCAAGCTTCTCTCCTGGTGGGCTTTTTCCTGTGATTTTTCAGCATATGGCCTGGTTGTTCTTATGCCATTGGTTTTGCAACCTGAGGCTTGCATCCCCAGACACAGAATTTCCAGCTGAAGTAAACCCAAAAGTCTCCACGAGGGATGCAGTGAGTGTTGCCTCATCTTTGAAGGGGAAACTTCTTATCCCCCTCTGATTATCTTCATGGATGGGGAAAATGCAATGAGGTTATGTCCTTCTAAGGGACACCCCTGAACTGGAGTTGCTGCTGAAAGTCCTGTTTTGAAGGGAAGAAAAGCTCGGTGTTTTCCCTCATCAGTCATTCCTGTTAAGGTCGATACTTCTGTTAGGACAAATATAACAAGGAGCTGGAGCCTGGAGGCCAGAAAGGAATGAGCAGCAGGAGCCTCTGATTCTTCTTTACTGGTGGTTAATGTGGTGTGGTCTAAAATAAATCCCTTCAAAACACTCAGAGCTTCTTTTCAGTGCCTTGAGCCTGGCAGAGCTGCTGCCCGTTCCCTGCTCTATGTCTTCCATGGTGTAAGCCCTGCTCACTCTTCCCATCTGTCCTGGGAATGGTGAGGTGGAATAGCATCCCATTCCCAAGCAGAGCTCAGTGGAGACAGAGAACAGGAGTGCGAGCGTGGTTTGAGAGGACAGCGGGGTTGGAATGTCCTTGGAGTGAGTCAGGAGCCTTTCAGATACAGCTTCCTCCGAACCTGGGGCTTGCCAGCTTTGGAAATGTGCTGTCCCAGGTGGATGTTGATCCATCAAAAGAGTGGAGGGAAAGGGGGGAGGGCACAGCCTGGATGTGATGCCCAGGGCTTGGTATAAACAAAACCCTCCGGCATTTCTCCTCACTCTGAGAAAGACATGGAGGGGCTGGAGTGTGTCCAGGGAAAGGAACGGGGCTGAGGAAGGACCTGGAGCACCAGAAGTGGCTGAGGGAGCTGGGAAGGGGGCTCAGCCTGGAGAAAAGGAGGCTCAGGGGGGACCTTCTGGCTCTGCACAAGTCCCTGACAGGAGGGGGCAGCTGGGGGGGCTTGGGCTCTGCTCCCAGGGAACAGGGACAGGAGGAGAGGGAACGGCCTCAGGCTGGGCCAGGGGAGGTTCAGGTTGGATATTAGGAAGATTTCTTCCCCAAAAGGGCTGTCCAGCTCTGTCACAGCTGCCCAGGGCAGTGGCGGGGTCCGCATTCCTGGAGGGATTTAAAAGCCCTGTGGATGTGGCCCTTGAGGACATGGGTGAATGGTGGCCTTGGCAGTGCTGGGGAACAGTTGGACTCAATGATCTTGGACGGCTTTCCCAATCTAAATGATTCTGAAGAAGTTTCCTTAGAGGTAGGACTTTGCATTAAAGGTTGGACTGGATGATCTTGGAGGCCTTTTCCAACCTTGCTGTTCCGTGCTTGTATGAGCGTGCCCGGGGGAATGTGGCAGTTGGTGACTCCACCTCCCGTCTTTGTTTCAGCACCATTCTCGATCGTCACCATGGCAGGTGTTGACCCAGTTGCCCAGTTTTTATGGACTGTTGATCCAAGGATCCTGAGTCAAACTCTTTTCTGGCGTCATAGCTCATGAATTCCCGTCTGGATCCAGATATAATCCGGGAACCACCAGCAGCTTGGAGGTGGTTGGAAAGTGCTGAAGTGCTGTGAAGTGAGGTGGGCTCAGCAGAAGGAGTCTGTTGACAGCCTGGAGCATGAATACTTCATGCTTCATCCCTCATATAGAGCCCCCTTTGTTTATTCCCATCTTTATTCATCATCATCATCGTTATTTATTAATTAAGTTGCTTTGCCAAGCCAACAGCGTGAGCTCATGTCTGGGCTCAAGTGCATCCATAATTAATTGCAACTGTTGTGTTATGTTGTTGTGAGCAAAGGAGTGAAGAGTCTCAGCAAAAGGCCTCTGGAAATTCAGAGATTATATCCACAATCCAAGTGCTCCCTGAGCAGGAGGAAGAACTGGAGCCCAGCATGTTGTTTAAGGAATTCCTGTTTGCACTACACCTTCAGAAATGACTGATCCTCTGTCCCCCTGCCAGGAATATTCCTGAGCAGCTCTGATTTTGCTCTAAATCAAGTCAAGTTTTTCCTTTTAATACCAACTTCCTTCCCCTGCCGCGCTGACCTTCCAGTGAGAGGCAGGGAGGAGAAGATATCACACATAAAACAAAGCGAGAGGAACCCACGAAGAGGGAACTGAATTCCCCCGAAATGTCACCTTGCCAGTTGGCTTTTATTGTTTTGATAGCGAGGCAATTCCGCTGACAAATCCGTTATCGCCCGCGTGCCGCACAGCAGCGGGAATGTGCCAGGGCATCGGAAAGTCCTTCTGGAATAACACAGCTCCGAGGAGCACTTGTTAGGGACCAGGGATACAAATGCATTCCGAGCATCCAGAGAACACTGTAGAGGGGGCATAAATCAATCCTGCTTAAGCTGCACCGTTCCCTGGAAAGTCTCGGCATCTGGATGCACGGCAGCAGAGGAAGCGGGAGCTGCTCCGGCAAGGAGCCTCCTGTTCCTGGTAAGAGGATTTTATTCCAGCCAAGCACCAGGTGCCCTTCCTGATGAGAAATTTCTATCAGTAACCTGAGATCAGGGAAGAAAAGGGAAGGAGAAAAAACTCTCAATCCTCCCACCCTTCTTAATTTCATTGCCCTCCTGGGCCTTAAACCCTGTTCCTGATTGAGACAGAAAGGTGGTTTCTTCCTGCAGGACACGGGCCTTGCCGGAGCACCTGCTGGGAATGGCAATTCCTGCTGGGAATGGTAATTTGGGGGCTTGTCTAGCCTCTCGCCTCAAGGCAGCACAAGTGGTGCCAGGGGCACCTTCTTCCACCTGTGCAGGACAGGAGGAAACAGCCTCAAGGGGGTCAGGTTGGACATCAGGAGGAAATTCTTCATGGAACGGGTGGTCAGGCATTGGGAGGTGGTGAAGTCCCCATCCCCGGAAGAGTTCAAGGAAAGACTGGACGTGGCACTCAGTGCTCTGGGCTGGTGACAAGGTGGGGATCGGTCACAGGCTGGATTTGATCACCTTGGACATCTTTTCCAACCTCAGTGATTCTGGGACTCTGGGATTTTCAGCGTGGACGTGGGAAGGTTTTTAACAGCTGGGAGAGTAGTTGGACACAGGTGAGTAGAGTCTGAGTCTGAGCAAGCCAGCGTGTCCTGACTCAGCTTTGGGATTCACTTTCCTTTCTAGCCTCTCCCACAATAATGGTTTATATGCTGATCCTCTCCTTTTCCCATCCTTTCCAAGCTCTCCTCCATGCTTATACTTCCCAACGCCAGTACACAGAGCATTTGGGACAGTTTCTCACCCTTTGCTTGAAAGAATTTAAAAATAGGCAGAGTCGAGTGAAAGGTTTTGCTCAAAGACTAAGAGTAAAACATGAATTTCAGCAGTGTTATCCCTTCTGCTTTTCTTCTTCCTAAGAGACTCTTTTCAAAAGCCAACATGAAAAAATCTAAATACATGAGGTTAATCACATGTTCTAAATGCACACTAAATAAAAGTCTAATTTGAGCAGTGTCTGTGCTGTCAGGGGACTGCACAGGCCATGACCTCCTGCACGTGGAGGATTCCCAGGAACCACATGGATTTATTTTATTTTTCAGTTAACTCCATTCGTAGCTGCTTCACTGCAGTTTTTGTTCAGCGCTTTGGAGATTGATGAGCACAGCTGGAGCTGAAGCCAGCGAGCTGTTTAGGAGTCAGGCCCATTCCCATCTGCTCCCAGGCTTAACTTAGGACACGTGCAACCCTGCGTGTGTCCTAACCCATTAACTTAGGACACAACAACTCCACATTGTTACATTTCATGCTGTCTTACAATGCCAGAGTTAGAATCACAGAATCCCAGAATGGCTCAGGTTGGAAGGGACCTTGAAGCTCATCCACTTCCATGGGCCTTCCACTGTCCCAGGCTGATCCAAGCCCCATCCAGCCGGGCCTTGGACACTGCCAGGGATCCAGGGGCAGCCACAGCTTCTCTGGGCACCCTGTGCCAGGGCCTCACCACCCTCACAGCCAGGAATTCCTTCCCAATATCCCATCTATCCCTGCTCTCCTGCAGTGGAGGCCATTCCCTGTGTCCTGCCACTCCATCCCTTGTCTAAAGTCCCTCTCCAGCTCTTTTGGAGCCCTTTAAGGCACTGGAAGGGGCTCTAAGGTTGCCCGTCTCTTTTCCAGGCCTTCTCAGCCTTTCTACCTTAGAACACAGCGTGCAAAAGGAAAAGCAGTTCCCCAAACTCTCTCGATCCCTCCACAAAAGGCTCCATTCCTCCACAGCTTTGGGGCAGGAGCAGAGGAGAATTCCACCCATCCCCCTGGAATCGGCATCAGAACAGCAGCGCTGAGGATTTGCATGGAGCATCCAGCAGCTCCTGCACGTGGAGCTGTGAATGTGTTCATTTTTTAGCTTCAACAAGGTCATTCCCACTGCTAAGCATAATCCTGACACATTAGCAGGAGTGCTGTCCAATTCATTCGCACTCCATTAAGCAGCACGCCGGGAAGGTTCTCCTGCTCTCTCCGAGCTCTTTCCCCCCCCAGTCACACACAGGGACTCATCTCTCAGGAGCTCAGGTGGCCGTGAGGAGAACACATCGTGTCCTGCAGTGCCTGCACCCTGCTTCCTGAGGTGGCTGTAAAAACCTGAGGCATTCTGGTGGGACTGGGGATCCCAGCGTGGTGGCTGGGCTGTAAACTGGACATCCCTTTCCCTGCAGGGCGGTGCACAGTGATTCAGAAAAGTCACCAATGTTTCAAATGTCACCGTTGTCAACTTTTCGTCATTCCAGAGGAAAGTGGCAGCTGATTTTTCCACTGCTTCCACCTGGGATTTCCATCAAACTCTCTCCAGACTCCTGCCTGTGTTTCAGACTTGCTTCCTGGGAAAACACAGTGCTGGGGTTTTGACAGCAACCTTTCCACCAAGTCAGAGAGATCCTCTGTGGGCTTGTTTCAGTGCCCTGATTTTGTGACAAAGCTCAGGGGGAGTCTCCTGCCTCGTCCTGCTTGGATGGGTGTCAGTTCTGCATGAGCTGGGCCAGCTCAGGAGGGTGCACAAGGAAATATTCCCTGTCAGTTAAACTGGAGGAAGTGTCAGCAGGAGAGGGGTGAAGCAGCCTCCTCTGAGAGCTCTCCCTGGGGACAGGAGGTCCTTTCCTGTCTGGATTCCATGAACCACTTGTCCAGCCAGAAGTTCTCACAGCTGGAAACATAGCCCAGGAGACAAATTCCCTGTTTTCCAGAGCTTTCTCCAGTGGCTGTCCTGAATTCAGACCTTTTTCTAGAGATGCTCCTTCTTTTCCTTACAGCTTTTAGACCGGTAATCAGATCAGTAGCTTGGGATTGAGTAAAGTTCTGGTTTAGTTCTGGTTCTTCCTCCCACAGAGTTTGTGACTCTAAAGAAGAACCTGAAGACTCCTCTGTGGGTGTCTCTTCCCTCTGTCACACCTGGTTAGGTCCCAGTTCATGGGATCATGGAATAACGTGTGGAAGGGACCTCAAACATCATCTGGTCCAACCTCTCTTACCAAAAGCACAGTCTAGACAAGATGACCCAGCTCCTTGTCCAGCTAAAACCTTAAAAGTGCCCAAAGTTGGGGAATCCACCACTTCCCTGGGGAGATTATTCCAATGGCTGATTGTTCTCACTGTGAAAAATTTCCTGGTTAGGTCCCAACGTTTTATGGATGAGGTTTCCCCTGATCCTGCTGCAGTTCTGGGCTCCCCATGAAGCCGTGGGATCTGGAAGATGGTTTGAAAAACTCTTGGAGCTGGAATTGTCATCTTGCCGTGGTCTGCTGGGAGCAGGGTGGTGCTGGCCCTGTCCTGGGCAGAGCTGGCCCAGCCCAGCCACCTCCCATGAGGTGCCCACAGTGCTCCTGTCTTGGTCCAAACCCCCAAGTTTAACTGAAGTCTCAGCAGAATAATGTGAGTCTGTGGAAATCAATGGAGAAGAGCTGAAAACAATTGATTGGAATCAAAACACTCTGCAATCAAATTTGGAGGGATTGAACTAATGGATCATAAGGTGCCTGGTGAATGGGGCTGATTGGATTGAGCTGAAAGGTCCTGCATCTTCATTACAGCAGCTGAAACCAGGACAGATGAGGAATTTTCTAACCATGTTTAGTGTCTTTTTTTTACTCCACTGATAGCTGGATTGCAAACCCAGCAGTTGGGAATTAACCCATGTGTACAGTGTTGGGAGCGGAAGAAGATGGGATTTGGATAGGACAAGGGGGAATGGCTTCACACTGGCAAAGGACAAGTTTAGATGGGATATTGGGAAGAGATTCCTGGCCTTGAGGGTGCTGAGGCCCTGGCACAGGGTGCCCAAAGAAGCTGTGGCTGCCCCTGGATCCCTGGAAGTGTCCAAGGCCAGGTTGGACAGGGCTTGGAGCAGCCTGGGACAGTGGAAGGTGTCCCTGGCCATGGCAGGGGTGGCACTTGATGGGCTTTTTCCCACCCAAACCATTCTAGGATTCTGGGATTTGCTGGTCACAGGATGTTCCATGTCTGCGAACAGTCCACGAACTGGACTTTGGAGCTCTCCTTGCTGCTGACTCCTTTATTTTGCCTCGCTCAGCATTCCCAGAGTCAGTTTTCCAGTTCTCCTGCCTTGTTATGGCAGAGTTTGGAGATGGAGAGGCATTTCCCACCAGAGGCTCTGCATTCACTCCATGTGCTGGCCAGGGCCTGGTTATTCCTGCACGTTTTGTTGACAGCGATGTGTAGCATCTCCTTATTCCACCAAATCCTGCAAATTCCATTATCCTGATGTAACTCTGCTCTCTATCACAGGAACAGACGGCATGAATGATTCAGTAGTTTTTTTAAACGCCCATTTCTTGGTCAGTCCAAAGTTCCCGTGTTACAAGGGATAATTTATTACTGCAGTGATTAAGGGACATCGTTGATATTTCTGAAAATTTCCTTTCGGAGTTGCAGGCTTGCCTGGAGTCAAACGGCAGGAGAAATATGTGAATAACGGGGTGGGTAATGGAGCATTTGCAATTTCCCATTAAGAAGAGGCTCGTATTTGTTCCATGCTCCCACGGATGGGCGGCGTGGATCTGGAGCCAGGTTGTCTTACAGCACTTGTTCTGTGGGAGCTCTGATAGAGAAACGGGAAAAACGTGTTCCCAGGAGCTCGGCACCTTGATCCATCTTGTGACAGCCTGAAACTGATAGTCCTGCAGCTTGGTATTGTCTCCTGGTTGGACTCACTGTAGCATCGGGACACACTGCCCGGATTTAAATCCCTTCCCACCCCCTCCAAGGTGAGGGAGGATCTGCCTGTGTTGTCTTCCTTGACTGGCCAGGGGGTTCAACCACTCTGTGGGCCTTTGTAGACCCAGATGTTTCCTGAAGTAGTGGAACTGAAGTAGTGGGACTCTTCTCTTCTCTTCTCTTCTCTTCTCTTCTCTTCTCTTCTCTTCTCTTCTCTTCTCTTCTCTTCTCTTCTCTTCTCTTCTCTTCTCTTCTCTTCTCTTCTCTTCTCTTCTCTTCTCTTCTCTTCTCTTCTCTTCTCTTCTCTTCTCTTCTCTTCTCTTCTCTTCTCTTCTCTTCTCTTCTCTTCTCTTNTCTCCTCTCCTCTCCTCTCCTCTCCTCTCCTCTCCTCTCCATCCCTTGGCCACCTCCCATGTCACCTGGGCAGCACAAGAGCCATCACCAGCTGACCATGCTGGGACACTTCACTCCCTGAAAGGCTTTTTTGACTCATCCTTGGCGTTTGGCAGAGTTTGGGATGCCTTTTCTGGATGCTTCCATAGCAGATCAGCCTCCCAGTGCTTTTTTCCACAAAAAGGAAGATGAAAAGGCCTTTGGGGAGCTGTTGGTGCTCCTGCCTCTCCCCGGCAGAACTGGGAGCCCAGCCCTGCTGTATCACATTCCGAGGAGCTCCTTGGTGATGCCTGTCAGGTAGCAGCAGGTAACTGATTTATTTTCCCAGCTTGTTTATCAGCCCTAATAGAAAATGAAGTCTGTCTGGGTTGATGAGCAGTGTGAATCCTTGCTGTGTCTCTCCTTGCCTCCCCACACCAAAGATGCACTTAACAACCATTGATTGTTTGGGAGGAGAAGAAGTGTGGCTGTAAATGTCCCTTCCCACCCTTACAAGGTGCCTGATTAAAGAGGGGAGGCAGGAGCGGATCGCTGGGAATTGTAGGCACAGGACTGACCCGGTGGGTCCTGGTGGGTCTCGCGGATGCCCTTCTCGGGCACCCCAAATATTTTTTGCTGTTGAGTTTGCAGACAGCTCAAGGCACGGCTGTGTTTGTGCAGCTCAGTGAAGGTCACTGGGGGCTGCAGAGAGCACTTGAGACAGCAGCGAAAGTGGGAGACATCACAGAATCCCGGGATCACTGAGGTTGGAAAAGCCCTCCAAGATCCCTGAGTCCAGCCTGTGTCTGATCCCCACCTTGTCACCCAGCCCAGAGCTCTGAGCGCCACGTCCAGGCGTTCCTTGGACACCTGCAGGGATGGGAACTCCACCACCTTCCTGCACAGCACATTCCAGTGGACCAGCACAACCAGGGCCTTTCCCAGATTTCCAGCCTGAAGCCTGGAGTCTGTTGTGACAGTGAACTGGTTTCAGCTCTGAGGTTTCAGCTCGAGTGACGAGAGTCATGGAGAGTGAGATCCTTCCACGTTCATGGCCAGTGGCCTCCATACACCTTCGACCCAAAGCCCACCTGCTTCCAGTGGTGTCACCAAAGAATAAGGATGCTCAAGAACAATCACCTTCCGAGCAGCGCCTTCCACAGCCATCACAAATTGCTCTGGGGTCTTCCTGGGACCAACACTTTTGGGTGTCACCAGCTGGAGCTGCCCCCAGGAGTCCAACTGCTCCAGTGCTTGCTTCAGTTTCTCCTTGGCTGTAGCTAAATGGAATCCTTCTTGTGAGGGTGGGGAGGCCCTGGCACAGGGTGCCCAGAGAAGCTGTGGCTGCCCCTGGATCCCTGCAAGTGTCCAAGGCCAGGTTGGGCAGGGCTTGGAGCAGCCTGGGATAGTGGAAGGTGTCCCTGCCCATGGCAGGGGTGGGACTGGATGGGCTTTAAGCTCCCTTCCCACCCAAACCATCCTGGAAACCTGATCTGTAATGTTTTGGTTTCCATTCAACACAAAAGTTGGGCTTAAATTAAAAGGTCCCTCCTGAATGTGAGCGAAGTTCTTCATTCCAGACCAAAGGTGTTCTCTTGGCTCCAAAGCAGCTCTGGGCAGGTGGAGGTGGCAAAGTAGTGTAGGAATATCTCCCCAGTTTTAAACATTCTTTTTAATGTCATTGTGCAGTCAGATGGCTGTCAAGGACACCAGAACGTAACATTTAGCTGCTATTCAGGTGTTTTTCCATGAGTTACAAGGACAGTCTGGGCCCCACAGCTCCCTCATCTCTAGGCATGAGCTCTTCCCAGTTTCTCTTTCACAGTGCCCTTTTCCCAGCTCAGCCTAAGGATGCATCCTTAGGGATTCATTTGGACTTCAATCAACGCTTTGTTGGTGGTGTTGCGCTTTGTAACAAACCCATGTTTGTGGAAAACCCAGATTTGACTTTAAAGGTGGCGCTTTGAGCCTTTAAGTTGCTCTGATGCCTTTGAAAATTGTCTCTGTCAACAGAGGGTGACAGATCCTTGCAAAGGAACATGTGAGGTGAGAACACAGAAAGTAAAAGAGACATTTCTGTTGCCTGGCACTGATAAAGATCCATCCTCAGGATTTGTCACAGTATTTGCTCTGTTTGAGGATGTTTGAGGCCATGGAGTCCAGCTCACCTGGATTTACTAAAAAAAAAAGGAGGAAAAATCCCTGGAGGAAAGGGCTGCTATCACAACCTGTGGAGGAGAATCTGTAGGGGAGAGAGTAGCGAAGTGTATTTGCATAACAATTCCAATCAGTATCAGTCACCTCCCAGAGCGGGCTGTCAGCGCCTCGTAAACAGTCCCCGGTGACAGATGAGCTGGGCTGGGCAGGAGAGCTCTGCCACCCTGGAATGTCAGCACGGGCTCCAGGACAGCGCATCCTTCAGGGGGCACCTGCAGAGAACCACCAAATCCCCCGGGATCGCTTCCCAGGGCACGGGGGCTGGCCAAAGATGAGATTGCTGATTTCCTTTCATCCTTTTGATCCGGAGTTCTTCTCCTTTTGCTCTTTCTGTTTTTGAGCGCCTGGGGGAGATTTTCTCCATCAGCTCTAAATCCAACACCAAACCAGGCCCAGTTTACTTTGCAGGTTGCAAATTAAAAATGAAAACTGCGGCTGATCCAGCTCAAGCCCTCTCCAGTCAGTGGTATCACTGGAGCAGATTCTATCCCACATGATCCTGCCATGGAAAGAGCTCTCTTCCCTGCTCACAAATTGTGCCACTGATTAACTCAGTGAACACCACGCTGGGAGTCTGGGCACAGGCTTGGAGAGGTTTCCCAGGCTGGGCCTTGTGAGGCCCAACCTGGTTGGGAGAAGGGGCTCAGCTCTTGCAAACATCTCTGAGAAATAATATTTTAGTTCCAGGCAGAAGGTCAGTGGAGCTGGTGTCCAGGAGGGCTTTTAAATGGACTAAACTTGTCAAGAGAGCACCGTGTTGGACCCTCCCTGGGGTCAGAGTGGGTCAGCGTTCCACATCCAGGCTCCTGACTCTGTGTTCCGCCATCTCCTGGGAGGGACATCTGACGGGACAAGGACAGCAGCTCTGAGCAGGGGCTGCAGTGATCCTCTGCAGACACTGTTGGGAAGTCAGCCAAGCTTTTGGTTGGAGCTCCTCGTGGCTGAGCAAGGCAGTACTCAGACCTGTCACCAGCCCGAAGCCACCAGCTGGTAGTACTGGAGCTGTCCCAGAACTGTGGGGCTCTGCCAAGATGGATCTTTCCTCCAAAAGAGGTGAGAGGCTCGTAACATGGGCCTGCAGGAACTCTCGGAGCAGTGGCTCTCTGGCATTACAGCCCCACACAGGGCAGGGTGTTTGATAGACCTGCACTGAGACCGAATCAGAGAATCCCAGAGTGGTTTGGGTTGGAAGGGACCTTAAAGCCCATCCAGTGCCACCCCTGCCATGGGCAGGGACACCTTCCACTATCCCAGGTTGCTCCAAGCCCTGTCCAGCCTGGCCTTGGACACTGCCAGGGATCCAGGGGCAGCCACAGCTTCTCTGGGCACCCTGTGTCAGGGCCTCAGCACCCTCACAAGAAGGATTTTCTCTAATCTCTAATCCTGACACCCCCTCTCAGTTTAAAGCCATCGCCCCTTGTCCTGTCACTCCATGTCCTTGTCACAAGTCCCTCTCCAGCTCTCCTGGAGCCCCTTTAGGCCCTGACACACAGATACACAGGGACAGTACAACACACGAAGCCAAGCAACAACTGATTTTGGGGATCCCACTCAGTGGCAGGAACAGAGCCAGAGCTGCCATGGCTGGCTAAGGACCTTTGTCCATGAATAAAAATACACCTGAGGTGCTCTTTCACAGCTCCTAAATCATGGATTTGGCTGCAATGCTGGGTCTATCCCACCTAACTTGGAAAGGGACTGCATGCATCTGGAAGTGCAGGTTTCCCATCACTGATTATTACAGATACCTGACTTCCATGGAGATGTGTAAATACACTGAGTTCTGCCCTCAGTGTCTTAACAAATTCCTGCTGATTTGGATACACTTTATTACTTCTTTCACAGGCTTTACAGGCAGCCCAGTAACAATTGGTAATTAGTATACAAATAACTTCTTTATAATATTTCTGAGTATATTATCCTTAAACAAGGAAATGTGCCCTGGGCTGATCCCCAGCGTGGGCAGCAGGAAGGGGTTGGGATTCTGCCCCTGTGCCCCGCTCAGGTGAGACCCCACCTGCAGAGCTGCCCCAGCCCTGGGACCAGCACAGGAAGGACCTGGAGCTGGTGGAGAGAGCCCAGGGAGGCACCAGGGTGATCAGAGGGATGGAGCAGCTCTGCTGGGAGGAAAGGCTGGGAGAGCTGGGATTGTTCAGCCTGGAGAGGAGAAGGTTTGGGGTGACCTCACTGTGGCCTCGCAGGGCCTGAAGGAGCCAACAAGGAAGATGGAGAAGGACTTTGGACAAGGGCGTGGAGTGACAGGCTAAGGGGGAATGACTTCCCACTGATGCAGGGTTAGCTGGGATATATTGGGAAGGAATTCCTGGCTGTGAGGGTGGGCAGGCCCTGGCACAGGGTGCCCAGAGAAGCTGTGGCTGCCCCTGGATCCCTGGCAGTGTCCAAGGCAGGGTTGGACGGGGCTTGGAGCAGCCTGGGACAGTGGAAGGTGTGTGGCAATCCTGGGTCCATGGGGCAATCCCAGACACGGATTCTCTCTGTTAACAAGGACTCCCACACTCAGCCCAAGGCTTTGGTGCCTTTTCCCAGAGATTCCCTCCGTGGCTGTGTCCCTCTGTTCCCCTCAGTGCAGCCGTGTCCCATTCTGCCAGCGGAGGGTGCAGAGGGCAGCGCCGAAACCTCAGCCTCTCCCAGCTCGTCCCTAACAATATTCCTGCCTGGGAGAGGATGGAGACCCTTTCATTCAGCAGGAATGACTGAAAGGTGAACCCCAGGATCCCTGGTTCTGTGCATATCTGTCCTCCCTCCGCCCGGCTCTGCAGCTCTGCTGGGGGCAGAGGGAAGGATCAGGATCCACACGGAGAAATTCGGCACAAAATATACCCAACATTCCCTGCGTTGTTCAGGAAGCCCATGGGGGTTTCACCCTGCCTTAGAATGGGTTTGATTTTTTTCCTAGGAAATCCCCAAGGAATATAGCATTGGAGAAGAGTTTTCTCCAAGCATCCCATTAATTGTTTTTCCTTTGGTTTGAGGTGAGCTGATACCTTGTGCTTTTGTGGCAGGAAAAATGGGAGCTGCAGCGCAGTGTTCATGGCAATCCTGCTGCCTGTGGAGTCCTTGAAATGGATCTGCTTATTCATCCCTTTGGAATTCAGGAGGAGGCCCTTTCTCCAGGGTGAGATATGTTCAGTTTTGTTGATCTAGACAGAAAAAGGAAAAAAAATGTCTTAAAGCACAGTTGATACACTTCTTTGTATACTCCTTTTCCTTGTATATTCCTTTTCCTTGTGAATTAAAGACCAGCCCACAGACTCACTCACCTCCTAAGCTGACATTTGAATGGAGTGATATCAGCACTGAGAAATTCTTATCACTTTGATCAGATGCTTGAATACTAGATTTTGATTCTTCTAATACAAAGATTTTAGAAACAGCCAGGGAACTTGTTCTGGGGAAAACAAAAGTGGAAATATTCATAGAATATTCTGAGCTGGAAGGGACCCACAGGATCATCAGTCCAACCCCAGGCCATGCACAGACACCCCAACAATCCCACCCTGGGCATCCCTGGCAGTGCTGTCCAAACGCTCCTGGAGCTCTGGCAGCCTCGGGGCTGTGCCCATTCCCTGGGGAGCCTGGGCAGTGCCCAGCACCCTCTGGGGGAAGAACCTCTCCCTCATATCCAGCCTGCCCCTTCCCTGGCACAGCTCCAGGCATTCCCTGGTCCTGCCTCTGGTCCCAGAGAGCAGAGACTGGAGCTGCCCCTCGGGAGGAAGTTGTGGATTGGGATGAGCTCTGCCCTCAGTCTCCTGTTCTCCAGCTGAACAGGCCAAGTGCCCTCAGTTGCTCCTTGTTGTGGCCCCTCCAGACCCTTCCCCATCCCTGTATCCCTCCTTTGGATGCTTTAGATCCTTTTCATATCGTGGTGCCGCAAAACTGCCCCAGGACTGTTACAAGGGGTTGTTTCATTCTGGTCCAGAACAAGATTTCCTCCCCTTTCAGCCAGCACTCAGATGGGAATTCTATTAAAAATCTATAACCATTGACCAAAATAACCATTATGCTTAAATCAGTAATCTCAGAATATCTCACCCGGCAGATCTTTATTATATCACACGCTTAACCTGACTTAATGTATTATATAGCACCCATTAGTGGAATAGATTAACTTCAGATGTTCCCTTTTCCACATTAATAATGCAATCAGGAATTTATGCCAGACACTTTCTGCTCTAAACTGCGCAAGGAAGATCTGAAGAAATACGAAAAAAAAAAACCCTCGTGTGCATCTATTGAATAAGAAATGCTTGATTTTGTAGCATTTGCGGGAATCAAAGGGCTGGAAAACAAACTATTTGAGTTGTGGAACAACTGCCACGAAGGCAGAGCAGAGCGGCTGGTCAAGGTTAAGACTCTTTTATCGTAATGAAAGATCTGTTCCTGTGAGCTTGCCATGGGCAATGTGTTTGTTCATTATGTGGGAAGCCGAGGAAGGCCGGGATCGTTTCATTTGCTGCCTTTTAACTGCTGGTGCTTTTGCAAACGAGCTGATAGGTAATTATAATGCACTCACCACTTAGGCATCTTTATTAGCCTTTGGCAGCACGGCCTTTGTGTGGCTGGGGAGGCTTTGAGTGCGGTGGCCTCAGCAAATCCTTCAGAGTTCCGACAGGAACTATTTGGCAGCCACTCGCTTGCTGTTTCCCTGGCTGTCGCTTCTAGGTGGGTTTGTTTTGCCGTGAAAGGAGAGGAAGGGAGGCAATGAGAGCACATCACAGTCATCTGGATGCAAATATCCAGCACTGACGGGAGATCTGGTCTCAAAATCAGCTCACACGGCGAAAAACAAACGCTCAAAATCACCGGCCGAGGTGTGGAATCACTTCCAGCACAAAGAAACCACAATTAGTTTGTGTGTGTTCCACGAGCAGCAAGAAAAGGCTGGATTTGCCACGAAAATCATTTCTTGGGAATTATTCACTGTATCTTACTCCGGGTACTGGCAAGGCAGGAAGTTTTCCCTGGAAATCAATAATCAAATGTGGGAATTAGGGGACAATATGCTGACCATCTGATAGCTCAGAAATACAACAGTTTATTTGAGAACAGGTAAAATGCAGCGGTATCACCCAAGGACTGGGCAGGAAGTCTGCTGCCTTCAGCTTGATGCATCCTTGGTTATCCGTATTTTTCTCTTTTGCTGAAATCATGATATCCCAGTTTTCCCCTCTCTGTGTATCAATTGGCAAGGGGTGGATCTTGCCCATTTCCAAAGGGAATCGTAGAATTATAGAATACCCAGAGCTGAAAGGGACCCACGAGGCTCACGGAGCCCAACTCCTTGCCAGGACACCCCACCAATCCCACACAGTCCCGCAGCTCTCGGGGTGCACCTGCCCTGCGGGGATTTTGCCCGGGGCTTTGGCCTTGTTTTGGTTCTCCAGGCACCTCCCTGAAGTAAGTGAATGGTAGTCAAGGAGTGATGGCAGTGCTGAGCTGGCAGCCCCGCAGTCATTAGAGGTGCACAGCTGGCACCGAGGCATCAGCGCTGCCGTGCTCCAGGAATTTGCACACCCACATTAACAGGCTCCTGGAGCAACAATTACTGGAGGAGCTCTTGGCTCTGCCTGTCAGGCCCATGCCGGTGGAGTGGGGACTCCCATGGTGGCCCCGCTGCCTCTCCACAGAGCCTGTGGGACACTGAACAAACCTGGTGAGTCCATTGGAGGTGGGTAAAGAAAATGCAGGACTGGGACCCTTTCCTTGGCAAGGCCAAACTCTTCCCCCTGGGACTGAGGATCCAAAGAGTGCCTCCACATCTGTGCTTTTAAACTGGATTTCTCTTCATCCCTTCTGGTCGCAGGGATGGGATAACTGCAAGCAGGGCAGGTTTCACACACACCGTGTGGGTCCCTCCCACGTGCTGGTGAGTGACCTTCCTTCTCATGGTTCAGAGCTCCAGCTTCTGTCCCCTCAGCCCTTGGAGCTGGCCTGGGCCTCCACTTCCCTCTCACCTGAGCTGGCAGCAGTGACAAAAGGAGGACTGCTCTGGCAGGGAGAAATCCCTGCCCCGTCCTCTAAAAGCAGTCCTCAGACAGGACTGCAGGAGCTTGAGGGGACGTTGTGCTCCCTGATGGAGCAGCCTGGGCCTGGCGCTGCAGGAGCTGCTGTCAGCCAGCGTGTGATGAGCTGCAGAGAGAGCACTGACCTCCTTCCCCTGCCCTCCTCGCCCCGCTGGGCAGCCCTGGGATGCAGGTGAGGGTGGTGGGTGGTGCCAGCGGTGCTGGGAGTCCCTGTGGCAGCGCCGGGAGAATCCAGGCACCCGGAGCTGGCACGGCCATATCCCGTGTCCCCGTGCCAGAGCCCGTGTGTGACACTGGGGATGGGCTCAGAGGTTCTGCTCTGCTTCTCGTGCCCACCCAGCACATGGCAAACAGCTGGAGAACGCCCTGGGATGGGAGTCAGTACCAGATCCCCGGCAGTGCCCATCCAGCAGGCAGGGGACTTGTCCCATGGGCTGGAAGTGGCCTCCCATCCCCTCCACGTGGCTCCAGGCACACTCAGCCCCAGGCAGGGAGGGTGCGGGGAGACTCAGGGGTCTGTGCTCGCTTTTCCAAGCAGAACTAACAAAGGAGGAAAGAAACGTGGAGACAAATCCCCCTCCTGTTGCATTTCCAGCTCAGCGTAGCCCACACACATCTGCCTGTTAATGGGATGGCTGGAGCCACTGACTGCTCCCGACACCTCCCGGACGCTCTGCCCCCACCACAGCTCTGCTTTTCTTTCCAGGCCTCACCAGATGGAACCTCTCCAGAAGCACAGGAGAGGCTTAAAAAATAACTGGACCAAGTGGGAAGTGCAGTCCTTGCCTTCCTAAATCTGCCCGGGTCCCGTGGGAGCAGGGAGCAGGCAGCAGCCCCAGCTGGGAGATCCAGAGCCGCCACCGGCAGCGGGGCAGGGACCCCGCTCCCATGTCGGCCACGGAGCGCCGGGAGAGCGGCAGCCACTGCACAACAGCGGCTCCCTGACCTCAATTTTCTCCGTGGAGAAAAGAGCAGGTCAAGTGGAAAGTGCTTAAGGAGGAAATTTGTTTCCTTGCAGCCAGGGAGTCGGGAAGATAGGCGGCTATCGCGTGTACTGGAATAAACCAAATTAATTTTGTGCTGCGCGACGGCTCGAGGAGCTGAGGGCAAGGCGGGGAAGATAATGGACTGCGATGTTTTACTTGAACTCAACAAAACACCTGGCAAGAAGCAGGGACTCGCTACAACGGCAGCTCCAAATGCTCCTAACCCAGGCGACTGCTTCCTTTTGTTTTCTTTCTTTCCAATCTAATCCCGAGCATTAACCGGGCTGGTTCATATTTCCAGTGGAATAAAAGGTGCATTGTGAAAGGGAGAGGGAGACAAGAGGCTTTAACAACTTCCTTTGCTTCCCCCAACAGCCTCGTGCCATCCATCTCTTGCAAGGCAAAGCCCCAGGTGAGCCTCCCGTGGTGAGGGGAGGGCTGCGGGGTGGTGGCACTGGGTGCCAGGGGGAGGGGGACCTCCAAGAGCAGGATTAGAGCCGTGTCTTTCTGACAGATTTCTTCCAAACTGCTTCATCTTCCTGCTGCTGCAAGGGGGGCAGGAAGGGGCCTGAATCCTGAGCACTGATACCCTGTTAAAAATGTCGCTGTCAACATCAGCTTCCTCTGCTGCCTCATTTTCTGCCTCTCTGTCATCCCTGCCAGCTCTGCGTCAGACCCCAGTTCCCTGAGCCACACTCAGTGTGGATTTCTTTTGTTTTGGGGGGTCTAGAGACACCTGCCAAGCCTCTCCTTGCTCCTCTTCCCCAGTTTTGGGACAGGAACAGGCACAAACTCTTCCAAGTCTTCCCATAAACACAACTTTCAAGTCAGGCTGGAACAAAAGTGACAGCGCTCTCCTAATGCCAGCTGCTAAAAATACATTCTGTGCTTGATAATTGAATGTGAGATGAAAAGTGAGTTTTAAGCAGAAGTAAGAGCTGCCTATTTCTGGCAAATTCCCAGCTCCCCCAGCCCCCTATGGAATGTCAGTGCATATCAATATCGTCTGCCTGGAAAAATTTACATTTTGGGGAACTGGCAGGTGCTGCTGAGTAGGGTTTTGGATCTAACTGGAAGCGATTTTGGGCTGCCGGGTACCAAACACCTTCCCTGTGGAGGTGGGGGTGCTCCGGCCCCAGAGCCCCTCCCTGCTCCTGCCTGTCTCTGCTGCAGCCAGTGGCAGAACCCCCTGTGCTGCTCTCCATGGATGCGGGAGAAGCTCCCTGCCTGGGATCCTAAACCCGGCACACCACAGGGACAGCCTTCCACCCCCCCAAAGCGGGAGGAGGGAGGAGAATCACAGGATTGGGGTTGGAAGGACCTTAAAGCTCGTCTCATTCCAACTTCCTGCTGTGGACAGGGACACCTTCCACTATCCCAGGCTGTCCAGAGCTTTTTTCCCTCCTTGGCGTGGATTTGCCCCTTATTCCCATGCATGAGCCCCAGGCAGGGAGCTCCTGGGGCAGGATGTGAGTTTGGGATGTATTCCATTGGAAGGGGCTGCCCAGGGAGGTTTGGAGTCCCCATCCCTGGAGGTGTCCAAGGAACACCTGGATGTGGCCCTCAGAGCTCTGGGCTGGGTGACAAGGTGGAACATCAATCAAAAATTGGATTTGATGACCTTGGGGGTCTTTCCCAACCTAAATGATCCTATTCCGTGGGTAATTACCAAATTCCTGAGCAAGGACACGCTCCCATTTTTGTTTGCAAACCCAAGCATTCCGGGACATTCATATAAACTGGTGGCTGTGTAAGAAGGGCTTTCAGGATACCCTGAGGATAGCTTCCAGGATGACTTCCAGGATAACTTTCAGGATAATTTCCCATCGTTATTTACACATCTGCAGATCAATAAACTGTGTTATTCTGGTAAAACTTTTATTAACCCCCAACCTGGTTTGGCCCAGTTCACCACCTCATTCCAACGCATGGATACACCTGTGTGGTTGGAATTGGGAAGGGGGAGCTCACTGGCTTTATCTTTCCTCCCACATCAGGGTTCTGCAGCCAACCAGTGAAACACAGTCCCACAAATGCTCTGGATTAGGTAATGCTTTAAATTTGCATTTTATCTGATAAAAATAGAGGATTTTCTTCCCTTTCCCTCACGTTGCTGGTTGGAATGTGGTGAAATGCCAAAGGAGAAGCTGGTCCTGAGACGTGTTCTCACCGAAGTGAGCAGGGTTGGGTGTCCCAGGAGCCCCACAGGGGTGGGTGGCAGGAGGGGTGACAGGGTTCCCCCCATGAACCTCATGGGGACAGTTCCCTTTGCTTTTCGATGCCTGCAAGGTCTGTGCAGGTGTTGGGAGGACAGGACCTCACCTGTGACTCAGGGAAAGACCCTTTTCTCCCTGTCTTGTATTAGGGAGCTTTTGGAGTCTGAAGGCCAAGAGAAGAATTTCTGTACTGATCCCAGCCCTGTGCTGGGCTGATCCCAGCGTGGGCAGCAGGAAGGGGTTGGGATTCTGCCCCTGTGCCCCGCTCAGGTGAGACCCCACCTGCAGAGCTGCCCCAGCCCTGGGACCAGCACAGGAAGGACCTGGAGCTGCTGGAGAGAGCCCAGAGGAGGCACCAGGGTGATCAGAGGGATGGAGCAGCTCTGCTGGGAGGAAAGGCTGGGAGAGCTGGGATTGTTCAGCCTGGAGAGGGGAAGGCTCCAGGGAGACCTTATAGAGGACTTTCAATACATAAAAGGGGCTTTCAAGGAAGATGAAGAGACTTCTTACCAAGACTTGTAGCGCCAGGATAATGGGGAACGGCTTCCCACTGCCAGAGGGCAGGGACAGATGGGATATTGGGAAGGAATTCCTGTCTAGGAAGGAGGTGAGGCCCTGGCACAGGGTGCCCAGAGAAGCTGTGGCTGCTCCTGGATCCCTGGAAGTGTCCAAGGCTGGGTTGGTCGGGGTTTGGAGCAACCTGGGCTAGTGGAAGGTGTCCTTGCCCACGGCAGGGGGTGGGACTGGGTGGGCTTTGAGGTCCCTTCCAACCCAAACCCCTCTGTGATTCTAAGTCTGCAATTAATGAGATATCGAGGTCTGATTTAAAGGTGGTGGCACTTACTCTCCTAAGTCACTTTTGCACATGGACACGTCCAGAGCGAGCCATGAGAGATGAGCCTGGTTTGGATGTTCTCCTGCCCTCAGCCAGGCTGGAGTCCCTTCCCCTCGTCTGTGTGACTGCAGCAATGATTTCGGAAGCTGCCGTGGCTCTGCCTTCCACACCATAAATCCTTGGAGCAGTTCATCCGGCTGAACCTTAAAGCTGACTGCTTCTCTTTATGGAGATCTCTCACATTTTTCATTGCCTTTGCATCAGACCTCGTCAGTCCCACTCTCCTGCCAGAACACGAAGTGCCAGGAAAAATCCCATCTCTTTGGAGCTGACGTTAAATTACGGCAAATAAATGTGTCACTTCAACACAGTGTCAGTGTCCCCTGCTCCAGGGCACTGGACAGAGGTACTGTCCAAAAAAGGGACTGCCCATCTGACCTCCACTATTATCCATGAGTTTTTGGAATAAAAGTCAATCTGCCTTTCCCTGGGGATTTCTATTTCTTTCAGACAAAGGTTTGTTTGATTTGATTTTACCTTAGTGCCTATCATGGAATCCCAGGATGGTTTGGGTTGGAAAGGAGCTTGAAGCCCATCCAGTCCCACCCCCTGCCATGGGCAGGGACACCTTCCACTGTCCCAGGGTGCTCCAAGCCCCATCCAACCTGGCCTTGGACAGTGCCAGGGATCCAGGGGCAGCCACAGCTTCTCTGGGCACCCTGTGCCAGGGCCTCACCACCCTCACAGCCAAGATCGGTCTGAATCCAATTCCATGGGGTAAAAAATCTCCAGCACAGTCCTAGAGCCTCCCTGATAAGGCCCAGAGGACATTAAATAATGTGCTGGGGGTAAAAGCAGAGTGGAGGCATCTTCCCAGGCCCTCCCCACAGGACCACACATTCCTGGTGGCAGCAATGGCATCAGGGGGTCACCCATCCTTTTCATCTCTCCGTTTTCTGGATCAGTTTCTATCCCAAAGGTTTTTATCCTGTGCAATCCTCCAAGGACTCCCGATCTGTTCTCCTGTTAGGAGTGTTTGGTGTTGTGCTTGTAAACACCCACCTGTGGCCTTTCCCAAACAGCGGCTTGGGCACGCTGGGAGCAGGAGGGGGGGTCTGCTTGTGGATGCAGAGCCCACTGTCTCTGCACACAGCCAGGTAATGAGAAAGGAAATGGATCTCTCCCTCTGGAAAGAAACGCCTTGAAAATCCGCTCTGCAGCTGCATGCACGAGCTGTTGGTGTGCATTATTTCCGGAGTTTCTATCCGTGGTGGAGCCTCTGGCTGATCACACGGGGCACCGGGGAGATTTGTTCAGGGAGTCTGAAGGTTCAGTAATTATTTAATAAAGAAGAGGAGACTCAGTGCTGGCAGCTCAGCCTCTGAGCTGGGAATCCTGAGCAGAACGAGAAATGGTCTGAGCTAAAAAATTCTTCCCTGTGAAGGAGGTGAGGCCCTGGCACAGGGTGCCCAGAGAAGCTGTGGCTGCCCCTGGATCCCTGGCAGTGCCCAAGGCCAGGTTGGACATTGGGGCTTAGAGCATGCTGGGACAGTGGAAGGTGTCCCTGCCATGGCAGGGGGTGGCACTGGGTGAGCTTTAAGTTCCTTTCTAAACCAAACCATCCTGGGATTCTTTGACTCCAAATATGAAGCAGCGTCACACCTCTGCAAGCTGTTGGAACAGAACCAGCACCAATCTACTGAAATCTGAGTTTGTGTTCCCTGTACGGTGAGCAAAAGTGGCCCTGGGGGTTGCAGTGGAGTGACTTTCATTGGTTTGGTGATGCTTGAGAGGCAGATCAGCAGTCAGGCTGACAAGTTCCACCGAGAGATGGGAGCATCAGTCCCAGCGTGAGTGCAGCAGCTAACGCTGGGGAAGAGCAGAGTGTGATGGTGGCATTTCATCCTTGGTTAACGGTGCATCTCCCTGCGTCTGGGCCTCAGACACGAGCACACTGTAACCAGATCCCTCACCTCCCCAGAGCTGCTGGGTTAGGCTGCACACGAAGCTGCTGGTATCACAGCCAGGCTGGAGAAAGGCCTCGCGTGTGTCACACCGGGGTCACTGCTGGGGGTGGATCTCAGTGCTGGAGCGGGAAATTCTGTGCTTGGGATTTTGGGCTAAGAGCTGGGATGGTCAGAGCTGGAACTCCAAAGAAAAGGAGGCTCAGGGGGGCCCTTGCGGCTCTGCACAACTCCCTGACAGGAGGAGGCAGCCGGAGCATTGGGCTCTGCTCCCAGGGAACAGGGAACGGATGAGAGGGAACGGCCTCAGGCTGTGTCCGGGGAGGCTTCGGTTGGATATCAGGGAAAATTTCTTCCCTAAAAGAGTGGTCGGACATTCTGCCCGGGGCAGCAGTGGAGGCAGGCATGGAGCTAATGACACCAAGGCTATGATCCCAGAGCAGGCCATTCCCTGAAGGGTTGGATTCGGTGATTCCGGTGGGTCCCTTCTCACTCAGAATATTCTGTGAAATCTGTGACTGTGAATTCTGTGAAATGTTCAGCAGACTCGTGGGTGTGGCACGTGGGGCCGTGGTTCAGTATGAATGAAAGGCCATAAAGGCTGGCTTTCATATTGTTAGAGTTTATGAATACAGCAAGTTAATTGTTAGTTAATTGTTAATAGGTTGTTATACCATTCCTTAATGTTAATAAAATTATAAATTGTTCAAATTGGTTATTATATATAATGAGTTAAGGTAGGATTTTTCTAGAATGCGGGTGTAGACCTCGTTATCATAAGGGGATAGATACAAGAACATGGTTACGCAACCGGTAATCCAGTAAGAAGACCCCTGGATGACACCGAACCAACCAGCGATCCAATGGAAGTACCCTAGAGACCAACGGGCCAACCATGGTATCTCCAGCAGGCGGGGCCAGGGGAGGGGTCTTGCGGAGCTTAGGGGTGTAAAATGTAACCTCCTCAGCTGAGAGGCGTGCCTCTGACCGCCTTTATCCCCGGTTAAGCGCCCAGCGCTGCGCTCTTTACTTTGTGTAACGACAGACCGCCAACTGGGGTCTCCAATTGTCGTTTTATTAATAAATCTGTTAAAGTTTTATTTTGTGAGCTTCGTTTCTCACAGTTGTCTTGGGGTGACTCTATCGTGTATCCCCTATCATGCTCTATGCCCAAAAAGTAATATTGTGCCTTTTCTGTGCCTTTAAACTGAGCTTGAAAAAAAAACCCAGATGAACTTTCCAAAGCAGCTTCTCAAGGACACAGAGACTGCACTCCTCAGTGTTTTTTCTGATGGTGGAAGGCACGAAGGGAGCACCCTGCTTGCTTTTTCTTCAGCCATCTGGTTTTTTTTTTCCCTCTTGGCGTGAGACGGAGAGCTGAATTTTGTTTCCTGGGACTTTGGTTTTTTTTCCCTTCTTCTCTTCTGAACTGTTTCAACAACATCTGAACACATCAGGAGAATTTTCTCCCGGAGGCCCGGGGGTGGGCCCACGCCCTCACCGACCAGCTCCGAGGAGGAGAGAGACCACACCTACAGAAGGACTCTGAAATCTTCCCAGGTTTCTCTCTATAGCGGAGGTTTTAATCCATTATTGAGCATCATTCTCCTTTTCCTGTGTGTTTGTTAAAATAAATAGTTTTTATCTCTTTCACTTTCTTTCAAGGAAAAATTTCTTTTTTTTCCCCAACCCTGTGGGGGGGAAGGGTGGTTGCAACCTGGTTTTCTCTCAGGGGCTATATTACTAGATTTTGGCCAAACCGGCACAACAGTGAACAAAGAAGTGTCGGGCTCACAGGTCTTGGAGGTCTTTCCCAACATTTCTGCACTGCCTGAACTCCCTGAATGCTCTCTCCTGCCTAAACGAGCAGCTCTGGGGCTTGGCATGGACACACCAAGGAGTCTTTCCTTCCTTGGGAGAAGAGCATATCAGCTGTGGTGATTCCCAACGGCTTCCTGATCCCAGCCCTGGGGATCAGGACAGGCCTTCCTGTCATAGAGGAATTGCTGGAACCAAGCCCCATCCGGCCATGTGACCCCTTTGCAGTGGGTCCGAGGTGCAGTTTTCCTGGGAGAGTTCCTGTTTTTTCAGGGAACACATTCCCTGTGTTCCAGCAGTTTTCCCGGGAAGCACAGCACGCATTCCCCACGGGAGCTGCAGTTTCCCTGGGAAGCACAGCACGCATTCCCTGTGTTCCAGCCCTCTGGGCGCAGTTCCCTGTGGGGATCGATGCCTCTCTCGTGGTGCCATCGCATAGAGATGTGCTGCTATTGGTCCTCCGGGCTTGGCTTTCTCTTGCAACCCCCGAACATCTCCTTTTCCTCAGGCTCCCCCCTGAGCTGTTCCCCTGATTCCCATTCCCTGAGGATGGGAATTGTCCCGAGGAATCTCACTGCATTTCCTTCGCTGGAAGGAAATCCGTGCAGGTTGCCCGTTTGTTTCCTGCCCTGTTTAGAGTCAAAATCCAAGAACTCTGCTCCAAAAAATAATTTCCCTCCTTTGTCAGCATCCTCCCCAAATAAACATGGGAGCAAATGGCAGGCAGGAATGTGTCTGGGAGCATATTGGAATTTGCTGGGATTTGCTGAGCATTACGCTTCTGCTGGCAATTAGCATAATCTGCCTCCTATCTCCTGCACAGCAGTGATTACTGAGAAATGTGTCTTCTCAAGATTTTTTTAATCCTAAAAAGCAAGTGGAGCACTGGCGTGTTTATGGCTCCCGCTGAGTTCCTCACTGTTTAGGTTAGGATAAGGACTATTTCCCTGCTGGAGTGGTGTGTGCAAGTCCCGTGCAGGAATCTGGGCTCTGTGCCAGCTCTCTGGAGTGACCTGGAGGGGAGGAAGAGCAGATTTTCAGGAGCAACAATCACTGGTTTATGCAGGATCCCGCCAGTGGCAGAGGTAAAACCCCACTCCCGGTGCTCCCAAGGCTGTCTCTCACCAGGAGCTGTGCCTGTGGCGCCACAAAAGCCACGCTCCTGGGGACAGCTCCTTGTGCCCACCCCACAACCAGGAATCTCCTTTCGGTGCAAATCCCGCCCGTATGCCTTGAGAAAGCCACCGCTGCCTGCCTGGACATTAGGGCTGAACAAAACCCTTTGTTTTTTGGCCGTCCTTCCCTCTCCCACCCCACGTCTGTCTCATCCACTTAGGCTGCACATTCGCTGGAGCCCGTGTACCTGCCAGGAGCACGCAGCCCCTTCCACCACGACGCTCCGTGTTATTTGCTGCCTCCCAGCGTGCCAGCACAAGGAATAACTAATGGAGCCTGTTAGGTTGGTTATTCCCCCCCAAATCACCTGTGAGAGCACTCGGAAATCGTCACTCCGGTGTGTGGAGCAGCTGCGAAGTCAAACGCTGAGGAAAGGCTGAGCACAGACACTGCCAGTGCCCACAGGGGAATACTCCAGGTGCTCTGGGTGGCCTCACCCTGCTTTTAAAATCCCAGAATGGTTTGGATTGGAAGGGAGCTTAAAGTCCATCCAGTCCCACCCCTTGCCAGGGGCAGGGGCACCGTCCACTATCCCAGGCTGCTCCAAGCCCCATCCAACCTGGCCTTGGGCACTGCCAGGGATCCAGGGGCAGCCACAGCTGCTCTGGGCACCCTGTGCCAGGGCCTCACCTCCCTCACAGCCGAGAACTCCTTCTCAGTATCCCACCTGACCCTGGCCTCTGGCAATTTGAAGCCATTCCACTTGTTCTGTTCCTCCAGAGCCTTGTCTAAAATCGCTCTCCAGCTCTCCTGGAGCCCCTTCAGGCACTGGAAGGGGCTCTGAGGTCTCCCCAGAGCTTTCTCTTCTCCAGGCTGAAACCTTCTCTGGTAGGACAGAAAAGCTGCTGGACACAGCAGAGCTGGGAGAATCCAAGGGGATTTGCCCCTCAGGGAGCCAAAGGGCTGTGGAAGAGCCCTGGCCACGGATGCTGCTGCCCTGGCTCCCTGGGAGCTGTCGTTCTGCTGCCGTTTGTTATCCAAGCTGGCTGTTCTGCAGGGAGCAGGGCCGGGAATGCTCTCTTTGTTCCCGGAGCTGGGCGAGCGACGCGCTCCAGTCGCTCCTGGTGCGTGCCAGACGTGTTTCACCAGCCGGGCACCAAGGGCCATGCCACACCACGCACGTCGGGTCCCCGAAGCAGCCACCTCGCCTGTGACGGGCAGCACGGCACAGGTCCCCTTCCCCACAGCCAGTGGGACATTAATGGGACGATGAGGTGGCCAGGCAGGAGCCAGCTGTGCCCCTGATTTGCAGCTCCCGCTGGAAAACCCTGTAGAGCGTGGGCCAAGCTTTATAAAATAAAAGCTAATAGGAATCATAACAATTTTGCTTTCTCTCCATAGCCTGCAGCAAGCCAGGCACAACATGGGAATTGAGGAATAAAGGCCATCAACTTCCCGTGGCTCCCCTCCTACCACCTTCCTCCTCTCGCTCCAAATTGTTTTGAAAACATTGCTCTTCCCGTGCCTTTTTCATTTCTGCAATGAAGTCATCAAACAATATGACAGGGACTCTCCGAGACTCAGATCAATCAGCAAGTTTCTCTTTTGCTTCTTCTACTCAGGCAGGAAGTAGGGGAATAAATTTTCCAAGAGTCCAAGGGAAGGGAAAGGGCCAATGGGTGGGTTGGCTCCAGCATGGGGAGGTGCAGGAGAGCAGATGGAGCTTCTGGACCTCGTCCAGCCCATCAAAAATAAATAACCCCCTACCATGTGTTTTGTTCTGCTGTGAGAGGTTCCAGCAGGTCCTGAGGGTTTTCTGCTGTCCGCTGAAAAAGAGACACTCCAAGTGTATCCCGTCCCCTGCCCCGGTTTGGCTTGGAAGGAAGTCGTGGTTTCTCCAGAGGTCTTCCCCCCCACCCTGGATGGACATTCCAGTTTCAGTACTAAAAATCATGTTCAAATCATGCCAGGTTCGAGCTCAAATCGTGGAATCACAGAATCATGGAATGGGCTGAACTGCAATGGACCCACAGGATCATCCAGTCCCACCCCTGGCCCTGCACAGACACCCCAGCAACCCCACCCTGGGCATCCCTGGCAGCGCTGTCCAAACGCTCCTGGAGCTCTGGCAGCCTCGGGGCCGTGCCCATTCCCTGGGGAGCCTGGGCAGTGCCCAGCACCCTCTGGGGGAAGAACCTTTCCCTGATCTCCAGCCTGACCCTGCCCTGACACAGCTCCAGCCCTTCCCTGGGTGCTGTCCCTGTCCCAGAGAGCAGAGATGGAGCTGCCCCTCCACTGCCCCTCAGGAGGAAGCTGCAGTCAGGGAAAAGCTCCTCCTGCAGTCTCCTCATGTACTTTATGGAGATGACTGAAGGTAATGGAAAGAGCTCATCCAGCGGGATCACCCCCTGCAATCTCTTCTGGGTTTAGGCAGAATAAAACTAATCATAGGGGTTGTCTCAGCTCAGGCCAGGGCTGCTCGAGGAATAGATTGGCACTTCAGATTTACCAGGATACGATGGAATAATGGCTGGGTAGTGGAATTTTCAGCACACAGGGGCAGGAGCAGCCATTGTCATTTTTTTACGGTGATTTTTATGCTGGGGCCTTCACTATTCCTCTCCTCTGTTCAGTGGGGACAGACCCTGCATGGGAAGCGTGGACTCGGTGACTGCATCCCATTCCTCCAAAGGCATCGGAATGTGGGCAGAGAGCAGTCATTTGCTTGTACATTATGCAAGAAAAGTGCTGACCCAGTAGCACACAAAAAAAAATCCCTGTCAGGAGCCAACAGGTTTTACCGGAAAACCATTGGGTTTCAGCAAGAAGATTTAGGGTTTGGAATGAAACCTTGACAGTTTGCCCAAAAATTACTTCTTCGTTTTACAGCGTTCTCTCCGTTGAGATGTGTGTGTTCTCCTCTTCCAGAAAAAGCAAGGGAGTGAAAGGAAAAATGACGACACTGACCGAGCTCCTTCAGTGCATTCCTAGTGGCAGCTTGTTTTAGGGAGGAATTATCTCAGCTTTACTTTAATGAGTATCAATCAGGTTGGTAACTAAAACAGCTTTTCTTGTGAGGCTTTAAGTCCTTTAAAGATGAGGGTGTTTACTGGGGAGCCTTCACCAAGGTTTTATGTCTTGCCTGTAAAGAGGCACAGCTGCGGCCAAAACATTATCTCAAGTAGAACCAAATGTTGGCTCCGTTTATTGGTGTTTATAATGGATTCCCACACAGGCAGAGACCTTAATTTGGTCCTTTTTGGGGTTGGGGATGCAAGGAGGGCAGTCGTGGAATGCCCGGCTGGCACCACAAGCCTCCCTGAGCAATGCAGGACCTTTCAGGACAGGGCCTGGCGAGTGACAGAGGGTTTGCTGGTGGCTGGGACCCTCCCGAAGGGGCCATGGAGAATCCGTGACAGGGATTACAAGGGCGGACAGTATTTGTGAAGGCTTGGAGGGCTCAGAGGCACCAGGAGCACAATTCCAGGGCACACAGGGTTAGGGATTTGCCTTTTCCCCTGGGAGTGCAGCCAGCATGGATCCTTAGGTTTAAGTTTCGTGCCGAACCTTTGGGATTGCTCGGAGATTTGAGCTTGGAGAGCCAGAGGCTCGCTGTACTTTGTCTGTCCCCTGGGCAGGCTGAGACTGCCGTCAAGGTCGCCAGCTCGCCCTGGGTCACAGCCATGTGTCACTCCCCCTGGGGAGCAGAGGTTTTCCGTGGATGAGCTGCCAGGGTGCCCTGGGACAGGACCAGCTTGGGACGCCCACTCCCCCAGCTCCGGCGTGGGGACAATCCCGGTGGGACGAGGACACGGCGCTGGCTCTGCTCGGTCCCTGGTGACAGCCACCAGCCCCAGAGAGCATCGGGACGTGCTGATCCCTTTTCTGTGCAGCAGCGCCAGCCCCGAGCCCAAGTTCGGTGTTAATATGGAAATATGGATAAGAGCTTATGCTGTGACAATGATTTACTGCCTTGGTAACTGCACCTGATAACACAAATTTATCTCGGTCTCTCCATTTCAATTATATTTTTTCTAATGTGTGTTTTGAAATACAGATTCCCTCGGTCACAGGAATTTATGGGAGCGGCTGTGTGCCTGGGAGAATTCAAATCAACACAGGAACCGTTCTTTGCCTCATGCTCCAGTGTCTCCTTATGCGTGTTACACCTGCTGTATAATGCATGTTTTCACAAACTCTGATTGAAATATGGAAAAAGAGGAGGCAGGCACAGGCAGCATCACCGGGATTTGGTGGGCATCATTCCCAAATGACCTGCTGGAGCTTGGCCACAGCAGCTGGATATCCAAAGGTTTGCATTCTGGGTGGGGATATTCGCTCGTGGCCTGACGGGGCTGAATTTTCAGGAGGTGCTGAGGTGCCAGGGCTCTGCTTCCCACTCTGCCAGAGGGGCTGGCAGCCGGCAGCCACTCGGAGAGCAAGGCTTATCCCTCCGCCCTTTGAGACAGCTTGGAAAAGCCTCAGCAAGGGAGCGTGCATCCATGGAAAATACACAGTGTGCAAGGGCTCTCCCTGTGTTTCCAGCACTGCTCCTGGAAGGAAGCACTAAGGGGTTGTTCCCTTACAGAGGACGAAGCAGCAGGAATCTGAGTGGCAGCACTTTGCCTTCCCAGAAGGGTTTGTCCCCTATTCTGGGGCCAAATCCCCCAAGAGCTCTTGGTGCCTTCCTCCTGCTGTCACCAGGCTGGGCCCAAGCACTGTGATAAGCACCACTTCATCTCTAATCAGTGTTCTGGGCAGGAACCCACCCCAGGCAGCTGCAGCAGCCACAGATCCACTCCTGCCGCCAGCAGGGACCGAGGAACTTCTCAGCCTCCCTGGAATCCCAGCTCGTGCTGCTGGTTGGGATGCTGGACGCGAGAGAGCAGATCTGACCCTGGAGCTGGAGCAAATGCCAGCGCTGCATTTGCCATTTGCACTGGTCTGTAAATAAAAAAATGCTGGAATTTTGCTAGGACTCGTCATTAGTCCAGCTGCTCGCACTTAGCAGCTGATAGCTGCCATCACTCTTAGTCACCCTCCAAATTCCACCAGGAGAAACGGGGCCATTACTGCTCCGAGGCTGCTGCTGCTCTTCTCCCTGGCTGGGAAGAGGAGCAGCTCTTCCCAGTGCTCTGGGAACGGCAGGTACGTGGGAGCAGGTGTCAGGAACTGGCAGGGCTGGTTGTCTGGAACAAGATATCCCGCCACAGCTTCCGCTGAGGGGTGGACAGATGTCCTCCAGCAGATGGAAGGCAGATCTTTCCTTCTCCAAACCCAAATGCATCTCCATCACTCATGGGTGGATCCCACATATTTGATCTGGCACCGTGGCCCAGCGGTGTTAAAGAAAGACGTTGCTGGGCTTCTGTTGCTCCTGGGATTTCTTTCTCCTGGGAGCTGGGCTGTCTCCTGGATGTGGCCACTGGAAATCCTGCAGAGGTGCCCAGGGACTTAGCAGCAAGGACTGGGAGACTCCTGGCCAGCTTTCATCAGTGGTGAGGCACAGGTCATCCTCAGGTGAGGAGCACCTTTTGGAGTTTTGAGCCTTCCAGGAATGGCAGCGCAGGAAATGGGAAGCGGATTCCCACAGCCTTGCTCACATTGTCCTGTCTGGGTGTGGAG
This sequence comes from Rhagologus leucostigma, assembly GCA_013397725.1. NCBI lineage: Eukaryota > Metazoa > Chordata > Aves > Passeriformes > Rhagologus > Rhagologus leucostigma. The sequence continues at coordinate 183,360 of VZTD01005785.1, read as the reverse complement.
CAGGTTTCTCTCCCTGAAGAGAACGTGGCTGACCCTACCCCAGCTTCCAGACCAAACTCTGCACGACACCTCAAAATCCAGCGTTGTTCCAGCAGGTCATTCCTGGAGGCAGGATGTGGGGAGGTGGACACCGGAGAGTCGGGAATCTCCTGCAGTCCCTGAGCTTCACATCCTCGGGTCTTCTGAAGTGTTCAGAAATGAGATAACGTGGCACTTGCTGATGTGGTTTTGTGGGCATGGGGATATTCAGTTGCAGGTTGGATTTGATGATCTTGGAGATCTTTCCTAACTTCAGTGATTCCCTGATTCTGTGATTCCCTGCTTTCCAAGGACTGCCAGAGCAGGCAGCATTTAGAGAAATTTGGACTTATGAAAGGCCATAGGGTTTTTTTTCTTTGAAAGTTTCTCAGCGAGCAGAGCAGAGGGATCACCTCTTTCTGCACAGGTCTGGTATGTCCCTGGAATGTCAGGTGTTCTCCCAGATACTGGAGATGGAAAAGGCAGTGCTCCCCAGGCAATGTGAGATGCCAAATTCTGCCCAGGAGAGCTCTGATGGACATCAGGAAAGAACAGGAGGTATCATTTCCTTGTCTGCAAAACCCAGAGTAAATGGGCTGGAACCCTGGGGCAGAGGGAAAGTGGAGAGCCACAAAAAGCTGTTCCAGCTGTTTTTCCCCCCAGCCCAGGAAAAACGGGGTCATTACCAAAAAATACTGCGTTCCTGCTTAAAAATCCTACCTTTCCTTTGTCTGTACCTGTCGCATCTCTGACGGCTACCTGTAGTGGTGGGAGTGACCCCTGTGCAGACTAGGATCTGTCCAGTGCCTGGGAATGTTAGGATAGATGGAATTATACAAAAGGAAGACATCACCACCACCATCATCATCATCATCACTTCTATTCCTGCTGCTGGAAGCTCCATCATTCTGTAAAAACAAGCGCGAGTGAGGAGCCCCAGGTGCAGCTTCCCGGTGTTTTCAGGAGCTGCCGAGCTGTGTCAGTGCTCGGCGAGCCCCGGTTCCACCCAGCCGAGCAGTGGCAATAAAGGAGCCACAGCCGGCTGCTCTTTCCATGCAGGATTCATTCCAAACGTGTCCCTGCAAATATTTACTATTTGCACAAAGGTACAGAGAGGAACTTTTGTTCTTTGAGGATAGAGAGTCTGGGAAGGCTCTCTGTGCACAGATAACACTCTGTCCTCCTCTGCCTGGAGGGATTGAGGTGAAGGATCTGCTGGGAGAGGAGAGATCCTGGCCTGTAATTCCCACTCCAGCGATATTTGCTTTGTTTTATTCCATGGATTTTGTGAGATGCTTGTTATCCAGTTAAGAAACACTCGGAATTTTTTCTTCTGAGCACTCCTAAGCCGTGGAGTCACCATGGAGAAACTTTTCCTTCTCCCTCCTCTAATTATGGTGACTTCGTCACTCCATGCTCGCCTGCCTTGAGCCTGGAGACTGAGCCATGATCCCTCTCTTTCTCAGCAGCTTCCTCCAAAATCCATCCGTGTTTGGGCACCCTCGGGGAGGCAGAAGACACGGCTCAGCCTGAGGGAGGCACTAAATCTGCATCTCCCCTTCCCCAGTGAAGACAGGCAAGAACTGTGGCTGCTCTTCCTCTTCACTCCGTTTGGATAGAAAATTCCTTGGAGGGAGATGAAGGGATATGGGCAGGGAGTGACCTCGGCGCTGGCCAGCCCCAAAACCCTTTTGGGCATTCCTGGGGTGCTCGTAAAATCCTAAACTCCACTCAAGCTCCCCTGAAGGTGTTTGTATCCTGTGGGGACATGGAGAAAGAAGAAAGAGTCCCCAGTGAGTCCAGGTGAGCTTCACTGGGACGTGAGACCCGGAGCTGCACGTGGGAGTGGCCCTTCCCAAAGCTCCAGAGGCTGATGGGGTAATTTGGAGGAAAACCCCACAGCGTGGTTCAGGTCTGAGGTCACAGGAAGAGGGTTTGTGGTGCTCCCCCATCACACATGGGGGTGGTACCAGAAAAAGGCAGGATCTCAGCTCGCCTGCAATGGGAATTGTGGGGACACCGCAGGGAGAGAGAGCACTTTGAATATAAATCCCACCCGCCAGCCAATAAATCCAGACTGTGTTCTTTCTTTCCCCTCTCAGTCAGGAAAAAAGTGCTGAAACTGGTCTAACAAAATACAAGAGTCTTTACAGTAGGAAAAAGAAAAAAAGACGGAAAAGGTTTAGAGTGAGATTTGGGGCAGATTTGGAAAAAAAATGCAGCTTTAAATTGTGAAAAAATCCCTTTCGCAGGCTTGAAACAGGTCAGAGTTTCCAGCTGTAATGAGATCGGATGTTCAGTGTCCTCCCAGCTCTGGGCCCTGGTTTTGGGGGGCTCTCGCAGGGGGTGACAGCGGGTGGGAGACACGACTTCCCTGGGAACAGGGGCAGTGCTGACAATTCCATTCCTGAGTGTTGTGCTGCACTTCGTCCTTCCTTCTACCCCATAATGACCCTGGCGGGGGGAAGGAGGAGAGGGGTTTGTTTGTGTCTAAATTCCGTCCTCCAGGAACGGGAGCAAGGCTCCCCCTACCCTTCAGTGCAGTGATGGTGGGGTAGGACTCCTGGTTAATAGCTAGGTTCAATTATTCCCTGTGAAGAACCATTCCCAGTATCCACCTGGAGCGACAATCCCTGTGGGAATGGGCTGTGGACGGTCATCAAAGCCCACCTTAACTCCATAAACATCACAGAACTCCTTTAAATTCACTCATCCAGGTTTTTCTACCGGATGCCAGTGCCCTCTGGATCCGTCCCTGCTCCGATGGGTCCCTGTGGGTATGAACAGGGGGTGGGTTAGGACTAGGAGAGGTGGCTGTGAGCAATGGGCAGCTCCCAGAGATATTTTGTAGCATCAAGAGGCGCAGGTGGGACCTTGTGGCTCTGCACAACTCCCTGACAGGAGGGGGCAGCCGGGGGGGTCGGGCTCTGCTCCCAGGGAACAGGGACAGGACAAGGGGAAACGGCCTCAGGCTGGGCCAGAGGAGGTTCAGCTTGGATATCAGCAGGAATTTTCCCATGGAAAGGGTGGGCAGGCATGGGAAGGGGCTGCCCAGGGAGGTGCTGGAGTCCCCATCCCAGTCCAAGGAATGACTGGACGTGTCTGGGTGACAAGCTGGGCGTTGGTCGCAGGTTGGACTCGATGATCCTGGAGGTCTTTTCCAACCTTAACCATTCCATGATCCCATGAGCAGCAGAAAAGCTTCATTTACTCCCTTTCATGCCTCCTTTTTACCCTTCCTGGGGTAAAAGGCTGCTTTTTCCTCTCCCTGGTGAAAGCACTTTGTCTTTTCCCAGCAAACAGAAGTAGCTGGAGTTCCTGTTTGCATGGCAGCAGGAGCTGTGCTGCTAAACAAACACGCAGAAAGCCAAAACTTCCTGCCACTTCACATGTTTGTGTTTTGAAAACCAAGCTATTTATTTAGACAAACTGGAAAATATAACCACGAATAACCCCTGAAGTGTGCTGCTCACTCGCAGCGAGTTAACTGAAACCAGAAGAGGGAGAATTTGTTTACCCACAGATTTTCCTTCCCTCTCCAGGAAAATTCTTTCCCCTTTCCAGCCCCTTGGGTTTGTCCCATTGTAGCACCCAGTGCTGCTCCAAGAGCTGAGAGGAGCTGCAGGAGGGGGAGCACAGGAATTGGGTGACTTGCACGGGCCAAAGATCTATGGAAATACCATCCCCTGGGGTGGGCGCTCCAGCTTTGTGCGCCCGCAGAAGGCACCAAATGAACTCTCAGCCACCAAACTCCACGTCTGACCTTGGACAGCGAAGGCATTAATCCACAGCTCCGCGTGCTCCATCCTGCTCCCAACCCTCTGGCTGCTGAAGGACAACATTATCACGCTGGCAGAGTCAGTGGGCACGGCTCAGGACAGGCTCCTTCCCCGCGGCTCCGTCGCAGGAACTTTATCTCCAGACTGCGCTCCGCCGGCAGAGCGGGAGGGGGAAGGGAAGGGCTCCTACCTGACACGAGAGACAATGACCTGCTCCAGGGGAATATTAAAGAGCTCAGGGAATGCAAAGGCTCCCTTTCCAACCCCTGCTCCCGGGTTTGGAAGGCAGGCTGGAAAGGTGTGTGTGCACCCCTGGGCTGGTACCCGCACTGTTGCCATGGCAACGAGCACAGGGGATGGAGCTGCTGCCATCGTTCTCCTCTGCACTTCCCCCTCCCTCCCAAAATTCCCCTGGAATTAGAAATGACACCCCTCCATCCCCTGGGAGTGCCTTTCCTTCCCGAGCTGTACCTCTGCCTTTGGTTCGGAGAGGGAAGTGTGTGAGAGGGAGATGGGGAGGTGATGGAGAGTGGAAAACCTGGCTGTGCTCAGGGCCCAGACTGGACTGAGACGTTTTCCTTCATCCCCTGCGCTGCTGAATTAATCTTGGACTAATTTAGGCTGGTGTGGATGCTCTGGGGCACAGCTGCAGTGCAGCAGCAGTCCGTGGATGAGGGCAGCCCATGGGGATCCTGAGGATCAGTCTGGGTTATCTTGGAGGCTGGACTCGGTGAGGAACATGATTTGGGGGTTGCAAAACACCTCACAGCTTTGGCACTTCCCCTGTGTTGGATTAGCAGGGCTTGCAAAAGCTTTCACATAAAGCAGGAGGTGGAAAAGCACCTCGGGGAAAGCCCCTGCCTGGAGAAGCCGTGCGGATGCTCCAGCTGATTGTTTAACTTGGAACCAGGCTCGAGCGTGAAGGATCCCGCAGCAGTGCCTTCCATCCCATCTCCAGGGTCAGGAGCTTTCCTCATCCTCCTCCCCCTGTCCCCCCAGGTTTAATTGTGTGGAGAAGGCAGAAGAGGCTGAGAGAAGTGACTGCATCTTCCCATGCCTCTGGCTGGGATTCAGCAGGGGCTGGAGTCTGGCTTTCCCATTATCCCTCCAGCATTCCCCAGTCTGCCTCTCCCTCCTCTCTGTCACATGGGCTTTGGGAAACCTGCATGTTGAAATAGGAGTTTCTGTAGCAAATCTACATTTTCAGGCCAAAGTTAAAAAAATTCGCTGTCTCTGGACCCCGAGGTATCCACAATCCCCCCACCATCCCCCCGAGCAGCCCCGGGAAACCTCTCACTGCTCCAGGAAGGGTCTCCGTGATGGTTTCCACAGCTCTCCTGCACACCAAAGCCTCCTCCTGCTGTACCCAGGGATTTCAGGACCAAGTGAAGGGTCTCAGGTGGACCTTAGGGCTCTTATTCCCCACACCAGGGATTGGGATGGATTTTCTTTCAGCTTGGTGCCCAACCACATGGTTAATTCAAAGCACGTGCTGTGCTCGTACCAGGGCTCATGCTGGAAGTGAGCTCCACGTGCTGGAAGTGAACTCCGTGTGCTGGGAGCAAACTGGGACTTTACGAGGCTGCAGACCCAGGAACGTCCCTGCTCTCGGATGTCCTCATGTTTGCCAAGAACATTCGCTTGTGTAGATGGTTACAGCAACACCCCAGTGCAGACGAGCCCAGCTGTTTTTCTCCCAGCAAATGTTCTCCCAGAGCTATCATAGAATCGTGGAATGAGGTGGAAGGGACCTTAAAAATCACCTTGTTCCATCCCTGCCATGGGCAGGGACACCTTCCACCAGCCCAGGTTGCTCCAAGTCTGTCCTTGGACACTGCCGGGGATCCAGGGGCAGCCACAGCTTCTCTGGGCCCCCAGTGCCTGGGCCTCCCCACCCTCACAGGGAGGAATTTCTTCCCAATACCCATTTAAATGTGCTGTCTCTCAGTTCCCCCTTGGAGCCATTCCCCCTCGTCCCGTCACTACAACTCCTTGTAAACCACTCCTCTCCAGAGGCCCTGAATCCTCTGAATTTCTGGCACTGAATCCCCGCAGTGCTGTTCCCACTTATCCAATCTTTTCCCCTGGGAACCGTGTGGCCCGTGAGCCCCACAGATCAGTGCTCTTCCTTCATCACCAGCATTTTCCTTCCTTAAATATCATCCCAGCAGGAATCAGCCCCTCCCCTGGCTCATGGCAGAGCACCCGGGCTGCAGGGAGCCGGTGGGGCGGGCAGAGCATGGCTCCATCTGCTCCGTGCTCCCCATGCTCTCCATCCAAAGGCTCTGAAGGCTGTCACTACCAGCAGCGTTCCTCTGTTTCCTCTGCCCAGACGGAGCAGGAAGTGAAGGGGAAGATCCGAAGTTTTCCTGCTTGGTTGGGCAGCGTGTAACAGACACTAAAGGAGCTCCGGGAGAGAAAACCAACTGCTGGGGGTGGGTATCCTCGGAACTTCTGGAGCTTGCTTGGTCAAACAGCTCAGTGAAAGGAGTAAAAAGATCTTCCTTGTCTCCCTCCATCTTTTTCCCTGTTTAAATCAATCCCCTGCCCTTCCCACATGGATTGGCACAACGACCCTGCCTGTCACCTTTCCCAGGAGCCCCAACCACTCTCCTGTGATCTTCCCTCCAGCCTCGGGGCTATTCCATGCTCTTGCCTGACCTTCAGCAGGATGAGCAAGTGGAATGTGCCTGTACCTCCATGGTCGGCCGGAGGAACTGGAACTGCAGAAACATGGAGCTGGAAAAGCTGTTGGCACCTCCCCCTCCCCCAGGGATGATAGTGGCCATTACAGATTGGCTCTAATTGCAATCCCAACAGAGTGATATGGAAATAATGCCACAAACCACTGGGAAAGGGCCAGAAAAATCCCAGTGCACAGCAAGGTTGTGCTGGGTGGAGGGGAACCTGTGGAAGAACAGGGCATGGGCTGGGGGAGGAACCAAGGCATTGTGTTTTGAAGCTTTGTGGATAACGATTCCTTGATTTTTCACAGCCTCCCTCCTCCCATGGCACTTCCCTCCCTGGCACTCAGCTCCAGGACCTGCCCTCAACCCCCGGAGCAAAACAAAGCCAAGCCTTCACCTCAGAGTCTTTGCCATCATACTCCAAGGATATTTTAGTGCAGTTCCTCTTGGCTGTGGTTTAATAGGTTATTTTGCCACGACGTCTTTGGATGCCCATCCATGTTTCTGCTGGACTGCATCCAGCGTCATCACCTTTGCAGGCAGCTTGGACTGCAAGGCAGGGTGAGTTTAGGGATGAAATAGCCTTTCCTGGGGAAGAAGAGCCTGCCTTGGGGCTTGGACAGGAGAAGCAGAGAGGTGCCAGGGGAAAGGGGCAGCATGGGGGTCCTTCAGACCCTCAGGGGCTTGGGAACGGGGTGTGACTCCTGGGACAGCAATGCTTTGGAAGGGTTCTGTCGAGTCTTTAGAGAGGAGAGAAAGCAGGGAAATGGCTGGGAAGAGAGCAGGGAAATGCAGATTTGGACAGCATACGGGTCAGTCCAGAATCGGGATGGGGTTTTCGGTTTATTGTCTCCTCAGCAAGGCAGGGCTGAGGCAGCCCTGAGAGAGAACTTGAGCTATTTTGGGCCCTACAGGCTGTGCTGGGGGACAGACTTGGCTCCATTTCCATGGCCCATCCCAGCCAGCCCCAGTGAGACCAGTACCTTTCAGTGATGGGCTTCCAAAACTCATGCGCTCATCACTGCTCTCTTCTCTCAATCCAAATACTAACTTCTTGAGGGGCAGGAATCCTCTGTTGGTCCTCCCCGTGCTGAGCTTCAGCAAGTCCCATATTCAGCATTGTCTTGATGCAAATCAGAACTTTTGGGAGGCAGGAATCCCCTCCTGATCCTTCCAGCTGCTTTTAAGCAAAGCCCAGCCTCTGAGTGGCCCTTCCTCCCGTGCACTCGGCAGGGATTCCTGTCACTCCCAGACACCCATTTATGAACAACAGCCCAGAGAAAAGGGGGAAATCATCTGCGGTCCGCCGGAAGGTAAATACTGCTCCCTCCATTGCCCCTGACAGCCCGTGCCACAGCTGAGTTCCCCCCAGCAGCTCCCTGCCATTAATCACCTTCAGAAGGGATTGTTCCAGCTCACGGTGTTTGCTGTGGCACAGGGTTAGGCTGGAAAGCTGCTGCCGGTCCCACACGCTCCTCGCTGGGGAGAACACGGCGCTGGAGCGGAGCCAGCGCTCGCTCCTTGCCTCACTTCCAGTGCTGGGAACAGTGAAACGGGCTTGTTTCGCTGTGGTTTTCGTTTCTCCTTCACCTCCTCTCATTCTCCCCCTTTCTTCCCTTCTTTTAAGGCCTCTGAGAAGGGGTGAGGAGGAATCCCTTATCCCCAGCAGCACCACTTGTGGGCCCCCCCCGGCACCATCAGAGCTCGGGGATTACGAACTCTGCACACGGCTAATAGGGAAAGGAGGAGAGAGGATTAGGATTTTTTTTCCTTTGCAAAGGGATGTGGATTATCTGGGCCAATAACCACGGCTGTGACACGCCTGTTTTCTCACCACGGATTCGCAGGAAACGCTGGAGTCTCCAGGCGCAGTTTGTGAGAACCTGCTGCAGGCAGTGGGAGGTCCTGCCCTCCCTTCCTTGGGCTCCAGAGCAGCCCTTCGCTGACTTGTTGTCCCCTCTCAATTTATTATTGATCCTGAAAAGCTTCTTTGTGAATTTACCTTGACTGAAAGCTGAATTTTCCCTCCTGCCTCCTTCCCTCTCTGTACCAGCCTCCTCCCAGGAACGTGCCCAGTGCTCCCACTGCCCCGTTCCTGCGTCTGCTTTTCTAGCCAGGGTTCTGCCTTGCCTTCCTCCCCAGAGCTGCCTGGAAAAGCTCGAGGGGAGGTCCTAAAGGGCATGTAGACCCCCCTAGCACTTCCCTTTAGTTACAAACAGGTCATTTGCGTTAGTGTTGGAAGGGACCTTAAAGCTCATCCAGTTCCATCCACATGCAGGGACACCTCCCACTGTCCCAGGCTGCTCCAAGCCCTGTCCACCCTGGCCTTGGGCACTGCCAGGGATCCAGGGGCAGCCCCAGCTTCTCTGGGAACCCTGTGCCGGGGCCTCCCCACCTCACTGTAAAAATTCCTTTCTTCTATTTTCCTTGATGCAGAGCTGGGCATGGACACACGGAAGGAGGATGGAGCTGCGTTCCTCGCTCTGGTCTCCCACAGGAGATTTGTAGAGAAGGGTTTGACACTGCTGGGCTCTGTCACTTGGATTTCTAGCGAGCTTTGGGCACCCAGCTCTGGGATCTGTCCCAAAATTCCTCTGAAACCGTGGGCTGTGGGGGTCCAAACTCCTTTGGAAGAGCCAGCCCTGCTAAGCAGGCGGGAACAAGGCTCCTGGAGAGGGAGGACCGTGTTAGCACCAGGGGTTTGCTTGTGGAAGCAGTTAATCACAAAGAATACAATTAGCACTTAAACGCCTCTGGACGGCCTGTGCTGGCCTTCCCTTGTCCTACACCAGTGCCTCGCTGGCTCATTATCTGCGACACCTCATTTTCAGTGCCGCGAAATCCACCTGCCCCCAGAGGCTCCCGGCGCTCCGGAGGGGATCCTGCCTTCCCCAGCAAGGAGCATCCCTGCTTAGCACTGCTACCCCAAGGTGTGTGACACCTCCCGACGGGAAGCAGCTGGTGCTAGTGGACACAGCCACTCCCTTTCCTCCCGCATTTCCCCCGTGCCACCCTCCCAAGCTCCCCGCAGCTCTTCAAAACACTCTTCCTCTCCTCAAAGCGCTTTTAATTGCTGCCCCTCACCCAGCGGGCTCACAAAAGCAGATGGGAGGCTGCAAGGTCTCCTTTGCCAGAAAGTCAGGCTTTTTTCAAATGTGGAAGACCTCAATTAATGAACTATTCCTCGTTTTTCCGAGGTCAGCTTTTAGCAGCTGGGCCCTGTGATCAAACGAGAGCCTTTTCCCCGGGATGTCTGCTCGCTGGAATCTCATTAATGCTCACTCGTGCAACGTTTAGTGGCAACTAAACGGGACAGAAAGTGGCTGTTTCCCTTTTCCTCCCCCATGGATCTGGCGGGAGGCAGGAGAACCTCACACCGCTGTGTTTTACCCTCTTTGCCCTTCTGATCACATCCCTTCTTTCACTCAGTGCCAACCCAGCCTTCAGATCCTTGCGAATCTCCGCTGGTTTGGGTGGAATTCAGGGCAAAACGGTGTCTGGAGAATAGATGAGGAGCCTGTGCTTGTGGCGGTGTGGATTTTCACAGCTCTGCAGTTGGAATCGCCCTCGCCCCGTGTGAATGAGGCCGGGGAGTGACCCTGGATTTCCATCGTGTTTAGCTGGAAGCAGAGTGCAGCTCTTGCTCGCTAAATTCATCAGTCACTGGCAGAACATCCATTTTAATGGAGTTCAGGCTATGGAGCCTTGAAGGGAATTGTTCTGCGATAACGAGTTCGTGCGTAAGAGTTGTGCCCCAAGGGAAAGCTTCTCCTCCCAGTGGGATCTGAGGGGCGCTTCTGGATGCCTCACGATGATTATTTATTATTTCTCTGGCACTATAAACGTGCAGGGCACTCTGGAACGGGCACAGGACAATGTCCCTGCCTCCATGAGGTTACGATATCCCTGCCCTCGCTCCAGCCAAACTTGTGGCATGCTACAGATGAAAAACGGGAATGTGGGGAAGGAAGAGGGAGCAGCCTCAGTCCCCACTGGGGTGAAACGCCAGGGATTAACTCAAATGCAAACTGGGAACTGCCAGGGAGACGCAACTAAGAGAATAAACCCGGGGAATCCACATCCACACATTATCTGCAAGACCAGGATAGAAGAGATGGAAGGAAGGAATGGTACGTGTCCCTCTCTCCTCCAGCCATGGTGCTCAACACTGCACTCCAAAGGGCTGATCTCTGTGTTTCCCACACGGAATCTCTGCCCCAAGCGCCCCTCTGGCCCCAGGCAATGCCAGTGTGCTGTTCAAAGTTGGTAAATCCAAGATGGAAGAGCAGCCCAGCCGGGAGTGTCTGCAGCATCCTCTCTGCTGTGGTCTGGGCCCTGGAGGAATTTCATCCAGAGGGGTTTCTTTTCATGGAAACGTGAGCACCTTCTACCTCTGCTCCCCATTCAGGAAAGATCCCTGAGGGCTGTCTGTGCCTCTCCCACAGAATGCGTTCCTGTCCTTCCAGCAGTGTATTCCTGTGGAAAGAGCATATTCCTGAGGCAGGGAACGGACACCAAACTCCTGGCTCGACCACCTGATAAAGGTGGTGCATTCCCAGCTCTGCAGTATCCCAGAGCAGAATCCGGGGGCTTTTATTAATCCTTGCACCAGATTAACACCAGCCCACACCTCAGGGCTGGAGCCCAGAGCTTGAATCCAGGTGTTTCTCCCCACAACAGCCTTTCTCAGGCACCGCCCCCCATCCACCTTCCCGCCAGGCTTCCTAAATCCCCAAATCTCCAGGCAGGCTCTGCTCAGCCCCGTTTTTCCAGCAGAGCAGTGGCTCCAGCAGCCACAGGCACACGTGGGGATGTGCTGGAAGAGAAGCTGTGACAGGAGGCCTTGCTGTGCCCTGGATGCCGGTTCTCCATCCCTCTGCATTCCCACAGGCACACTCCTCCAGCATTTTCCGCAGCAGCTGGGCCGAGCAGAGCAACACTGCTCTGACACAAACACTTTTGCCAGGGATTTTGCAATTGGCTGCCCTCCCTCACCTCCGAACCGGGACTCCTTGCCAAGAATGTGTTTCCCAGCACTGCACTTCCAGCCCTGTCACCTGCAAACACAATTACTCCTTGCTTTGGATCGGCTTCGTTAGCGACGGGGCTGGAGAAGGGCTGAAATGGAGCGTGCTGCCCGCTCCGGGGGGGACGTGTTGTTAGCAGGCACGGGGAAGGAGCTGCTGCCAAAGCCGCTCCGGCAAACCCCGCGCAGCTGCCGCAGGAGAAGCTCTCGCTCGCTGATCCGGGGCAGCGAGGCATGAAGAGGAGTTCTGCGGGTGGGGAGGGACCCGGTGATACTGGAATATTGAGCATACAGAGGAGGCAGCTGGAAGAGATCCACAGGTTGGCTCTGCCTGGGAATCAACACCTTCCCTTCTGCTGATCCAGGGTGGCTGCTCAGGGGCTTGATAAGGGCGGGTTTGATCCTTTTCTCGTGGTCTTTGACATTGGGATTTTTTTTTTTTCAACAGGAAAATCAGGCTGGAAGAAGCAGCATGGTCATTTAGTGTGTCTTTGATCGTAGGAGAGATCATGAAATCATGTACTCATGGAATGCTTTGTGTTGGAGGGGACCTTAAGAATCATCCAGTTCCACCTCCTGCCATGGGCAGGGACACCTTCCACTATCCCAGGCTGCTCCCAGTCCCATCCAGCTTGGACACTTCCAGGGATGGGAGGTTTTCTTGCCCATCATCACTTCGGAAATTTTGCTTTCTTTTCCGATTGTATTTCCTAGATTGAGGAGACCTCGAGTTGTCAGTTCCCATGACTTTCCCTGCTCCCTTCATGCTTAGGATGGTGGCTTTACCATCCTGGTCATTTGGGTTGGAAGGGAAATTCAGCATCAGCTATTTCCAAACCACCTGCGAGGGACACCTTCCACTAGACCAGGCTGCTCCAAGCCCCATCCAACATCCTCTTCTGTTCTACCATTTCCATTCCAGGAAATTTGAACCTGTAGCTGAAGGCGCAGCAACAGCAGCACTCTCCTGCTGAAACCAGCTCCAGCATGGAGAGCCTGGTACCTCCACACCAGCAGCTTGAAGTTCCAAAGGACCATGGTGGGTATGGTGGGATAGTCCCTTCTAGTGCCCAGTGCTGTGGGTTTGGCAAACTGGTTTTACATTTTGGGGGTTGGTAATTCCTGTGCTCCCGTGGCAAGGATTGGGGCTGTTCTGGAGGAGGTGCTCGGTGGGAGCTCAGCCCAGGCTCTGCTGCTTGGCTCCCAGTGGTTTCCTGGGTGTCTCACAGGCTCCCATGGCCTTGAGGACTGTAAAGGTCTGCCATAGTTCGTGGAAACTCCCAGCACTTATGGAAAAACCAAAAATGCAGGCATGTCCACAAACACCACTGTGTGGAAGCAGCAATAAAAAAATACGTGTATTTTAATCCAATCTGAATTGGATTTTGTGAGAACAGCAAATTTCATCACAGAGAACTAAATTTCGGTTGATTTTCAAGTGCAGAGCACAAAAAGCCTCATGTTCTTCCAACACAGGGAATGTTTTCCTGGCATCCATTGGAAGTGCTGTGTCACCGCTTTTGTTAATGTGATCAGCAACAAGCTGAGCCCAAAGCAGGCGGCAGGAATGGATGGTTTTTTCAGGAGTCATCTCAGTTTGGCAGGCTGTGGACAAACGGAGGGATGTTCTGTGCCCGGAACAGTGGGAGCCTCCTGAAACCACGGGCAGTTCGCTTTCGGCAAGGAGCGTCATGCTGTTGGGTGGAGTTGGAGCAGGAGCACAGGAGGGGCTGAAGAGGAAGTGATGGGCACAGGGATGAGTTCTTTGGGCAGCCTCGAAACACGTTCGATGAGCCTGTTCTCCAAGATATTTGTCTGGAGGTGGCTGGCAAAATGTGCCTCGTGGAATCCAGGAATTGTTTGGCTTGGAAGGGAGCTTAAAGCCCATCCAGTCCCACCCTCTGCCAGGGGCAGGGACACCTTCCACTAGCCCAGGGGGCTCCAAGCCCCATCCAACCTGGCCTGGGGCACTGCCAGGGACCCAGAGGTAGCCACAGCTGCTCTGGGCACCCTGTGCCAGGGCCTCCCCACCCTCACAACCAACAATTCCTTTCCAACATCCCAATATCTAAACCTCCCCTCCTTCAGCTTAAGGTCATTCCCCTTGTCTGTCACTCCAGGCCCTTGTGGAAAGTCTCTCCTTACCAGCTCCCTTTAGGTACTTCCCACCTTTGTGGATGGACGAGTGGAAGGATGATGAGCTGCATGGAAAGGAAGGAAGAGGTGGTGTGTGTCACACCGTCCTTTCTGTGCTTTGTTGTCCTGCTCTCTTCCTCCCTGACCTTTTACTCCTGCTCAAAACATCCTCTGAGACTGAGGGAAGCACAGACCATCCAGCTGGATGCTGACCTTCTGCCTGAAGCTGGGCACAGGACAACCAGCTGTGAGCTCCTGGTTCATGTCCTCCAGAGCTTTGGGCACGCCAGGCTGCTTCCAGGCAGGGATTTACCCCACAGGTTTTGAGTGCTGGCAGAATGCAGGATTTTGCTACGTTTCAGTATCCAGTTGGCTCCAGCTGTTCCCAACACCTTTCCATCTGAACATCTCCTGGTAGTGCCTTGAGCAATCCAACTGGTGCCTGCTTTGTGTGGTTTGTTTTCCCAACCCATTCCCCAGGAGAAGGGAAGGCAGGAGACCTGACGTGGGAGAAGATTTTAGGTTTGTTTTCCATTTATTTATTCATAGCATCTACAAAGGTTTGTGTTCATGTTACAAAAATCACACCGAGGAAACATTCCTCGCATTTGGAACTGGTTTTCCTGGAGGGGCTCTTTCCCTGGATTCTATTCTGTGGCACAGACAGGCTTTCATCCACCTGCAGAACCCAGCACAGTGCCACAGAACCTCCCTCACCGCGGGGCAAGAAGGGCAAGATCTTGTCCTAATTTATTGTAGGGAGTAAATATCGGAAGGGACGGTGTCCAGAGGTTGGATCCAAGCTCTTCTTGGTGGTGCTCAGCAACGGGACAAGGGGGAAGAGTGAGGAACTGATGCCCAGGAAGCTCCACCTGAACATGAGGAAGAACTTTCCTGTGCAGTGACCAAGCACTGAACAGATCTCAGAGAGGGTGTGGAGTGTCCTCACTGGGGATATTCCAGAGCCATCTGGATGCAATCCATGCACTCTGGGATGACCCTGCTGGAGCAGGGTGACCCACTGTGGTCCCTTCTAACCTTAGCCCTCCTGTGATCCATGATCCTGCGAGTTGATCTGAACAGGTTGGTCACGGCTCCTCATGTTCCCGAGGGATTGTGCTTGAGCAGCTCCAGCGTGACTGTAGCTCTTCCCCTCTGCCAGCAAAGCTTGGCTTGGCTCGCCCTCGTGCAGATGCTGCTCTTGGCCAAAGCCTGTCCCATGTTGACAGCAGCCGTGCGGGGAGGCAGGAAGCTCTTGGAGACAGCTGGCACTTGGATCCGGCTTCTCTGCCCAGTTTGCCTTGGAGCTGTGCTGGTGATGGAGCAGGTCTGGAGAGAGCTGCTCTTTGTGGGAATGGCGTGTGGGAAGCGCGGGTTCCTGCCGCGGTTTGGGTGTATCCCGCCAGGAAGGGCTCCAAGCTTTCCTCGCATCCGCTGGATCCCTGCCACCCTGCAGGACAGCACAGCCGTTCATTAGCAGCACGGATGCCGCATCCTGCTTCCGTGAGCTTTATTTTTAGGCTCTGCCTCCTTCTCTCCCATCTGCTCCTCTGCGGGCTGGCCACCATCAGCCAGGAGCAAGTGGCCAGAGATGGAGGAGAGACATCTCCGCTGATCCCACCATGAGGCCTGGGAGAGGCCAGCTTTGTGAAGGAATTGTTCCCAGGTTTATTGCTGAGCCTTTGGTGTTAGGGGAGGTGGGCCCTCTCTGAAACTTCGTCATCCTTCACACATTCCTTCTTCATGCTGTGTCCCAAGAGGTGCTTGCTGGAAGGAACGAGCTGGGATAGCTGTCCACAAACAAGAGCTCGCTGCTCCAGAGCCATCCTGGCTCGGTGCAAACCACAGGGACAGCAGGGCCCCTTCATAAGGCTCATCCCAAACAGCAGAGCTCTTCCCACTGAACCTTCTGGTCGAGTGGAAGGTGTCCCTGCCCATGGCAGGGGATTGGAACTGGGTGATCTTTAAGGTTCCTTCCAACTCAAACCATTCTATGAATTTTGTGATGTCAGGGACTGGCCCGCGAGGCTCCTCAGAGTCACCTTCTGCTGCAGTAGTGCAGACACAGTGGGCAGGTTGGTTCTCATTACAGCCAGAATTACTCTTTCAACCCTTTTTCTCTTCCTCTGTGTTATTCCCGAATCCATCACATCCTCCGTGTGCACAGCCAGTCCTTTCCATTCACATATGTGTTGGCTTCTTCCTCCACAGTCTCCACTCCCCACTGCTCCGAGCTCGCTCTGTGGAGAAAGGACATTTCAGAGGTTACACTGAAAGGTCATCAGCTCCTGGGATTTATATCCATCCCAGCTCTAGAAGATCAGGCTGTAGAAGATGCCTCCACAGGTCCTGTGAGGAGCCACTTGGGAACCTCAACCCTCAGCACTTCACCTCACTTGAATCCTCCTTTATAGCTCCCAGTGGATCTGATTAGGCTGCCGAGGAAATGGAGCTGCCAAAGCACTTGCTATGAGCAGAAACGGGGCAAAATGAGACTGAAGAGGGTGGAGTGAACAGTGTTTCTTTGCAGCAGTTTCCAAAATAACCTGATAAACAGAAGTTGTGGAGAAACAGGCAGAAGTCCCAGCAGTTACCTGCTGACATTTCATTCATTTTAATTCCTGAACAGCAGCAAAACTGTTCCAATCCAAATAATTTCCTGGAGACCGGACCGAATGAGCTCTAGGAGGTCAAAGACCAAGGAAAAGTGTACGGTCCATTGGGGAGTGGACTTTCAAAAGAGTCTTTGGGTCACGAGGCAACGTCCTGAGCACTGTGACCAAATGGACATGGTCATACGGTCAAGCTGAGCCCCTCTGCTCCGAGCCCTCCTGTCCTTGCAGTGATCCCTGTACAAGCCACGGAGCCGGTGTGGTCCCATGTGAGCTGCAGATACTGAATGACACTCGCAGGCTGTGGTGGCCTGCAGCAGAGGAATGTCACTTGTCAGGCACATAGCAGCTTCGTGGGGTCTCAGGGAGGCCCCACAGCTTTGTGGGGTCTCAGGGATGTGTTCCCAGGATTTCATCCCAAGCAGCACCTTCCATTTCTGCTCTCAGCTGCAGACACTTCTCCACAGAAATGGAACAGAAGCAGGGGCTGTGGGCTCAGGCCTTAATTCAGGCCCTGGGGAGCAGATGAAACACTGAGTAAACAACAAGTAGCACAGCAGGATGGATGCAGGGAGCCACCTGTCTGCTCCTGGCCTCTCTCCCTGCTGGTATTTTGTTGGGAAGGGTTATTGTGAGAGCTCACTGTGTAAATGAGCAGTTTAAATATCCCCTGACTCACACGGCAAATGCTACTCAGGGAGCGTCAGCACAGAACACAGCCTGTGCCACATCCCCGAGGAAATCACTGCAGGAGCTGCCTGACCTTTACAGAGCTGTTCCAGGGGCTTGGAGCACCCTGGGGTGGTGGAAGGTGTCCCTGCCCGTGGAATAAGATGATCTGTAAGCCCCTTCCAACCCAAACCAGTCAGGGATTCTGTGAAGATGGATCCACCTCACCTACCTTTCCCCTAAAGTTAGTCTTCCAGGCAAACCTGTTTTTCTGGGCTCCTGTATTTGGAGATAGGCAGCTCCAGAAGGTGGGTCAGCTCTTCCACAGAGGAATCCTGAGCCAGCCTCTCTCCAGTGACTCCAGAGGTGACAGCTCTCTCTTTAAGGACTGTGGCCACAAGGACTGTACAGCACGGACTGCTTCCCATTCCCCCTTCCTTGTCCCTTCTTGGTCACCAGGTTCCATTATTTGACTTAAATACCTCCTAATGGCTGAGCAGCTGAGTTAGGCCTGTGGTGAGGGTGATAACCCAAATCCTCCCAGATCCATGAGGAACACGCCAGGATAGGGGCTGTGCTCTATCGCTGCTACCGCCAAACTGGAATTAAACTACTCCAGTGTGGGAAAAGCCAGGAAGAAAGTCCCCCATGACACAACGGGGATCTTGCAGGGTTGTTTTGGCTGAGCCGGCAGCAAGATGAAGCTGGAGAGGTCTCTCCTTCCTGACTGGAAGGACCTTGAGTCCATGGCTGATGCATTCTGAGCCAGCCTGAGTAGGTCTTGCTGTGGAAGAGAAAACACACAACAAACCTGTGAGGTTTATGTGGTGCCTGGTTTTCACACCTTCATGTTTCAGAGCCCAAGGAGCTTCTCTTCCTTCTTCTCCTCCTCTTCCTTCTCCCCACAGCTGAGTTCCTGCTCCACCGAAGGACACGTTGCTCCCTCTGCTCTGGGTTTTGCTGATAAAGCTGGGGCATCTCCATGCTGCTGCTTGGCCTGGACCAGAGAAATGAGGAGAGCAACAAGCTGGGCAAGTGATGGATTGATCTTGGGACTTGGATTCCCAACAGAGAGCTCAGCTCTGAGTACTGGGAAATCAGAAGGACCTTTCCATGTAGCACAGGTTGGAAACACACAGCTGAGCATCCATGCTCAGCCACTCCCAGTGACCCTCCTGGCCCCATGTATCCCCCACAGCCCAGGGGTGACATGGGACAGCTCCAGCCAGCTCTGCCATCCCTCCTTGTGAACACCTATGGAGGGAGCATGTTCTCCGCCCACCTACACCAGCTGCATCCAACACAGAGCCCTCTCCCCGAGCCGTGCCAGCTCCTGGGCTCCAGAGGAGGAGGAGGAGGAGGAGGAGGAGAAGGGGGTTGCAGGTGTTTCAATGCCATTATCAGCCCTGAATCAGTCATTTTCCACCTCCAACACAGCTTTTATTCACTGTGTGCCTCCCTGCTTGCTCTGAAAAGCCTTGTTTCTCCTTGTCTCCTGCTGCTCCTGCCTCTGCTCCCTTCTCATCCGTCACCAGAGTCCAGCTTGGGTATGGCTCTGGCACGGACACCCTTTGGAGGTGCTTGCAGGGGGCGGAGGGGCTGGGCCCTGGGCTGGCTGGCATTCCCAGGACTTGACAAAGGGGTTTTTTGGCTCAGAGCAGTGGCTGCGCAGCCCACAGATCCTACATGCAGGTGTGACACAGCAGAGTGACTGATCTGGCTGGTGGCCACTCGCAGATCAGTCCCACAGCTCCAACACCCACCTGGAAGCCGTGAGGAGCGAGCCAAGCCTGCGGATCACGGCTCTCATCAGTGTCCTGCCAGCACCGGGGCAGCGTGACTCAGGAAGGAGGAGAAGAGCAGAGTGTGGACATGAATAAATGAACCACCAAGCGCTGTTGGAGCAACGCCTTGGGCCACATCTTCACTGGGAAAAGCCTCTGGAGCCACACCTGGCTTGGGCAGCACGTGAGCAGGTGCTGAGTTACACTCACACAGTGATCCAGGAGACAGTTCCCTGTCCCAGGCTTCCTTGGGCTCTGCGGTGCACAGCTCCTCACACGCTGCTGCCTCCTCCATCTGCTGCACTCCAAATGCTCATCCCTAACGTGAAGCCTGCTCTTTCCCCCGCTGTTCAGGGCTCCATGGCTGGTAATTTCCCTGGCATGTAAGAGCTTTGGAAAATTATTGTAGAGCACAGGTTCACACCTTGTCACGAGGAGGCGAAGTTTAATAAACCGTGGAGCCAAACTGTTGGATCCCTGCACTCACGCAGGGGAGCAGCTGGAAGCGGCTCTGCAGAAGGAGTTCTCAGCAGGATACCAGAGGCAGAGCACCCAGAATTTCTCCAGCAGCTGTTTTGCTCAGCTGCTCCAGCGCCGGCCTCTGGGAACAGGGGCTGCTCTGAGCCGGAGCAGAGGAACGGTGCCCCAGGCCAGAAGGGATAAAAGTGCCTGTGCAATCTTACAGGTGTCCAGAAGACATTTTCACTCCCCTTGCTCACACCTCCTGCACCTGCAGAGCTTCCAAAGGTGAGCCCACGGTGCTTCTGGAGTACCCAGAAGCTTTCTACATCCCTGCTGGTCTTCTTTACCCAGGCTTCTTCCCACAGGTCCTTTCTTTGGGCGGCATCTCAGGGCTTGTGCCGCCTGCTTCAAGCAGCAGCTGTGGGAACAGGGACTGGAGCAGGGACTGTGTGAGGCAGCCTCTTGGCTTCCACCAGGGGTAGGAGGCATGGACCGGAACACCCAAATCCCCGCTCCGCACATGTCCACAGGAATATTTACTGAAAGAGAAAAAAAGATTCTTTTCACCACTGAACCTTTCCTTTGCCCCTTGGAGGGACCAGATCACTTCGTCCTTTCCCAAAAATCAGAGTGCTCCACTCGGGCCTGCTGGGAAGCATCTTTGGGTGCTGGTAGCTGGCAGAACCAAAGCTGACCAAGCTGCGGCAGCACATGGAGCTCTCCCCACCTTCAGCCCGGGGTTTGCAGCAGGGGAAGGTGGCGTGGGCTCACCCTGGTGCCGTGGGGATGATCCTCTGGGAAAGGAGGGCAGATCCTTGGGGATGATCCTCTGGGAAAGGAGGGCAGATCCAGGCATTCAGCCCCCACACCCGTGGGCTGCCCAGCCTCAGTTCTTGTTCCCACTGCAGGATCCACCCACTGCCGTTCCTGATTCACATCACTCACTCGGATCGCTCAGCCCCTCCTTACAGCCTGTGCCTAACGCTTGCCCAAACTGCTGTTTAATCCCATTTCCAAGGCCTCCTTTTCATTAGTGCTCTGGCTGGGAAGGGAAATGCTTCAGGAGCAGGGACTAGGGCACATGGTGGGGCTCTTGGGGTTGTCCTGTGCCAGGCCAGGAGCTGCAGCTGATCCTTGTGTGTCCCTTCCAACTCAGGATACTATTCTATGATCCTGTGAGTCCACCAACTCTACAGGGAGAGTTGTGCTTGCCGCTGAGCGTTTTGGCCGTGGAATGGCAACAAATTTATGGACGCTGGTTTCACATCCTAAATTCCTGTATTGGCCTGGCAAAGGATGTTGGCACCGTCATCTCTCCAGCTCCTCCTCCTTCTCTGGCTCTGTTTGGGCTCCCAAGCCGTGCGCTCTAAGTGTGATCATTGCACACCCATCCATGAAACTCAAGGTTTCATGGAGAAAAGGGGACTCAGGGGGGACCCTCTGGCTCTCCACAACCCCTTGACAGGAGGGGGCAGCCAGTGGAAGGTTGTGCTCTGCTCCCAGGGAAGAGGGATAGGGTGAGAGGAAATGGCCTCCAGCTGTGCCAGGGGAGGCTCAGGTTGGACATCAGGGAAAATTCCTTCCTGGAAAGGGTGGTCAGGAGTTAGAACAGGCTGCTCAGGGAGGCAGTGGAGTCCCCATCCCTGGAGAGATTTAAAAGCCATGTGGGGGTGGCACTTGGGGACACGGGTCAGTGGGGCCTTGGCAGTGCTGGGGAGCAGTTGGACTTGAGGGCTTTTCCAAGCTAAGCAATTCCACGATTCGCTGTCTTTAGGAAGGGTTTGGCTACCTGTGGTTCTGGAGTCTTTTCCACAGTCAGTCTGGATGCTCTGGCACCGGAAAACAAACAAGAGGAGCCCAGACTGACTTGTTGGAGTTTTTTTTAATCACATTTTTTAAGCTTATTTTGTACGAGCTTGGCATCTGAATTGTGCCGTTTTGCTGCCTGCCTTCAGCAATCAGGGAAGTATCTAAAATTTCAGCTGCACAGGGATGTAAATCTGTGGGGAATCTCTCAGGATTAGAGTTGCTCTGGGTTTCAGTGGTGTCTTCACGCTCCCCATGGTCTAAGGAGTGCAAAATGAGCCTGGGGCTGAGCTGAACCAGGCCCTGTGAAGAACAGCTCCTGTGGAGAGGTGAGGAAGAGCCAGGATTAGTTACAACAGCCTAACTGGGCAGGGTTAGGCTGGGTTTAGGACTGATTTTCACACCCAGCGTGGGGCTCGTTGTGGGAGGTCCCTCACTCCTCCATTTCCAGCCCTGCTGGGCAGGTCCTGCTGAAGCCACCACCTGCCCTGTTGGCTGTTTTGTCACACTTCCCAAGCACAGGCAGCAAATCCCAATTGCTCCAGAGGATTTGGAGCACCAGGGAGGGTGTCTGGGTTCAACAGTGGCCATGGCCCAGGGAGAAGCAGCGGGACAGGACGTGGGCACGCTGGCGATGAGCCTTGGCTGGGTGTGGGACATCCATCCCATGGCCCTGCTGGAAAACCGGGCCCTGGGAATCCTCCAGGATGCCAGGAATGCAGAGGGAGGCTGGAGGAGAAACTTTTCTGGGTTCTGGGATGCATTAGTTGGCTCTGTGGATCATTTCTCTTCCCGCAGGTGTCAGCATTTTTTGTAGGCATGAGCTTTCCCCCTAAGAGCCATGAAAGAAGCCACCCTCCACCACTGGCTTGCAATTGGAATAAAGAACACGAGACAGGGTAAAAAAATACCGACGGTTTGCAATTCTGAGTAGACACTGAGAAGCTGGAAGAGGCAGGATAAATTAACAGGGTGATTTTAAACAGGGAGCCCAGAAAAAGGAGACGATTAAACCAGTCCTTCTTAGTCAGGCACACAACATCTGGACCAGGTGCAGGTGGAAGAGATCCATCTTCTAAAAGAGTAAGGAAAAAAAGGAAAGCAAGCCCAGTGGCATATTTGTTCCAAACCCTCTTCTGTGTTTGATGTGTACGAGATGCTGGGGTAAAAAAGGGAGGCAAACCCCCATTCCCCAAGTTTCTGCCAAAACTGAGCACACACGTGCCTTTGGAAAGTCTGCAAAGAGTTTTTGCACAGGGATTTTCATCCCTGGCAGTGTCCAAGGCCAGGGTGGATGAGGCTTGGAGCAACCTGGGATAGTGGAAGGTGTCCCTGCCCGTGGCAGGGGGTGGAACGAGATGGGTTTTGAGGTCCCTTCCAACCCAAACCATTTTGGGATGATAAAGCAGAGATCCCAAGGAAGGACCTGCATTCCTGTCCCCCACATGCCGTGCATCCACCCTCACATCCCTTCAGGAGTCCTCAGACAGGTGTGCGATCCAAACTGTCCACGTTGCTTCGTGCCGAGATAGAGCTCAACGTGTTAATCCCGTCTTCATGAGCTTGAGAAGCCAGAGGAGACACATGGCCATAAAAATACGTGGCCATTTGTGATTTTTAATAAAGGGAATGGATCCAGCTCTGTCCCTCTTCCACGGGCGACCATTCCCACTTCGCTGACGTGACCTCGGGAGCGCCGTGCCTTGTGAGGGGCCAGGTTGCCATGGAGACCGCTGGGATGGCATCGATAAATGCACAGCAAGGGTATGTGCAGACAGAGGATGGGGGCCTTGGGAATGGGAAAAATTAAAATGAAGCAAAATGGGATTTGTGGGAAGCTGAGGAAACCAGTTAGGAGATACCTGTGTTCGCCAGAGCCCTGCGGTTTTCCGTGGGAGAGGCAGACGGGACATCTGAGAGGTGCCCAAGGCCAGGCTGGACAGGGCTTGGAGCCACCTGGGATAGTGGAAGGTGTCCCTGCCCATGGCAGGGGGTGGAACTGGATGAGGTTTAAAGCCACTTCCAACCCAAACCATTCCACGATTCCATGATCTCCATGATTCCATGATCTACCTGCCAGGTGACATTTTGCCTGGCTTCAGCACTGCTCTAAGGAGGAGCCTTTCTGGCAGGTGACACAAAGTCACCCTCAAGCCCTTCCCAAGAGGACAGGAGCCAACCTGGCATGTTCTCCAGGATCGTGGGTGTCTGCTCCAGGAAGAAGGGGGACGATGGCTTTGCAGTGCCTGGCACAGGGCTGGAAGCTCTGGCAGTGGGAATTCCAGTGCAGCAGTGGGGTATGAAATCCCGGAGCAGCCTCCTCATTGCATCCATGGGATTTCTTTGTAAGTGTGCACTTGTAGGTGGCCTGGCCGCGGTCACACCTGTCCTGCACCAGGCAGTGGGCACAGAGTCTGGGATCTTTTACAGGATGGAATATTGAAGGAAGGAAGGAAGGAAGGAAGGAAGGAAGGAAGGAAGGAAGGAAGGAAGGAAGGAAGGAAGGAAGGAAGGAAGGAATCTGTGCACTGAGAAGGGGCTGTGAAACAGAGAAATGAATTTCATACTGGGCTTTTTTTCCTGTCCTCATGAAAAGCAAATGCCCCTTCTCTTCCTCCCCTTCCATCTCCCAGAACCAATATACAATTCTAACAAATCAGCCCTGAATGCAAATCCAATAAACTTAGCATAATTGTCTTTGTTATGAGGAGCTGGAACAGGCTGCTCTGCATGAAAATCCAAATCATAAACCACTCAAACATAATGCAATTGGGGGAGCATAAACCTGGCCATGTCCCCACCGAGGTGTGGGTGCAGGATGGGGGGAGCTGGGCAAAGGAAGCTCCCTGGGCAGCTCCCAGGGCCTATCTGAAGCTTGCTGGTGGTTTTTAAAAGAAAACAAGCAGTGGAGGGAGGGGCAGATTATTTTCAGGTATCAATGTTTAGGAGATGAAAAGGGAAAACTGAAGCGTTTCCTGACAACTACAAGATCTCGCCCCTTTTTGTGTTAATTGTGTCTGATTTAAAAGCTCACACAAAGCAAATAAACCAAAGCAGAAAGCTCAAAATATTTTGCTTAAAAAACACTGACACAAAAAAAGTTGTTTTTTTTTTCTTTCCCCCCTTTTCAAGGAGCTGTTCCAAAAAAAAGCCAATTCCATTGATGTGAATCTGAACGAGGTGATGTGAGTGAGCGTTAACAAACTTTAGCTAATGAGAGCATTCCCTGCTCGTTCCTGAGCCCCGGCTCCAGGAGTCCTGAGAACGCAGAATTGGAGCTTTGGTTAAAAACCACACGAACACAAAAAGCTGTGGTTTTCCTGGTGATGGAAATCCAGGAAATGGAACAATCCTGCTGCGAGAGCTGAGCTCTCACCCCGGCAGCGGCTGCGTGTGTCCTTGGGGTGCTGGGGGTCTCCTCCTTGCGCCCTCCCCAGCTCCACTCCCCTTCCCTCCCTCTGCCAGGAGTCCTGATTGCATCCACCTTGGGAGCACATTCATCAGCTGCTCTGTAAATAACTGCTTTGAGCGGCTTTCCCCTTCACCTTGGGGCCAGGAGGGGGATGTGACCCGGGAATAATTCTCGCCCTCCCTCCCGCCTTTGCTCAGCGGGCAGCGGGAGCAGCCCAAGCCTCCACCTGGCTCCCCAGGGAGCCGCAT
Organism: Rhagologus leucostigma; assembly: GCA_013397725.1. Classification (NCBI taxonomy): domain Eukaryota; kingdom Metazoa; phylum Chordata; class Aves; order Passeriformes; genus Rhagologus; species Rhagologus leucostigma. The sequence goes on along the minus strand of VZTD01005785.1, from coordinate 158,721 downwards.
CCAGCCTGGGACAATCACCTTCCCAAAGATTGCCTTTAACAGAGCTCCAGGAACTTCGGACGAGCAGGACTGTGGCTCTGGAGGAGCCCGGGAAGAGCAGTTTGTTTCCTTGGGAGGAATTGATCTTCAAAGCTCTCGCCGTTCCGTTTGAAATGCATCCCGCTGTCCCCAGCATCCCGATTACCTTTCCCTCCCGCACCCGCCTTTGTTGTTCCAACATCAAAGGAACGCTGTTCTGCTCCGCCGAGCCATGGCCTCGGCCCTGCTCTCCGGGGTACTTCCAGCCCCACACTCCACCCGGAGGGCTGGGATACACTTGGGGTCCTGGGGAGGGTGCGGCGGAACAGCCTTGGGGTGAAGTTGGGAGTTGGGTCTGCAGGAGGGGACATCGAGATGCCCTCAGGGTGGTGGGACACGACAGTGGATGGACCAGTGGGGGCTGGGGGCTGTGTTGTTCCCCTCCTCACACCCTTGTTGGATGCTTCTGTTGGTTCACTGACCTCCCGTGGCCTGTCCTCCCACCTCCCGGCTCTCACGAGCCACGGCTTTGGGTGGAATTCCGTGGCCCCTGGAGCCCACTGGAGCAGCCTCTGCTCAGGACAAGGACACGCAGCAGCGCCGCCCCGATTCTCGCAGCAAACCCATCTCTCTGTGCCTCAGCAGAAGCTCCTGGGGGGGTTGGCAGGCGAATCACGTCTGGCAGTGACAGTATCGGCTCCTTTGGCTTGACGTGGCTTCTTCTCCCTCCCCCCAAGTCTCCAGCTTCAACCTGTGCTCTTGAAGAGGCTTTAAAGCTCATCTGTGCTATTGTGCTCAGGAAACCCTGAAAAGGTTAAACCGATCCAAATTGCTGAGCCTTTGAAATAAAAGCAGAGCCTCTCCTAGCAGGAGCCTCGCTGAACAAAAGGGCTTCAGCAGGCAGCTTGATTTCAGCAGCGCTTCCCAGGGGATTCAGAGGGGTGACCCTGCATCCAAATTCCTGCAGGAAGCAAGCTGAAACCCCTGTGAGATGAAGTGAGGATCCGTGGAGTGTCTCTCTCTCCCTGCAGCCACAATCCCACCTTCTGCTGGGACGAGGTGACCGGAGAGCCCCAGGGCTGGACCCCCTTCGTTTGGCTTTCATCTGTTGGATTGACAGGGACCACTGGAAGCCCTGGCCCTCACTGGGATGTTTCCCCTCCAGAGATGCCATTCCGTCAGCACGAGCAGCGAAACAGGAGCAGAAACCTCCACCTCGGGGGCCTGGCTTGGTGCTTTTGCCTCCGCGCTGCCAGCAGGTCCCATGCTCGCAGTGCTCCCTGCTCTGGGTGGGGAATGTGCTCCCTGACAGCTTCTTCTCTCTGCTATTTGCACAGTTAAGAGAAATTACGGAGCGTTTGGCCTGCTTGGAGTGTTTACATCACAAGCCTTGTGGTATTTGGGTTTTTTAAGTCTTCCCAGAGTGGCCCAGCCATCCCCCTCCCAAGCCAGCCAATTCCATATGCCAGCAAATGCCACGGTCCAGAGAGTGAGCACAGACACTCTTCCCCTCTGTGTGGACAACTGTGCATCCTCTGGGGCACAAAGGGTAGAAAATGAGGTAGAACATGGTATTCCTGGGGTTGGGAAGACCTACAGGAGACCTTGGCCTCTTGCTGCACATCACTGAGAGCTGGGGGAATGTGCAGGATGATAATCCCCTGTATGAATCAGCCCCTGAGCTGTCTGGGACAAGGACAGCATGGGGACCTTGATCACAGCCACAGGACCTGGCAGTGCTTCTGTCATCAAAAAATAAATAAAAAATACGGCTTTTAATCCTCTTAATTGGTTGCATTACTGATCCTCTCTGGCGCTGGCTGGGGAATGAGAAAATCTATAAACGGGTCTGGTTTGTCCAGCCCAGCCTGTGCCCGAGCCTGAGGTGTCATTCAGAGCAGGGACAGGAGAAAACACCTCAACACTCACCAGAAAACGTCCCCAGCCCTCCCCACCAGCCCTGCACTGGGAAACTGCTCCCACTGGACTAGTTGCAATTTGTAGCACCCAGCAACCACTTACAGTGAAATACATCGAGGGTTTGATGAGGGAGGATGGACTTTTTTTTTTTGCTTTGCTTTTGGAAGAGCCTAATTTTCTTCCCTAAACCTTTGCCAATGACAGACACTCTCATAAAGCATTTTTATTGGATTTTCGAACAATTTAATTAGCGTCTCCGGCCGTGATGGCTGCAGAATTGGTGTCTCTGGGGACAGTAAAGCAGAAGTGGCAGCAGCGCTCTGTGTGCAGGGTGAAGGGGGAGGACAGGTAAAAGGGAGAGAGCAGAAGGACTGGGGGAGAAACAGGGCTTGGCCATATCTCTTCTGAGAGCTGGGAAGAAGCCAGGTGTGTCCATGTCTGCACCTGACTCCTTGCTGCTCCCTCGAGGGGCTCGGCAGGGTCGGCACAGCCCTGAAAGCTCCAGTCCTGCTTGAGCTCACTCCTGGTCCCAAGTGGGGACTTTGGAGCAAACCAGGACCTTCCCTGTCAGACATGCTTGGCCGTGGGGGCAGCAGGAGCGTGTCCAAAAGACCAAGGAGTCCACCACAAGTCCAGCTTTGTTCCCTCCTCATCCCTTGCCTTGGCAAAGCGCCCTTGAACCACTTTGGGCCAGGCTTTGATGGGAATGCAGCTTGTTCACGGAGGCATCGAGCAGGACCCACCCCACCTCCCCCTCCGCGTGTGAGGGGCACAGCCCCAGCTTCCCAAGCCCTGTCTGTGTGCTCTGAGGACAAGTTTGAGCCAGCGTGTGCCCACGTGGCCAAGGGCACAGCCAAGGACACTTCCAAGGGCTTGTAGTAGCCACAACAGGACCAGCAGGACACAACAGATTGTCCCCCTGTGCTGGCACTGCTGAGGCAACTCCAGCCCTGGGGTCAGTTCTGGGCCACTCATAACAAGAAGGACATTGAGGCGCAGGAGTGTCCGGGGAAGGGAATGGAGCTGAAGAAGGGGCTGGAGCGGCCAAGGGAGCTGGGAAAGGGGCTCAGCCTGGAGAAAAGGAGGCTCAGGGGGGCCCTTGTGGCTCTGCACAACTCCCTGACAGGAGGGGGCAGCCAGGTGGGGGTCGGGCTCTGCTCCCAGGGAATAGGGACAGGAGGAGAGGAAGTGGACCCAAGCTGTGCCAGGGGAGGTTTAGGTTGGATATCAGGGAAAATTTCTTCATGAGAAGGATTGTCAAGCATTGGAACAGGCCGCCTGGGACAGTAGTGGGATCCCCATCCCTGGAGGGATTTAAAGCCATGTGGATGTGGCACTTGGGGACATAGGTCAGTGGTGGCCTTGGCAGTGCTGGGGAATGGTTGGATTGATGATCCTGGAGGTTTTCTCCATCCGAAAGGACTCTGGGATTCTGCACTGTGGACCCCACCTTCAGAGTCCAGCCCCTCTCAGCCCGCACACGATCTCACTTCTTCCCTCCCACCCACAGCAGCGCGGCCTTGCCGGGCCTGGCTGGGCCAGGGGAGGCAGGAACGTGCTGCCTTGGGCTGAACAGCTCGTTTTTAATCCAGTTGGAGCTATTCACAGGAGCAGGGATACCCCGGGAATAGGGATGGCCACGCCACGCAGAGGCGACGTGCTCCTGAGCCTGGGTCCCAGCGAATACCCGCGGGCTGTCTGGTTTCCATCAGAGCACGGCCCTGGCCTTCCCTTGTTCTTTCACATGGGTAAAGCACGTGCTGGATGCTTCCTGCAGGGCCCTCGGAGCCACACGGGCTCCTGTGTCCCAGCAGCCACATCTGGCTGGCGTCCTGCCCGCGGGCTGTGCCGAATTCGGGGGCTCGGTGTCCCCCGTGCCGAGCCAGAGCCCCGACCCCAAAAGGCAGGAGATGAGAAGCAGGACAGGAAAGAAGAGAAGAAAACACGAGGGTGAAGTCATGTATTAGGGAAGGGCTGGTGGAGAGCAGCCAAGCTGAGTGCTTCCAGCCAGCTTCCTGACACAGGATTTGGAGGAATTCTGCACTTTCACGGTGCCCTGCACCCCGAATCTTCCAATCCTCCCAGGGCTGGGCCTGGCAAATCACCTTTCCCTGGAACAAAGGCTGGTTTTCAGCCAGACTTTGCTGTAAAAACGGGTTTTCAACAAGGAAAAGCAGAAGATATTCCAGCAGGTCAGGAGCAAGAGAGGGAATGCTTTGCCTACGGCAGAGTTATATTTAATTTTATCCAGTTTATTAATACAGCTGCTGTTCCAGGCACATGGACAGGCCCAGGACCATTCGCACAGACCTGCTCCAATCCTGCATGTGCAAATTTTCCATCCTGGCTTTCAGGGAGTTCCAGAGAACCCCTAAAAACCTTTCTTCCAAGCTCAAGTGAGTGTAACCAGGCTCCCAGCTGGACCTGCTGCTGAGGTTTGTGATGCTTTTCATGCTCCATCACACCTAAATCCCCACGGCAGCACTCGGGGCAGATTTTCCTTGGATTCAACCCTGTTTTTCTTTGGGAATGAGCTTTTTGGGAGGAAGGTCACCCCCCCTGTGCCCAGCTATGTGACACCAGCACAGACTGCAAACCCATCAGTGGGCAACTGGATGGTTTGGACCCAGATGGAGGACCCTGGGCTAAACTGGGCTCTAAGCCTTGTCAGCAGACTTGGGAGGCAGATTCCTGCTCCTCCCTTTCCACCAGCTCTCTGCCATGGCTAATGGATTGCAGACCTGTTCTCCCCACGCTGCTCTTTGCATCAGGAGGAGATTTTTTTAGGGAGCACAAAAAGGTAATTTCAGCCCCGTACAGTGGGTTTGTGCTAAAGGAAGGGGGGAGAAGCACCAAACGCTGCCATTTTTCTTGTAAAAAGTGGTGGAAATTATTCCATGGCAGCAAATCTGTCCCTGTGGGTATCCTCTTTGATGTGCAAAGGATAGGAGTGTTTTAGCTGATCTCAATATTTTTAATTCTCTTGCTGATTTCAAAGGCTTCTTTAGCATGAGCTACCAAAGGCTCAGAGATTACCCTGCAAAAGCAGTTTTGTTATTGTCTCTCTTAACCCCAGCTCGCCTGCAATTTCCTGCCATCATTTTTATTATGTCTTCTTTCAGCTGGGAATGAGCAAGCAGCTTTATTGGGAGAAAAGGGGAGAGATAGAGGAGGAAAAGCCCCTCTGGATGAGGCCAGAGGCAGAGCCCGGCCGGGTACGTGATGCTGTGTGAACACAACACCGGATCCTCCCAGACCCGCTGGTGCTCTCCCATCTGGAAGGAGCTGCAGGGTCTCTCCACCAGCACAACTTTTACAGAATCATAAAACTGGGTTGAAAGGGATCTTAAAGATCATCCCTTTCCACCCTCTGCCACGGGCAGGGACACCTTCCGCTATCCCAGGTTGCCCCAAGCCCTTTCCAGCCTGGCCTTGGCCACTTCCAGGGATAGAGGGGCAGCCACAGCTTCTCTGGAAGATTTCCTAATGCAGCAGATCTGATCAAAAGTGCTTTTTTGGCCCCTCCCATTGGGATGGAATATATTTGTTCACGAGAAACAGAAGAAACTGGAAGGGGAAGGTGTCCAAGGCCAGGTTGGACGGGGCTTGGAGCTACCTGGGATAGTGGAAGGCGTCCCTGCCCATGGCAGGGGGTGGGATGAGACAAGCTTTAAGTTCCATTGCAACCCAAATCATTCCATAATCTTATGATTCTATGGAATCTCCTACTAAATGAGCTCCCTACTCCTTTATTCCTAAATTTTCCAGAAATATAATGAAATCTCTTTCATTAAGAATAAACTCAGGCCCTTAAAGCCTCCTCTTACTCCCCCCCAGCTGTTAAACTCTGTTGTGCTGCTTCTGCATTTCCCACACAAAGCTCCAACATTACAAGAATATTTCTGACACCAGGACCAGGCAAATGCCTCTCTGCAGTTTCAGAACACTAAAGATTTGTTTTTTAAGTGGAAATAATCAGCAAGGTTTACAATTAAGCAACCAAATTTCAGCAGACATTTGCTCCTGACATTCAATATATTGTTCACATGCCTATTTTATGGAGTAAAGTAAAGAATCTTTATTCCTCTCATTGAAGATTTCCCTGGCTTTCCTCTGCAAGGCTAAGCCTTTATTTGCACCAGGCTTGACTCTTGCTGATGCAGCCTGCTTACCCCGTGGATGGCTGTTCAGATAATTGTTCTGCTGCCATTAACACGAGTTCAAACGTTGTTTAATTGTGGGAATATGCAGAATTGTTGCCGATCAGGGTCATTCGGGAGCTGAGCTGAATGCTGATTTCAGGGGCTGTATAGGCAGCACAGAGCCTTGCTTTTTCTCACATTTGGTTTTTCATATCATTTGAAGAGCTTAAAATAGTCCCTGTCTAGGTAGGCTGAGCTTTGCAGAGGAAGATCGACTGGCAGATATCACCCCGTGCAAAGCCTCCGCTGTAACCAAGCAAAGGTTTGCAGGTAATAATAAAAGGGAAATCTACTGAGTCTCAAGATAAAGGATGTTCTCCGGGCTGTGGGTGTTCAAACAGAACACAACAACATTTCTATTCAGCACTCTTTAATTCTCAGTTAAAAGAGATGCTGGATAATTGTAGCTTAATCCTGCTTGAAATGACAATTTTCATTTCAACCCCGAGTTTTATCAGAGAAATGTTTTCACTTGCTCATCTGCTCTTCTTCAACATTTGGTTTGCTAAAATCAGCCAGCAACAATAGCAAAAAAAAACCCCCTCTCGACCGCTGTAAAATGCATCTGGAACCTGACAAACAGGCTGGGGGTTGAGCCGAGAAGAAATCAGCAGCTTCCACCAGGTTTTTGTTTGCTCGAGGGCTTTGGCAGGAGGTGGCAGGTTTAATACAACAATTCCGAGCTGCTGTTTGCAGGGATTGCTTTTCCAACATGTAAGTCAACACCGTCTCCTGAGATCTGGAACAAAGACAAAACAAATCTACTTCCATTTAAATTTTCAGCAGAGTAACACTGCCTTTCCCTGCCTGTTTCACCTCTGAACACATGGGCTGGTTCTACCTGAAGGAAACCACCCCTCAATACAGCACCGTCACCACCAGACTGGCTTGCAACACCAGGAAGGTATCCATGGCATTGTCCTGGCCTGGCTCATGATGAGAGGGCTCAGTGGAGATGATTTTCTTTCTCCTTTCATTTGTCTTCTCCTGCTTTTGAGTTTCTCACCCAGCTCCTGGAGAGGCCCTTTTTGCTGTGGAGGAGTATCCCAAGCAAAACCAGGAAGGTGCTGTCATCTCCTGGATTCATCTCAAGGGTGTGTAGAGTTACCATGAGGTGAAATGAAAACTCTTCTGGGACAGAATCCAGAAAATCTGTATCTCATTTCCCAGACTGGATCTGCCAACCTAAACTAGGGCTAGCGTCAGACTGGAAACCTCCAAACCATTGTGGAAATAAACTGGATTGGCTATTAGGAAAAATTCCTTCATGGAAAGGGTGGTCAGGCACTGGAAAGGGCTGCCCAGGGCAGTGGTGGAGTCCCTGTCCCTGGAGGGAGGGGTTTAAAAGCCGTGTGGATGTGGCACTTGGGGACGTGGGTTAGTGGTAGCCTTGGCAGTGCTGGGGGAATGCCTGGATTTCATGGTCATGGAGGTCTTTTCCAAGCGTAATGATTGTCTGGCTTTTTTGGCCCCTCTCATTGGGATGGAATATATTTGTTCATGAGAAACAGAAGAAACTGGAAGGGGAAGGTGTCCAAGGCCAGGTTGGACGGGGCTTGGAGCTACCTGGGATAGTGGAAGGCGTCCCTGCCCATGGCAGGGGGTGGGATGAGACAAGCTTTAAGTTCCATTGCAACCCAAATCATTCCATAATCTTATGATTCTATGGAATTTCCTACTAAATGAGCTCCCTACTCCTTTATTCCTAAATTTTCCAGAAATATAATGAAATCTCTTTCATTAAGAATAAACTCATCTGGCTCAGATGGCATTTGTTTAGCTGGTGAAGAGTTTGCTCCATGAAACTCCCAGAAGTTTTTCCCTATTGGGAAAATCCAGTTGGGGCTAGAGCCAAACCCATGCACTTACAGCTGAGTCTGGCCATGCTGGAAAGTTTGTGGCTGGGTCCAGCACCCCTTTAAAGGTTTGGAGGAAGGAAGGAAGGAGGTGCCTGTCCCTGAGCAGCTGTATTTCCATGGCCCAGCTGTGTCAGTGCTCTGCCGTGGGGGGACTGGCCTCGTCCCCTTGTGAGCTGCTCAAGACCACACTTCTTCCCATACTCCACACCCTGAAGCCCTCAGGGAAAACGCTGCTTCATCCCTCCTGAAAATGCAGATTACCATCTTCAGAGCATAAAGAGCCTGCTTTGCAGGCTGCCACTTCCCTGGAATTGCCTCTCCTCCCTCCGTGCTGCACAAGGACATCAGCAGCTCTTTAATTGTTCGGCTCCCGCGCCGCCACATCTCTGCGGAGATGAAGGGCTTGAGAAGGAGCCATCCGCCCCAAGAGACCCTTCCTGCAGAGGAAGCCTGGTGCAGCACAGCCCCAAATCCCTAATCCCGACAGACTGAGCTCCCTTCCGTGCTCTTTGCCAACCTTTTGGAGTTCTGTGGCTTGCAGGGCTGTGGGAGGACCAGGAGTGCTCCGTGCTACAGAGCGGCAGCAGCGGGGCCAGCACGGCCCCGGGCTCCGATCAATGCTCATTCCCGGCTCTCCCCGCAGTCACTGGCCCATGGCTGTGCAATGATTTGGAGGCTGTAATTGGCTGAATGCTTGGCTTACCCGTTCACCATCGCTGAATGGCACAACAGCAGCTGCTTTCCAGAAAAAACACTCCGCACACACGGAAAACTCTGCTGGAGTTGTCGCTGTGCGCTGCTTGTGGGGCCGTTCCCCGTCTGCTCAGAGGCTTGGAGCTGCACCTTTGGGCATCCCATTCTCTATCCTGACTCCAGTGGGACATGGTGAAAGGGGAGAGGCATTGGAGAAAAGAAACTCCACCTCACTTTCCACGTCCCTGAAAGGTCCATGGGATACGTCGGTGCTTCAGCAGCAGAAGCACTGGGATGACGGGAGGCAGCTTGGCACCTGCATGCTCGGCTGGGGTCTCTTCCCACATATGTGCCCAGCAGCTGAGCTGGGACAAGCCAAAGGACAAGAGGAAACAGCCTCAAGTTGTGCCTAAAGGGGAGGTTTGGGTTGGATGTTGGGAAGATTTCTTCCCTGTTGCCCAGCTGTGGCACAGCTGCCCACGGCAGCGGCGGAGTCCCCATCCCTGGAGGGATCTAAAAGCTGTGTGCATGTGGCACTCGGGGACGTGGTTTAACGGCGGCCTTGGCAGCGCTGGGGGATAAATTTGACTCAACAACCTTAAAGGGCTTTTCCAGCCTAAAGGATTCTGTGATTCTGTGACTGCCACCCTGCCGGGGGATGGTGTCACCATGGGGCTGCCAGTCAAGCTGGAGGCTGCAGCAGCAGCTCGTGCTGATCTTGGAATTCCAAGTGCTGGTAAAAGATTGCAGGTCCTGGCCAGGGGAGGAGGGAATCTGTCAGCTCCTGCGGTAGGAGAGGGTAAACAAGCTGGAACCCTGGTGGATTGGGGAGTGCTGATTGGGTTTATCTGCACGAGGAAGGTAGGAACTTATTTCACAGTGCTAAGTGATACAGGTAATATTTCCAAAACAAAATCTCCCATTTGAAATCCAATTAGGGTTGCTAAGAAACAACATAGTTAACCAGCCAATATTTGCTAAATCCAGACTTCTGCAAGCAAGGAAACAGCTCCGCCAAATTGCACTAACAATACATAAATACATTCATATTAAACCAAACAACTGCAATCCTGTTAACACCAGCTGCGAGGATTTTCCTTGTTATCTGGGGGATTTTAGGAGCTGCTGTAGTGCTTCCCACTCCCCTGGCTGGGGGGTCTGTCCAGAAACCACAGTGTTGGTGGGACGGGGAAGGAATCTGTGTGTTTGCTTTATTGATGAACATACATCTTATGTGCCTGAGCGGAGGGTCTGGAAAGTAATTTGGGTGAAAAATAGTTGCTGGAGAACGCTCTTTAATTGTCAACTGCTCCAGTATAACTGATTTCCTCCCAAAAGTTCCTGCAAGTTTTACTAAAGCAGGTTGTTTTTCACGCCTGTTCTGGGCAGACAGAACCATTGATCTCCAAATTCCTTCTTTGGCTCTGCTCAGAACAGAGCTCCCTGAGCCTCCTCTCCACGGAGCTTCAAGGACTGTCCTCGCTGCCCATCCCCCTGCAGCACCAGGCGTTCCAGGCTTGCCTGGGACATCCGCACATCCCAGCAGGGGTCCCATGGTGGGACCAGTGCTCTTGCTCCACAGCACCGTGGGTGAAGCTGCAGCCAGAGCCCCAAGCCACCACCTGAGTCTCGATGTCCCTGCGGCTGCACTGGCACAAGGCACAAGCCTGGGCTGAGCGTCTGGGGTTTCATTTGGGCTCTAACTTTACATTTTAATCACTTTGTGGCCTTCCCCGTTTGGCAGGACCCCAGGCTGGCCCAAAGATTTTGGCAGGCCTCCTCAAAGGCTCTCCTCTGTTTCTGTCTTGATGAAAAGCCGGATGAAAAGCTGATCTGCAGCAGAGACCCATCTACAGTGAGGAGCCTTTCTTCTCTCCTCCAGTGGGTTTAGGGCTTCAGCTCTGGTCTCTTCTCAGTGTTGGGGGAAAACTCTGCACCAGGGGCTGCACCACTGCTCCACACCCTTCTAGGTGCCTCAGCCGGGTGTCCAGTGCGACCATCCCACATGCCATTCCCATGAAAGGGAAGTGCTGAGGGTGGTGGGCAGCTCAGCTCTCCCAGCACTGCTGCAGGGAGAGCGGGGTTTTCCTGGGATAAGCTCTCCACGCATGGCTTGCGTGGATACTTCAGTGCCTGAGCCACGCTCGCAGCAGTCAAAGATCCCTGTCCAAGCTCTCCTTGCTCCCTGCTTTGCTCTCTCCTGGCTGCTGCTTTGCCCTGACTCCATCGACTCGCAATCCTTGCGCCTCCCTGAGTCTCCTCTGGCTCCCCACAGGAGCGGGAATCCAAGGCAGTGGCCTTTGGCTGATGTGGAGGGCATGATAATGTGCCTGATCCTTCAGTTCTGTGAATGTTCATCGCAGCAAATTGCTCTGTCTCTGCTCAAGGATCCTTGTAAATATATGGACTAGAAGTGGCAGGAGCTGCAGACTACCAGGGTTTTTTTTTTCCCAAGGAAAGATTAGATTTCAAAACTTCCTACTTTGTATTGAAGGAGAGCAGAAAATCTTTCTTACATCAACCTGTCTGGAAGCCGAGGTCCAAATCTGTTACCAGTTTCCTCCTGACTTGTGCAGTGCTGTGTGTTTGTTCACTCCAGCAGCTTCCCAGCTGGAGGCAGGGCTTCTTAATTCCCTTTCAGAAAGGAATTTCCAGCTCCAGCACTGGCCCACTGGCCCCCAGACCGTGCTGCGCCTCCGAAGGGAGGCTCCTGGTTTGGCTTGTCCCGCTGCAGGGATTCCTTTGTGGTGCTGAGCAGCCCAGGGACTGCCTGCCCAGGCTGTCCTCCCGGGAAAAGGGCTAGGGAAAGGTGGGAGCAGCTGCTTAAATGCATGGGGAGAAACTGCTGAAAAATACCTCAATTTCCAGCTCTCTCCAGCGTCCCTTGGATGGGGAACGTTGGGAAGAGAGCCCCAACTTCACGGCAGGGGCTAAGCATCATAAAATCATGGAATGGTTTGGGTTGGAAGGGACAATCTTGTTCTACCCACCCGCCACAGGCAGGGACACCTTCCACGTTGTTCCAAGCCCTGTCCAACCTGGCCTTGGCCGTTTCCAGGGCGGGGGCAGCCACAGCTTCTCGGGGTGGAAGAGAAGACATTGCTCCTGATCCAAGTGGCTCCTCTGAGGTTTTCCCGTCACTTTGGGAAGCTGGGCAGATAAACCACCAGAACAGCTCTGAGCCCAGGGACTCCAGGCCAGCCAGGGATACTCCAGCTTCTCTAGCTCATTCCTGTAGCCAGAGGCTGCTTTCCAGAATATGAAACTTCTGCCCTTGGACTACCTATAGGCTCTGTAAGGTTCTACCTCTACGTACTACTGTCATGGTTCTATAAACTTCCAGAAGCTCAACTGACTCCTGGAAACCTCTCTGGTGGCAGACTCACTGTCCACATCCCACTGGCTCCGTCCTTCAGTGAATTAAAGCATTTCCATGCCAGGAAACGGGAATGGGTGGAACATCCCCGAGTGTGCCCAGCCCCACCAGCGCGAGCGTGGTCAGCTGTGGCGGAGGAGCCGTGTCCCAGCACATCCCTGGGATTTGCACGGGCAAAAGGCAGTGCCTGGGCATCAGTGCTGTGACACTCCCAGGATGGAGCACCGGGCTCTTTGGAGTCAGCAGCGCTCCAAAGCTCCAAGCCAGCCAGCGGAGCCTGGGTGTGATGGAAGTAATGAACAGCGCGGCTCCAAATTAAAATCAAGCTAATGCAAAGGGCAGGGACCTCGCCTGTCACTCTGCTGCGTCTCCGCAGAGCTGCTCGGACTCTGCTGAGCTCACAACTCCGGGTTCCGTGACCCTGGGGGGCCGAGGCTGCTGTGCCATTCTAATGATGCTCCCAAGGGGAGCGGGGTGAAGGGCTCGAGGAAGGAGGGCTCGGGAGCAGCCACCTTTATTTAATGCACCATGACAGTGCATAACTAACGCTCTTTATCTCCCCGCGTTTTGCTGAGAGGTGGCAGTTCCAGTGCAGGGCTGATGAAGTCTGTCCCGATCTTCCCAATGACAACGCTTAACTTTTGTCTCCTTCCTGACTCTTCCCTGTTGCTACTTTCATTTGGAGGTGAGTGTTCTGTCCTTAAGCAAGACACTAAGCTGGGAGACCTTGCTAATACTGGTTCTTTCCTCCTCCTCGATAAGGACAAGGAAGTCTCTCCCACCCCTGAGGTATCTTGCCCCTCCACATATCCACCTCCCCAAAAGTTAGGAGATTTTCATTACAGAAAAAGCAGCACAAACAGAAACCTCTTTTTGCTTCCCTTGGAGGTCTTCTCCAAGCAGAGCAGCAAAGTGGGGCAGGATGCCAGCCTTACGTCCAGGTCACCTCTCACAGCTGCAGCTTTGATTTGAAAATGCACTTGGAAAGCTGGGGAAGGAGTGTTTGTCAGGAGAGTGCACTGGAAGAGGAGAGCTTTGTGTCTTGGAAGCCATAAAATCACTTCTGGGAGCTTTGTCTCACTCCTTAAGAGGTTTTGTGCCTAATTGAGGATTCAGTGAAGGCTCTTGTGAGTTGAGAAAACAGAGCTTGGACCAACTGCAGGTGCAGGTAGATGACCGGGGTGGGAAGAAATCCATCAAGGACCCCAGGTGTGAAAACTGCTGGGTTGTGACCCCAGGTATTTTCCTCCTCGGGAATGCATGCCACGGTGCTGTGTCCTCTCCAAAGAGAAGAGGGGGAAGTGCTAATTGTCCTTGCCATTTGTTCAGGTGGTTAAACGCCAGTAACCCCCATCAGGTCCTCCAGGCAGGCACTGGTGGGGAGCTCGCTGGCTGCCCTGGGCTCACTGGGCACCTTTCCCCTTCCAGAGTGGAGTAAGGGTGCAGCAAAGATGAGCTTTCATCTCACTGAAACGCTTCACCCTGAGCCTCCCTCTTGGCACGGAGAAGCAGGAAGGCCTTGACTCCACTTCCTGCATTTCCTACATGCATTTCCCATGGCATGTGGCGTGGGCACACAGCACTGAGGGTGGAATCACTGCCAGGCTGGACTGGGATTTGCTGGGGGAGCTGTGGGGTGGAGGGGCAGAGCTCCTGCCCCAGCTCGAAATGTGAATCCACTCAATCCCAAGAGGTGGGCAGAGCAGGAGGGCAGGTGCTGCGATGCCAAACTGAGCGGCTCCTAAGGAATGCAGAGCTCAGGAATGCTGTCCTGACGCCCCTTCCAGCCCTTCTCCCAGCCCTTGCAGGGCTCAGCTGCCCCTGTCGCTCGCTGTCCCTCTGGGCTTTGCCCTCCCCTTCCCATATCTCGCTGAGACAGGAGGGGAATTGGAACTCAGGGACCTGGCAAGTGGCACCTCGGAGGCCTCGGCACCAATCGATCTGTCAGGAACCTGAGCGCAGGGCATCTGCTGACTGGGGGAAACTGCCCGGTGATAAATTGGATCAGAAAAACCGCGGGATATTGGCAACTGGGGATGCAGGAGAGCAGGGACCGTGCCAAGGGAGAAGGGGCATAATAAATGGCTCCTTCTCAGAGGCCTGGGAATGCTGCCTCTGGACAGGGAGATGGAAAGTGTCTCTGGGCCCTGTCCTGAGGCTGGGGCCTCTGGCTGAGCTCTGCAGGGCACCTGCACCTGGTGCCACTTCCAGGGATGCTGCAGAGGGCAATGACATGACTGATAAGGGATTGGGAAATCCCAGGAAACTGAGCTGTGTCAAACGATTGCTCTCCCTTGCCTGGAGGAAGAAGGGAGGGAAAAGGCTTCTGAAATCAACTTTCTTCCACAGAATCATAGAATAGGCTGGGCTGGAAGGGACCCACAGGGATCATCCAGTCCAACCCCTGGCCCTGCACAGACACCCCAACAACCCCACCCTGGGCATCCCTGGCAGCGCTGTCCAAACGCTCCTGGAGCTCTGTCAGCCTCAGGGCCGTGCCCATTCCCTGGGGAGCCTGGGCAGTGCCCAGCACCCTCTGGGGGAAGAACCTTTCCCTGATCTCCAACCTAAACCTCTCCTGACACTGCTCCAGGCATTCCCTGGTCCTAACTCTGTGCTCTTTCCCTCAGAGGACCTGCAGCGCTGCAGGACCCAGTGAAGGACCTGCTAGAGGTCAGGGCCAGGCTCAAGCTTCTCCTCCGAGAGGGGAGCACTGAGGGGGAGGATCGAGTCATGCAACAGCGCCTAAGCTGCTTCCCAAGTCCTTAAAGCCCTGCTTAAGGCAGTGAAGCGATGCCAGCAGCACGAGGAGGAATTACTGACAAACGAGAGGCTGGCGGGGGACCCGGGAGCTGGGGAATGGCGAAGGGAGCACCTGGAGCCAGGTGAGCTCACATTTGCTGCTGCCCAGAAAAGAGGGATGGGGATGTGGGTGGGTGGGGAAGTCAGGAAGGATTAATGCGTGTCCTGCTGCGGGAATGAGCCACGCACACGTCACTGCCTCCGCACAGTGATCCAGAGGAGCCGAGGGTGGGATGTTCATCAGGAGATCAGTGGAGCTGAAATACCTCCTGCACACGCAGTAGCTGCGGGAACACTCCGCATCTGCCGCTCTCCGCCAGGAAGGGATTTCCATGCCAGGTCCTGCTCCTCTGGAGACCGTGTCATTCCCTTCCAGCATGGCAGAGGGCAGGGAAAGAGCTGCTGTTGAGACTCGTGTGCCGCTGGGATGTGCTTTCAGAGGAGGATGGAGACAAATGGCATCACTAACAGCTTGTGTGACAGAGCAGCCAGAAAACCCAGGAACAGCTGGCGCTGCGGAATGCTTTTGGAAGGTCTGGATCTATGGAGCTGTATGGAAATAAACTACCAAGCTGTCAACAGTTCCCCCACCCGTCCCAAAGCACGGAAGAGGAGGAAATGGGTTCAACTCCTGCTCCTCCCAGAAGTGGGAAATGGATTCTGAGCCGGGGCTGGGGACGGTGGGCTCCTGCAGCACTGATCACTTGGAACATCTCAATTGTCACGGCTGGTTTGAAAGGAAATCTGGGACTGGAGGAGAACAGAGAACACCGAGGCCATGTTCGAACCATGAAATGCCTGGGGAGATCTGAAGGGAACAGCACAGCATTTAAATGTGTAACTCTATCCGGAAGAGTTGATTAAAATGTCACGAACTCCTAGGAAAAACCAGGTCTTTCTGCTGGCCCCTAATGCTAGGAGCCAATTTGGGCAGGTGGGGCTTGCAAAGAGGCAATCTCGGTGAGTAGCTGGGTCATGAACCGGCCTGAACGAGGCTCCAAGGAACAGTAACTGCGTCCCTGAGAAGCAGAGGGCTGGGGGGAGCAGTCAGGCTGGCTCCTGGCTGTCCCCACACACTTAGGACACGTGCTCAGACCTCTCCCCATCTCCTGGGACCGCCCAAACCCCATTGCTGAGCTCCAGCAAGCCTTTCCTGCAGCCCTTCTGTAGCCGTGCACAGGCTTTGTGGGTTTTCTGGGCCTTGAGTGTTGGAAATTCCCACCAGCTTGGACTAACTTGGGACTGCATCCACGGAGCAAATTCCTCCCCTGGCTGCTCAGCGTGTGAGTTGAGGGTCAGGAAACATGGTTGCAGCTTGAGGTTTGTGGTATAAAACTCCCTCTGGCGAAGGTTCAAAGCAAAGGTCATTAAGATGCAAGACACCTTCCCCTGGAGAATGAGTTTGCTAATTAAAAATGCATTAATAAATCCAATGTTTCAGGCACAGACACGGTGAAGGAGCAGTCAGGAGTTATTAAGCAGAGTGAGGAGGCAGGACCAGACGAGTCCGAGTCCTGAGCCCTTGGCACAGGCCCTGCCAGGAGGAAGTCACTGAGGGGGATTGTGCCGGTGGATTGGGAAGGGAGGAGATCACACATGGGAAGAGCTCTGCTTGCCTCCAACCCTGTGAGTGGCCATGGCTACAGATGAGAGCTGGGAAGTGGCCTGATGTGCCCAGCAACTGGAACCTGTGATTTGTCACCCTTGCTGGTGCCAGAATGACCAACCAGCCCCGAGTCACTGTGGGTTCCCTCCAAGGGCTGTTCAGGTGGAGCTGAACAACCCCCTGCAACCCCCTGCAGCGCTACAGGCTGGGGACAGAGAGGCTGGACAGTGGCCAGGCACAAAGGGACCTGGGAGGACTGGTCAACAGCAGCTGGACATGAGCCAGCAAAGTGCCCTGGTGGCCAAGAAGGCAAATGGCACCTGGCCTGGATCAGGAACGGTGTGGCCAGCAGGACCAAGGAAAGTCATTCTTCCCCTGTGCTCAGCACTGATGAAGCCACACCTCGAGTGCTGTGTCCAGTTCTGGGCCCCTCAGTTCAGGAAGGACGTGGAGACACTTGAACGTGTCCAGAGGAGGGCAGCAAGGCTGGTGAGGGGCTTGGAACACAAGCCCTGTGAGGGACGGCTGAGGGAGCTGGGGTTGTTCAGCCTGGAGAAAAGGAGACTCAGAGGTGACCTTATCACTCTACAACTCCCTGAAAGGTGGCTGCAGTCAGGTGGGGGTCGGGCTCTTTTTCCAGGCAACAACTGACAGAACAAGAGGGCACAGTCTCAAGCTGTGCCAAGGGAAATTTAGGTTAGACATCAGAAAAAAATTCTTCACTGGAAGAGTGATTGGGCACTGGAATCATCTGCCCAGGGAGGTCATGGAGTCACTGTCCCTGGACGTGTTTAAAAAAAGCCTGGATGTGGCACTCGGTGCCATGGTTTAGTTGATGAGGAAGCGTTGGGTCATAGGATGGACTTGATGACCTCAAAGGTCTTTTCCAACCTCGTTCATTCTGTGATTCTGTGATTCTGTGATTCTGTGATTCTGTGATTCTGTGATTCTGTGATTCTGTGATTTTGTGATTCTGTGAGGTGCTCTGAGGTTCTCCTCAGCATGGCATTGCCTTCTGCGTGGTACCAGACGGTGTTCCTCCTTCCTCCGTGTGGATTTTGGCAGCCCAGCCTCGCCTTGTCCCTGGAAGGACTCGCTGAGTACCCAGACACATCGGGCAGCCGGGGGAGCGGCGCGAGCCCACGGGAGGTTAAATGGTGCCGCTGTCTCCTGGGTTAATGATGTCCCAGATGATGCCAGCAGAACATTATTTACTGAGGACACCGAGCAGGCAATCGCTCTCCAGGAGCAGGTGATAAATCTTGTTACATCTCAGCGATCCCATCTCTGCTCCTCACAGCGGGAGCAGCGCAGGGCCAGGCCTGCGCCAGGGGCACAGGGATGGATTTTGCTGTCGTTAAAGCAGAAGGCCACGTTGGCAAACCAAACACTGGGTTTCGCTGGATCCTTTCAGCAACAGACTTAAGGGACGCTGACCATGGGGTGCTGGTGTCATCAGTGGTGGGCTTCAGCCAGAGCAGCTGGGTGGTCACCTCCTGGAGGCATGGACAGACTTCCAAGGAAAGACTCGGTCCCACAAGGACACAGCTCCTCGGCTCACAGCCACCTTTTCTGCCTGCACTGGTAGCTCTTCTCGTGGAAAGCCTGCAGGCTCTGGCTGGTCAGGAGACTCCCCCAGTTTCTTGTCCACTCCCAGTGATCCGGGTGCTCTTTGCATCCGTGAATTATCAGCCTCAGTGTAAGAGTTGTTCTAAAAAGGCATTTGTCAGGTCCAGTTGCTGCCAGAGAGATTTGCCAGCAATTAATGCTTTCCATTAAAATCGCCACATGCCAGGAGCAGAGAGGGGCTTGTTTAAGGCAGTGGGCTGCCCTCCACCCTCTGCTCTCCAGGGAGCACTGCTGGAGACCTACAGGGAATCATTAGGGCTGGAAAAGCCCTCCAAGGTCACGGAGCCCATCCATTAACCCAAGCCTACCACTAACCCACGCCCCCAGGCATCACACCTCTGCAGAAGTGAGGCGATTATTCCCGTGCTGGAGCGTCAGAGAGGGATGTGCTTGAGGCTCCTTGAACTTAGCGACAGGAGCATTCATAGAGGAGAGGCCGGGGTGAGGGGAAATACAGGCTCCGTGATCCACGGTCGTGCCAAAAAGTCACAACTGATGTTCTGGAGCAGCTCCGTTCCCTTTGAAAATGCTGAAACTCTTCCCTCAGTCTGTCCCCGACCTTCATCTTTTGCAGGAAGATGTGACCTTGTCCTTCTTGGGAAGAGTCTTCTTGGCTGGTCAGGGAAGATATGTTCCTGTCTTGTCAACCTCCTCAAGCACTTCAGAGTGGGAATGGCCATCGATAAATGGATTTTTCTTGGCTCTCGCCCTGCCCGGTTTAATTCTTAGGTAATTTACTGTGCCATTTCCTGACGTGCTGCTGAAATGTACAGCAGGGAGCTGGCAAGAGAGGAGCCAGAGCTCGTCTGAGGAGATGGGGGTCATGTCCTGGTGGAGGAGGGGATGTCCCAGAGTGTCACTGAGTGCCACCGACGTGGTGTCCAGAGAGGGTTGCTGTTAATTGAATTGAAGAAGACAAATGGCCATTAGCTCCGTCTCCAAAGGACAATAACTGCACTGATAATGAAGCTGAACTCCCCAGCCCTGATCCCGGGCATCCGTGAAGTTATGTAATTGATGGAATATCATTAAGAAAGAGGAAAATGTCCAAATACGGGTGGGGGGGAAGGGGGAGAGTTTACAGAATTTGCTGAGATCTGATGCTTACAGCCAAACTTCAGAGCCAGCTTTTCTGAAGCATGGAGACCTTTGAGTCCCATTTCTCATCCTCCTTCCGTTTTTTTTTTAAGGCAAAATTACATTCCAGGCAATGATTGCAGTGACATTACGCTCAAGTGATCAAAAACTGTTTTGCTGCACCAATGTCAGCTGTTAAAGGGACAAGTGCCTGTGATGAATGTTTGATATCTGCCCATCTTCCCGGAGATGTATCCCAGGAGGAAGACAGGACACAATCGGATCAGCTCAGCGTTCTGCTGGCATTTCCATGGCCTCTGGAGCTGCATTTCTCAGAGAGCTCCAGGGCAGCTTGGCAGGGAGGGATCACACCTGATGCTGCTTAGATAAGCAACCTTTGGCTGTGGGGCGGAGGAGCTTTCCCAAGAGAAAACACCAATTTGTCATCTCCGAACCTTTTCTGAAGGTGCTGAACAGCCTCAGTTGGGAAAAAGGCTCTCTGTTATCCAGGCTGGAAGTGTGGTGGCATCCCACGGGCTGCCCTTTGGCCACCAGTCCCAAATCTCCCCAGGCCAAGGGGGGTGAACTGGGGGCATCTGGGAGCTGCAGAATGGTGATAAATTGATACAGGATGGTGATAAACTGAGAAATTGAGAAACTGAGAAATTGCTGGGTGTTGATGCCGTGAATTCCATTTGCAGAATATTGTCACAGAATCCCTGGATGGTTTGGGGTGGAAGGGGACTTTAACGTCACCTGGTTCCACCCCCTGCCGTGGGCAGGGACACCTTCCACTAGGCCAGGTTTCTCCAAGCCCCGTCCAGCCTGGCCTGGAACACTTCCGCCCTTCCACATTCCCTCTGCTCATTCCCCACACAGCATGGATCCTTGGGAGCACCTCCTGGAGCTCGGAGCTGCAGCAGGAAGCACAAGCTGGTCCAAGGAAAAGCCCTCCTGCCCCTGCTGAGGGTGCAGGCAGTGGGTGGAAGGCCCAGGTAAATGTGCTTCCCTGCAAGCAGGACCACAGCTGCTATTCCAGAACCCCTGTGCACCGTTCTCCGTAACAACCCCGGCCTCCTAACTGCGTGCTCTCCTCCAACACCACTTAGGTGATTTCCCCCTAGGCAGTGAGGTTAAGTCATAGGAAACAATTTCTATTTTTAATAACATTTTTGCTAAATATCCTGTCCCTGACTTTCCCCAGAGGCTCTGAATCCATCTGCAATAAGGGGGCTTTCAAAGGGCTTTAATAATAAATATAATACCACCATTCTTTTATGCTTGTAACTATTCACGCTTGACTGAATTCCCTGATCTTTTTATGGGGCTGTTGAAATATATTGTGCAAGTCAAGGGCAGGCCTGGTTTTAAGCGCCTTGTGCTTCCCTGCTTTAATTCCTTTTATCTCCAGGTAACAGTCTGGATAATGCTGTCCTGGTGTTCCATGTTATCCATGCACAACAGGAACCCACGTCCATATTCAACCCTGCTGTCCCCAGGCTGGGGAGAACCCTGTTTTCCAAGAACAATGCAAAATTCTCCTAAGTATCTTCTCAGCCCAGCCCCATTTATGTCCTGCTAATGTTCCCTCCACATCCCTTTTATTTACTCCCAGATACCACACCTCTTAGGGACCCTTCACCTTTCCCCTCTGACATTGCTTTGGAGACGCCTCAGGAAGCAAAGTTCTCCTCTCCAAAGCTGTCAGGGCTGAGTTGCCCTCACCTGGGACCCCCACATACCCACCCATCCTCTACTCACTGCTCCAGCAGCTCCCTCTGACCGTGTCTGAGCTGTGCTCGAGGAGCTCCTGTGTCCTGCTCTCCCACCCGCTCTTCCAGGACCTCTGTAGCTCCTTTCCTTGGGCATTTTTTCCCCTCTGAGCTGTTGGTTTCTCTCTCTCTGACCCCTTTCACCTCGGAGCTTTCTCCTGCTGCCCAGCCAGGCTTGTGCTGTGCCCTGGCTGTGTCTTTGCTCAGCTTTTCCTCACGTCTGAGTGTTCCGGAGCCAGGGAAGCCCTCGGCTCAGCAGCAGAGCGGGGGGAGTTTGCCCCTGAGCATGACAGGCAGAATGATGGGAACTTCTGAACTAATTTGCTGTAAACAATGATCCATAATAGGTCACTTGTCTCTTCAGCACCTCAGCAATTAAATCCATCAGAGCCGTGGATGTAACTGGACTGCTGGCAATTAGCACTGGAGGAGCCGGAGGGCCTTTCCAGCGATTTCCATCCCCCTGCTTTGGGGGTTTTTTGGTCTTTGGGCTGAGCTGTTTGAGCCCAGGAGTCCCTGTGCCTCACCCAAGGGTGCTGGAGAACCCAAGGATTTGAGGTGTGAAGGCCCCTAGGTACAGAAGAGGCTCAGGGCACCCTCCTGATGGAGAACGTTCCTGCAGAAAGGGTGATCCAGGGCCAATTCCCACTTCTCCCTGGAGTCTGTCTGCTACGTGAAAACAGAGTGGGAATCTGCTTTGTCCTCCCAGCAGGGAAGAACAGGTTTTGCTCATGCCTTTGGTTTCATGACGTGGAATAAACAGACTTCCTTCCAGTAAAAGAGAAAGAAGAAACTTATTAGGAAAAAAAATCCCTTAGATTCCCAAAATCTGGGACTGAGCAGCAAAAGAAGCTCTTGAATGAAACTGTTTCTGATCCTAGGTCAGGAAGCATGAAGGAGCTCTTGGATTTCAAACTGCAGAGCAGAAACTTTGCCAAGATCAGCCTTTGCCTGCAGAGTTTGGATCGGGGCCAGCCCTGGAGTCCTGCTGCCTCCTGGCTCAGGGAGGTCTCCAGGGACAGATTGGGAGGATTTCAGGAGTGGCTGGTGATAACAGAGGGTCTGAGACAGCTCAAATCAGTCACCTTGAAAATCAGGGACTTCTGTGTCATTTCCAGTTGGACCATTAAGTATCAAAGCCCATAAAACCATTCAGCCTCTTCTGCCGTGGCTTCCTCATCCAGCCTCCCCCTCTCCGTCAGGATAAACTGCTCCATCCCACAAGGATTGCCTCAGGTACCCTGGATTTCAGCCAGATACATTATTTCTGTCTCTCACCCTATTTTGCTTGGCTTTTGGACATCCAGGATCACTCCTGTATCTGTAATTTTAGCAGTGAGGGTGTGAAATAGGGGATTTTTCTTTCACTTGTGGGTCTCCATTCGCTGCTGGGAATTAAACCAGGCCTTGCTGGAGCACAGCAGCGGGAATTCTTTGACTTCCCTGTTGACATGTAGTGATCCCTTCACCTGTAGGAGAACACTTCTGCAGCATCATCACAAAAATTCCCTGGTATCCCTCCCCCATCCCAGTTAATTACTTGGTGCTGCTGTTTCTGTGCACCCCAGAAGGGTCATTTTTGCTGCAGACATTATTTTAGAAGAAAAGTTGATGGTATTATGTTTAACAAACAATATTTTTAAGGGATCAACCCAGGCAGATCTGGCTTTCCATAGAAATCTTGGGTGGTGTCAGCATGAGAGGAGCTGGCAGGACTTAAGCAGAGAAGCACAAAGATTTCTTTTATTGTTGAAAATCTTACTTTCAGGGTAGCAAACATGTTTGCCATCAGTGGTGGACTGGTTTAAGGTCCTGTCTTTTCCCAACTGTCCTACCAAAATGGGCTTTGCTGAAAAATAGATGAAAATGTAGAAATCCAACAAATGGGAAGTGTTGTGGTTTTTAGTGGGGAAAAACTTTGGAGGTGCCTTGAAATTTTGATGGGAAATACAGGCTCATATTTTTTTGAGGGGTGCAGTTGGAATGTCACATAGCCAGGTATTGGTGCAGGGCAAGCTTGAGCTCCCGTCAGGACAGGAATTCAGCTCCTGGGCGCTTCCAGCGCTGTTCCAGGTGCAGGCTGGGATGAGGAGCAGCCAGAGGGTCCCCAAGCCCTCAGGTGTGGGAAGAACCACTTCCCCCCCAGGAGCTCCTCTTCATCCCAGCTCTCCACACACATTCCCAAAGGAGATGCAGGGGATATGGGATGTTTCTTCCAAGGCTGGCAGGGGATCCCAATACCTGGATGAAGCTGGGGAAGAGGGATGGAGAGAGCAGAAATCAGAGACACTCATGTTAGCTCGTGATGAGAGAGATAAAGACATATGCTTGGAGCAATCCCAATTGCCCACAGGGGAAAAAAATGGATATCTGCCAGCTCTCACTCCATCCCGTAAGGGAAACAGGTCTGTTTCCAAAGGAAAAAGGCAGGTGAGGAACGAGCTCCCACTGTGTGGAAATTGGGCTGAGCAGAGGAGGCATCACAGCCGTGCCGTATGAAGCTGTCTCGTGTGTGGTCATTAAAGGTGACTTCTGTCCCCTGGTGTCCCCAGGACTGCTGGAGCAGCCGAGCAGGGAGGCCCCAGGGTTTCCTGGCAGCCCTTCAAAGCAGCAGCTCCGAGCTGTGCCCTCAGGCAGCTCTGGCAGGGGACAGGGACAGCAGATAAAGGAGCACGTGGGCCCTGTCGGAGCTGCTCTGACGCTGATCTGCACATCCTGCCTGGAAGGAAGGCAGGGCGGGGAGCTGGGGGTGCAGTGAGGCCATCCTGGATCCTTCTGCTGCTGCCCGGCCTGGTTGGAGCAGTTCCTGCCCTCGCCCTGCCTCCTGGGCATCCCTGTCCCCATCAGAGGCTGCTGCTGCTGCTTTAGTCCTGCTGGCACCACCGTGGTCCTGAGCTCACTCCTGTTAGGAGACTGGGAACCATGGAGTCACAGACTGGTTTGGGTGGGAAGGGACCTTAAAGATCATCTTTCCACGGGCAGGGACACCTTCCACTGTCCCAGGGTGCTCCAAGCCCCAATGTCCAACCTGGCCTTGGGCACTGCCAGGGATCCAGGGGCAGCCACAGCTTCTCTGGGCCCCCTGTGCCAGGGCCTGCCCACCCTCACAGGGAACAATTCCTGCCCAATATCCCATCCATCCCTGCCCTCTGGCAGTGGGCAGCCATTCCCTGTGTCCTGTCCCTCCATCCCTTGTCCCCAGTCCCTCTCCAGCTCTCCTGGAGCCCCTTTAGGCCCTGGAAGGGGCTCTGAGGGGTCCCTGGAGCCTTCTCTTCTCCAGGTGAGCACCCCCAGCTCTCCCCGCCTGGCTCCAGAGCAGAGGAGCTCCAGCCCTCAGAGCACCTTTGTGACCTGTTTGAGCAGGTCCATGTTCTTTCCCATGATATCCTTTCATACTTAATCACTGCTGATGACTTTTTAAAACAACGAAAAATTATCTATGCTTGTTAGGCCACACCAGAGGCAAAGGTAGAGCAGCGAGGGGTGGGGATGTCTGGGGTTGCATCTTCCCTGCTGGAACCAGGGTGGTTTTTCCTGGGCTGCTGGTGGCTCTGGGTTTCCAGGAGGTTCTGCTTGAGGGATTTGCTCCAGGTGGTGCCCAGCAAGGCTGGATATGGGATGGGGGTCGGTCCATCCTGCTGGCAGCGTTCTCCCACCCTCTCATCCACATCCCGTTTGTACAAGCAAAGGAGGGGATGCTTCAAAAGCAAAAGAGTAGGCTCAGTGTAGGGAGGACATGTGGGAAATGCACAATTCCAACTGCAGACTTGATCCCAGACTGGACTGGGAGGCTGGCAGTAAAACACGGGCTGAGATCACCCAGTTACCCTTAAAAACCAGCTCAGGCAGCCCCTGCTCGGCACCGATCAGTATCAGAGTGAGCTGCAAAACTTGAAATATGGCAGAAGGGAAAGAAATCTTGAGGTGGGGGAGAATTCTTTTCTCTAAAAAAGAAAAACAAGCCAAAAAAAAAAAAAAAAAGCAGCTGTTCTTTTTGCGGTCTGTCTCTAGCCCAAGGTCTTGCCGAGGGGATTGAAAACCATTTCAAAAGGTGGAAGAAAAAGTGTTCCTTTCATCAAGGATGGTAACAGAGCAGGCTGCAAACTCAGAGCATGTGTTTTGTTTGATATTAAAGCACTTTTGGGGCAAAAGGGACTTTCCTGAGAGAATATGGAGCACTTTAATGAAGGAATGTTTGCTCCAGCAGGGAGGAGGTTCTCCCAGGGCTGCAGGATGTGGCCACTGGGACCTCCAGGGACAGGGCAGCCACAGCTTCTCTGGGCAGTCTGGGTCAAGGCCTCACCACCCTCCCAGGGAGGAATTTCTTCCCAATATCCCATCTAAACTGAGCCCCTTTCAGCTCTTTTTAATTTAGTGCGTAGACTTAGCAATTATCACCAAAATGGCACAAAAAAATCCCAAAGCAAAGAAGTCGCAGAACTCAGAAATTATATTTATTTCTTTTCTCCTTTATTTTTTTCCCCCAGCTTCTCTCCTTGATTTTCTGATTTGACTGGAGATATCTGAATGCTTGGGAGCAGCACTGAGATTTTTTTTTTTCCATTTTTTCCCCTAGAGGTGCTGCTTGTCTCTTTGCCCAGCGATGGTAATGGATTGCTCTCCACCCTTTGGATGCAGCGTGGAAGCTGTAGGAGCTCTTTGCAGGGATAATTTATTTCAAGGATAGCCCTGAACCCCAGAATGAGAAAATCTGAGCTCCCTGCACAGGCTGATCTCCAAAGTGACGGCCTGAGTAAAACTGCAGCTGTAATGCTGAGCTTGCTCTTCTCCCCACCCTCTCCACCCTGATAGATGTGCTGGGTCAATGGACTATTATCCCTCAAAAGATTCAGGCATTTCATGCGGCACCACTTTGAAATCTTTGGGGGGAAGGAATCGGGACACTCATTAGACTGGGCCAGGAAAATCATCCTGGCCAAAATTACTGGGTAGCTCCTCTGGTGTTTTAGGAAACCTTGCCATGAGTAAGAGGAGCCCATTGTCAAACAAGGCACGAGGCCTCTGCCATGGAGAATCTCCGCTCTCAACTAAGGCAGAGAACTCCAGAATAAAGAGGAGCCATTAATATTAAAGTCAAGTGTCACCTGATGCCGTGGTCCCCACTGAATCCAAATGCTCTTGGAAAGCAGAAAATTTAAGATGGATACTTGTGGAAGCTGAAACAGGGAATGGCCCAGCTGGAGCAGGGATGAAACTGGAGAGAAAATGTCCTGGTGGTGCTGTGCCAAAGCCTATTGATCACAAACTGTGGCTTTGGAAAGAAACAAAGATGCCAAAGGCGTTTTGGTAATAATAGAATCATTCTCTATGAAAGAGAAGCCTCTCTTTTCAGAGAGACAGTTTCACTATTTTTGGGTAGGAGAAAATCTCAAAATCTCAGCAGAGAAAATCTCAAAGAATGATTGAATGGCATTTTTCATGACTCTCAGATTTGTTCCCAAGGAATCACAGGACCATTCAGGAAAAGCCCTCTAAGACCATCAAGTCCAGCTGCTGACCAAGCACTGAACCACGTCCCCAAGTGCCACATCCCCAGGGCTGTTAAATCCCTCCAGGGATGGCGACTCCACCCCTATGCCACTGCCTGCCCACCCCTTCTGGGAAGAAATTTCTTCTAATATCTAATCTAAACCTCCCCTGGCATGACTTGAGGCTGTTTCCTCCTGTCCTAGACCTCATCCCTTCACCAGCGCATCACCCCCAGCGCTGCTCCCAGCCCTGTCCTGCTGGCAATGCCGAGTTTTCCTTCCCTCTGCCTCAGTTTCCTCGCTGAGGCACTTGGAGCAAACTCCGAGCCACGGATCCCAGTTTAATCAAATGGAAGCCCCGGAGGTGGCAGCCACGGTGCTTTTTGGCAGCTCTAACCTGACCAAGTGGCTCGTTCCGTGCTAATCCGCATGGAATGGGAAGGTCACCCCAAGTGTGTTATTTTTAGGCACGAGGATTATTATTGCAGTGGAAATGAGAAATAACCTGAAAAAAGGAGTTGAAAACACAACACAAATATTACCTGGACTTCAATGAAAACAAGGAATTGCTCAAGTCTTGACAGCATCCTTCCTTCCTCCTCCAAGGATGGATTTGACCCCAGGGTATTATTAACAGTCACATCGAGGGATGACTCTGAGGAGGCTCTGCTGAGCAGAGCCTGCTTGGGGTGCTGCTGTGTCACATGGACTTCTGGTGGGCCAAGCTTTTAGATGAGTTTGGGATTTTTCCCCCTTTTCTTCTCCAGAAGGATGTTGGAAATGAGACCCAGCCTACTGGGTCTCAGCACAAACACTGCAGTAAGAGCCTTGTCCATGGAAACAAAGTCTTTTTTCCTTCTCTGCAAGTGACCATAGGATCCCTTGGCCTGGGTTGGGTGGGACCTTAAAACCATCCAGTTTCACCCCCTGCCGTGGGCAGGGACACCTTCCATTATCCCAGGCTGTTCCAAGCCCTGTCCAACCTGGCCTGGAACACTTCCAGGGATGGGGCAGCCACAGCTTCCCTGGGCATTTGCTGTGCCAGGGCTTCATCACCCTCACAGGGAACAATTTCTTCCCAATATCCAATGTAAAGCCAACAATATCTCCCTGGAGACTTCATGTTTTGCTGTAGGTCTATGGGTTGCTGCTCGCCTCTGTGGGCTCAAACCCAAGGGGGTAGGTGCCACATGCACCCTGAGGTGCTTCTGCCTTTTGGGGAGATGTTCTCATTTGGGGGGTTCTGTTGAGCTTTCTGGAGGCATTTCAATTTTAAATTGAACTGACACCCTGTGTTTAGATTTTCTTGGGATAAACAAGATGTATTTTGGAAGGAGCCAGCTCTTGCCCATTCATGTACTGGGAGCAAGAACACTGGAATCTCCTGAGCTGGAAGGGACCCACAGGAATCATCCAGTCCCACCCCAGGCCCTGCACAGACACCCCAGCAATCCCACCCTGGGCACCCCTGGGAGCGCTGTCCAAATGCTCCTGGAGCTCTGGCAGCCTTGGGGCCGTGCCCATTCCCTGGGGAGCCTGGGCAGTGCCCAGCACCCTCGGGGTGAAGAACCTTTCCTGATATTCAACCTGACCCTGCCCTGGCACAGCTCCAGCCATTCCCTGGATGCTGTCCCTGGTTACAGAGCAGAGATCAGATCTGCCGCTTGGGAGGAAACAGTGGATCGGGATGAGCTCTGCCCTTCTCCAAACTAAACAGACCAAGTGCCTTCAGCCACTCCTCGTCTGGCCCTTCCATACCCTCCTCCATCTTCACGTCCCTCCTTTGGACACTCCCCAACAGCTTTAGATCCTTCCCACATTGTGGCGCCCAAAACTGCCCACACTGGACGGGCACGAATGACCCTGCTGGTGCCAGATCCAGGCTCTGGCTCCTGGCTCCCTCCCTTCCCTGAGCCGTAACTTTGCCAAAGGGAGTAATCCCACACTTTCTGTGTCAAGTTGTTTATGTGGAACTGCTGCTGCCCAGACCTTCCTACCTCACCCTGTACACGGTGGAGGCACAAAGTGCTGGAGGCATGGAGACACCTGGGGCTGGAATGTGATTTGCGGGAGTTTCGGAGAGGTGTTTTTGCATCCCAAGTAATTTTTGATGCCAGTTTTACCATTCTGCTGCTGAATAGCTCCTCTCGTGCCTGTGTGCCCAGGGAGTCTTGCACTTCACAGGTGAGTGTAAACCCTTCCCTGACTGGGAACCTGTCTGGAGCTGTTCCTGGATTTCCTGCTGGAGGAAACCCCACTGCCTACTGATGTGATTAATGGTGCTAAGCCCTGAATTTGAGGAACAGCTGTTGCCACGATCAGGCCTCCAAATGAGGTGCCAAAGAGCAACGAAGCAGGGAAGCCCCCAAATCCAGGGAGGCCTGGAAACAGGGAATTGTTCCTGTTGTGCTGCCCCAGGGTGTAAACCCAGAAAAACTCTGCAAGAGAACAGCACAGGCCAGGAGTGGGGATTTTCCTGCTGGATGACCAGGACCCACCAGTGCCACAGCGGCTGTAGTTCCAAATTCCTCCCTGGCGCAGCGTTTCCCGGGTAGCTGTGCACAACCAAAGGTGTTTAGCAGAAAAACCCAGCTGCTGTTTCTGCTCCTGTCATCTTGGCTTTCTCTTTTATTATTTAAAAGACAGAGAACAAATAAGAGAAAATGAACTGCAAATAATGACTAACAGCTCTTCCAGCCCAAATATTTGCTCGCATAATCACGTGGAAACTTTGAAGTCTTGCGGAGGATGCCAGCGCTGTTCCTGATCCAGCTTTGGCCCAAAGACAGTTGGGATGCTCCTCTCCCAGTGTCAACCCCAGACACTGAGAGCTGCACTCAGGACTCCCCACCCCCTCCTGGCCCTCGGAGAAGTGGGGGGACAGAAAAGTGGTGGAAACCCAAGATGTTGTAGTGGATCTCCTGTCTGGGATCTCCCTGCAGCCCCGGGAAGTCATGTCCCTCTTGGACGTCTTTCCAGCATCTCTGCTGTCAAACAGGGCTGCTTGGGTGTGTTTGTGGTCTTCAAGTTTGAGACTAAACCAGCATTACCTCCATTCCTTCTTTTTTTTTTCTTTTTTCCTTCCCAGTTTGAACCCTGGAAGCTGAACCTGATTTTCTCCCAGCCATGCAGGTCTGAGCAGAGACGTTCTGGTCACTTGGCTTCTCCAGAAAAATAGCACAAAATCTCTGATTTCCTTGCAGGAAATTTCCTTGCAGGTGTTTTAGAATCCCCTGGAAGCACGGGAGCTGCAGCCCATGGCAAGGGGAGGTCTCCAATGGAGATGCTGCAGCTGGATCTGTAACCTGGCCTGAGATTTCCAACCGTTTAACCTTGGATTTCAGGAGACCAGAGGAGCCACCCAAAGTGCGAACTTTGACCTGGTGTTTTAAGCACTGTAGAATTACAGAATATCCCAAGCTGGATCCACAAGGATCATCGAATCCAACTCCTGGCCCTGCACGGACATCCTAGAAATCCCACCCTGTGCCTGAGAGCAGTGTCCAAATATTCCTGTTCAGTGCCCAACATCCTCCCAGGGTTTGTTCTGAACTTCCAAGAGGGCCAAGCCTGAAGCAGAAGGGTTTGTGTCTCTTTCCACTGAACATAATTAATGATTTCACTCCTTGTAATTAAGGAGGGGCAATTAAGAGCAATAAAAGAAGCAAGGCAGAGTTTGGCATTTCCAGAAAAACATAAACCTGTGATTTAGGCTTTAATTCCAGCAGTGGCCAGACCTTTCGTGGCCATTAAAATACCAGGAGATCCTGTCGAGTGCTGGGTGCTGGTGATTTATGATCAAATCTAACACGCAGGTAGCAGGTGGCATTTCCACACTTCCTGCAGGGAATTTATCCCAAAACGTCAAATTAGATTATCCGGCTCTTTCCATTGGAGAAAAATGTGTGAGAAAAGCACTGGGGGAAGAGGAGGAAGGAGGGAGAGAACATTTGCTCTATTTTAAAATTATTATTTCAGCTTATAAGTGTTGAGGTGGCTGCAAAAATTCAGAGGTGTTAAAACCCAGAGTAACAGGGAAATGTCACTTTCTCCTTGTTGGCACCATTTTCTCTCTGTCTCTCAACTTTTGCCCATTGGAACAAAATCCTTGAAACCTGTAAAACATTAGGAAGAATTTTTTGGCCTTTTTTTTTCCAAAATGTGGTTTCAGAGTGAGAAAAATTCTGATACATTATTCCAAATTAATACTTACAAAGAAAAAAATACATTGTGATTGTGGGGTTTTTTTTCCACTGATATTTTTCCTCAAAAGACATTAAGCCATTACCTGTCCTGACTTTACAGGTTTGGAAACGTCCCCTTCAACTTTATTGCCAAATCCACTTGGAAACTGATGGGACGCAGAGTAAACCCAGCTATTCCCACTCCCAAAAAGGATAAACTCTGCTAGCTGGGATCCTGATGATGATTATGATGGTTGATTGATTGACTGATTGTTATTTACTATTATTGCACTGATGCTGGTGGTACCCTTAGGCTGGGGAAAGCTTTTTGTTTTATTTCCCCCACCAGCCCTAATAAATTATTTTCATTGCTGTGGGGTCATCCCAACATAGCTGTGCTGACGTGCCGTTGTCCAGACCCTTCTCCAGCATTCCCAGGAGGCTTGTTGGTGTTTATGTCTTCCTTACCACCTCTGTTCCCTGGAGCAGGGGATGGTTTATCTCCTGTTTTAAAGGGCTTTGCCGTGTTCCAGCCCTTCCCTAAATCTCTGGTGCCCGTTAATGAGATTTGTTCTGTATTGGAGCTGAGCTGACAGATGGGCAAGGACAATGTCCTGGAGTTTGGGATAGCTGGAGAGGGGGGAATAATTCTTTGGGGCTGTTTCTGCTTGGTGAGCATTTTCAGAGCATCTCTAGAAGTGCCAGCCTCTCTTTTCTCTTGTTTTCCCCTTGTAAATCCTGCCTGAAGAGGGATTTCAGCTCAAACTTTCAGCTTCCTTTGACCTGAGCAGCTTGGGGCAAACCTGGGATCAAACCCGGGAAGTGAAAGGAGTTTATTGCCAAGATAAATTTAATCAAGAGATTTCGGTGACAATAACCAACTACTCTGCAAAGTGATTGTGCTTGAAAGCAGAGTGGCCCCAGCTGAAGGTTTTGATGATAAACCTGAGAAATATGGCAGGGTTTGACCACTGGGTCCATCTCAGCTTGTTCCAGAGGTGGAACTTATCCACCCAGCCTGGAAAATGCCATCGGCAAAGCTGGGCTTTCTCTGAGCTTTGCATCTCCCTTAAGGAAGGAGGGAGGTTTCCAAAGGCTTCTCAAACTCCTCCAGGTGAAGCTTCCCGTCCTCAGACACTCTCTTGCATCCCATGACATCCAGAAGTGATTTGGCTTCCGAGTCTCCTTTACCTTTGGTCACCCTGGCCCCAGAGGAGAAGTTTTCTTTAACTGCCCAACACCATCCAGTTTAGTTTGGGTTTTGACAGCTGCCATTTGTCTGATTGAATCCAGCTCCCTGCTCTGCCGTGCCTTGAGGATCGTGATGGGCTGTGAGCTGTGTGTCAGCTGGGACACATTCCATTTCATAGGGACATCCCAGGAATGGGCTCATCCTGGCAGAAAGGGCTCGCCATGAGCAAGTAACCAAACCATCAGGAGCCTGATGGACAGTGGGGTTACACCTCAGGGGCCTGGGCATGAGTCAGGTGACCCCTCCCTTCCTCCCCTTCCACCTTTCCATCTTCTGCTTTCCTCCCACCCCACTCCTCTTCATTCATCTCCTCCCTTCCGTAGCTAATTCACGCTTTCGCAGGGACCTTTCATCACTGCCACTTTTCCCGCTCGCCCCTGATCCGTGTGAAGGAACTAGGATGTCACTTGTTGGGGGCCAGGGAGGGGACCCTGCTGGCAGATGGCAGCAGGGCTGAGCCGGAGCTCATCCATCACTGGGCTGGCAGAGCGGGGCCGCCGCTGCCGTTTCCCGAAGGATCGGCATTCCAAGGGTGAGCCCAACCAGGTAATTGCTGGAGAAGAGGAGGCATTTTTCACCACTGACATGGAGGAGGGGGACAGGGCTGGGCTGTGCTAATGCCACAGTGAAGGATGAATTCATCATGGGTTCTCCTTTTTTCCTTTTTTTTATCCATCCTGCTTTGATCGACGCTGAATTATTCCCAAATGCCAAGCATCTGGTGAGTCTAGAGCAGAAACCTTTCCAGCAGCTGAGGCGCCAGGAAGTAGCCAGGCTGTGCCAAGATCCTGCTGCTCTTGCCGTTGTCATCCTCATCACTGAAGTCAAAGGGTCACAGAATTTCCACCCCTGTCTTCCAGGGACTGTGGTTTGGGTTGCGGTGCTGCAGCGACATTCCCTTGTCCGAGACCCATCAGGTACAAACAGAGGTGTGGGAAGTGAGGAGCCCATTTCCCAGCTTCCAACCCCTGCTTCCAGCAGGAACAGATGCCTGTGCCAGGGCTTTACTCCTGCCAGATCCCAGCCAAGAAACCCCCAGAGGCTTCATGGTTCGGGGACCTCGTGCAGGTGACAGTGGCACGGGGTGGAATGGCGGTGACATCGCTCCCCGTCTGCTCCGAGGTTTTCTGGTGTTCACACTGCTCTGGCTTACTCGAGTTTGTTGTGGTTGTGCTTGGATGCCACCCAGGGCTGTCACTTAGACAAAAATAACAACAAAAATGTTTACCAGGCACAGGCTCATGGGCTCGGTGTAAACTTAGAGGGGACCCCAATGTGAGGAAAGAAAAAAAGAGAGAAATTAATCAAGGAGGGCAAAAAAAAAATCATCTGTTCCCCTCTATTTTTAGTTTTAGACATTTGCAGAATCCAGCCAGTTCTGAAGCTGATTTCTAAATTTATTCTGTCCCTTTTTAGAGAACTTTCTGCATTTTCTCCCCCTAATTTAAGTCTCTTTTCAAGTATTTTTGAAAGTGGCAGTCGAGGCCAACTTTGCCTATTGAAGTTATCTCACATTTGTCTTTAGGGAAGAGCCAATAAATCAAGGCATTATCCTGGGAATTGGCAGGACCATCCAAACCTTTATGCAGCAAAATTCAGTCCTAGGCTTCAGCTGTGATTTGCAAACAAATCCTAAATGCTGCCATCCTCCCCAGAATGCATCCTCTGTTGGGAAGCAGTTCTTGGATGGTGTCGAGCAGGAATTAAAAGACTTTAATTCCTCATATCCCCCTGGTCTGCCACAAGTCATTCCCACAGCATAGAACCATTGAAATGTTTGGGTTGGAAGGGACCTTAAAGATCATCTTTTTCCAGTCCTGTTCCACAGTCATTCCTCGAATTTCAGCCATTCAAAATTGAGGCTTTAGGACTAAATTCACTAAATTCAGTAGGTCCCTTGTATTCCAGAGGGAGAGTGGCACCAGCAGCACTGGTTTCTGCTCTCACTCCTGCCAGGATGCTCCGTTTCCTCATGACCACGTTTAGGGATGTGCATCCCCTCCGTATTCATTCTCCCTCCTCAGGTTTTCCAAGCAATCTCCTCTGTTTTCCTTTGCTCCCTGCCCCTGCAATTCTCAGTTTACTCTGCCTGAATCCATTTTGGCCGAGGCAGGAGGAGCTATTCCCTTCTGTCAACACCGGCGGAGCAGAGCTGATTCCACTCACTCCATTCCCACTCCTGCTTCTCCCAGGATGTAAGTTATTCATTCAACGAGTAGAGAGACAACTGTATTCCTTCCTCTTCCTACTTATGGAATATTTTGACATTTCCCCATGTCTGTTTTGATTCAGTCCCATCTTTAAATAAATATCTGCCTTTCCCATGGGAAGAGTTCCAGGAGCTCCTACCCGGGATGCGTCTTCCCAGCTGAGTTGTCTTTGTCGGGATATTGAGGAAACAGGGAGAGGTTTGGAGGGATTGTTTTGGGTTTAGGCAGCGCCACACCAGGGCAGCATTCCAGCAGTTTGCACTCCCCATCCTCTGTGTTTGGTTGTCTTCTGGCCAAAGACTTCCAGTGTTCAGGTCAAAAAAAGGAAAAACACAATTTTCCAAAGTGGGGACAGGAAGGAATTCTTGGGTTTAATGGAACACTCTGCTAGGAAACAACAACAGGAGGATTTTTCCAGACATGAACAGAAGCAATTCCCAGACTTGGGGAAAGGGTTTTCCTTGCTGTCCTTCTCAGCACTGTGGTTTTGGAATTTAGGAATTTCTGGATATTGCTCGAGAGGCATTTGGCTCCTGCTGAGTAGGAGGGGGCTCTGCTTTTCCTTCAGCCCGGGCTTTGGCATCTCCTGGATACTTGGAGGGACTTCCAAGGCTTTGGCATCTCCTAGATACCTGGAGGGATTTCCAAGGCCCATTTGAAGTACAGGGGGCAGGTAAGTGACATTTTTAAAATCCACTGTCTCATCCAGGATGTCCTGTGACAGCCAACCCAGCTGCCAGGTGGGAACCCGCTGGTGCTGCCGTCCCTTCCCACATTTCCAGGCCAGGTGTCCTGCGGAGAGCCAGAGCATCAACGGTGACAGTTTGTGACAGGCTGTGATTTGCTGCAAAGAAAGCCAAATATCCTTAAATGTCTCAAAAGGCTGGAACACAGACACCCTGTGGGATGTGGGGCTGTCTGCTTCTGGTGGTTACTGGTACAGCGAAAAGTCCAAGGAGGAAATCAGGAATACCCAAAATCACAGGTCTCAAGGGACATCCAGCTCCAGCTGGCACCTGCAGAGCCCAGTGGGATGTTCCCTCTCTCTCATTTATACCTTTCCCTGCCTTTGGCCACATGGGAAGTGCTGGTGCTGCCCGGAGCCGGGACAATTCCCACCTCCCCAGGAGCTCCTCTCACCTTCTGGTCACCTCATCAGCCAAGCCATGGGTGTCCTCCCCTCCCCTCCCCGCAGGCCTGGGGGTGGATTCCCACTTCCCACGGGAAGGCTGGATCTGTGCAGATGGGCTTTCATTTGGCTTCAAATCTGAGTTAGACCGGTCTCAGCACAGCCGCAGGTCTGTACCCCATCTGGGGAGCTTCCCATTCAAATCCTTAGGAAAATGAAATTATCAGTGGCTTTGCAGCACGTTGTGGTCAGCAGCCCTGATGGTGCCATGTATTTTGGATTGTCTATTAAATACCTGAATTTTAGCTAAAATTTCAGCTTTAATTACAGTCAGGTTATCACCCTGCTGTAAAGGTCTTGAGCTTTCCCTGAAGCATCTGGCTGGGACTGGGTGGAATTTTCCAGGCTGCTTCCAACACCCGTGGGGAGCACGGAGCAGAAAACAAATTGTTTTATGCATATTGACAAACAACCCTGTTAGAAATTCATCTTGGTACTTCCTAGGTGTCAGCACTCCTTATATTTAAAAGGAAAAAAGACACCCTTTCCCTCATTTGAATGTTTTTTTAGCCCTACATCCTCACAAATTTTTATTTAAAGAAGGGTTGGATGGGTTTGAGGGAGCACATCTGGTTTGGGGTATCCAGACGTGCTGAGGGATGCTCTTGGAGCAGTTTGTTAGTGCACACACCCAGAAACAAACCTTAGGGTGGGTCAGTCCGTGGCATTCCCAAGCCATTCCCAGCCCACCCAGCTCATGGCTGCTTGCCCGAGCTGTGCAGGAGGACACAGGGGCCAGATCATGCCTTTTCCTCCCCTTCCCTTGCTGGAAGGAGCAGAGGAGAGGAAGAGGAGAGGAAGGTCTGGACAAGGGCCGGGCAACTCTGGAGTGTGGAGGGTGTGAGACGCACTCAACCCCCTCAACCCAACCAGCAGGACCTTGGTACAGGCTCCAAAGAGGGCCAAGAATTCCTTTAGGAAACCCCCAAAGGGGCGGAAAGACCCAGTGAATATTGGTGCTTAAGAGCTTGGATCCCCAATCCTGTGATTAACACAGGAACAGCGGTGGCTTTTCCCAGATTTGTTTCTCAAGGAGCAAAGAACCTTGTGGGTTCGAGGAGTCCCACACACACCCTTCCCACCGTGTCCAGTCTGGCTGCCAGCCAACCACTTTATCCCACAATTTTGGCCGTCTAGGTGAGCCCTCATGGGCTCTGCCAGGCAGCATGGCCGGGATCTCCCCTTGAGCTGGGACATTCCTGGTTGCTCCTTGAGGCTGCGAGGCCTCTCTATTAACGACAGATCTTCGGATGAGTCTAATTGCAGTTCTCTCTGCCTTGCAGCTGACTGCACACCTGTGACTCTCCGCTGGAGCTGGGATACCCCTCAAGCTTTGAGATTCCCTGCCTGGATTGAGAAATCCTTCCTTACCCCAGGCAAAGAGATTCCTTACTCCCAGATCTGTGGTGAGCTGCTCATAGCAGGTGACTCAACACCACAGAAACCCACGTCGTTAATTCCTGTAGACCTAAACTGTTGTCCAAGTCTGGAACTACGGCTCGGCTTAGCCATGTTTTAGCTCCATCAGGAGTTTAGAAAGCAAGAGGTTGTACTCTGAACCCCGTGGCTC
Source organism: Rhagologus leucostigma (assembly GCA_013397725.1). NCBI lineage: Eukaryota > Metazoa > Chordata > Aves > Passeriformes > Rhagologus > Rhagologus leucostigma. Next base: position 121,873 of record VZTD01005785.1, on the reverse strand, counting down.
GGTTGGGAGGGTCTCTTTACCCTTTTGCATCTTCAGACTCCGCGTAAATCATTTTGGCTCCATTCTACTTCAATTTTCCCTTGTATCCATGGAGTAAGCAATGGAGCGACTTTGTCATTGGACTTTGTTGTATTTTTATAAACTCATCTTAAAAGTATTTTTGCTAATGACGGGGATTCTTTGAGCAACCCTAAATCCCTCATTCACGACAGAGGGAGGGCTGGTCCTTCCCACTCCCACCCAAATAACCCAACCCAAGCCAGCAGGAAGGAACAGCTTTAATTGGAAACATCCCCAGCTCTGTCGCGCTCAGCAGTGCCAGGGTGGCTAATTCCGGGGGAGCTCGTGCAACAAATAACAGGTTCCTTCTTTTCTTTCCTTTTTAACTGGAAACTTAGGAGCAACAGGCCGGTGTTTCTCCTCACATATGCCTCCCATCGTTGCCTTTTGTTGTTTTGGCTGCAGCTTTCCTCGCAGGGCCCCGCGAGCTCACCGAGCAGCAGATGGCCTCCTCCTTGCTTCATTTCCAGCCCTCAGTTTTTCCCACACTAAACCAGACTTTTTCAGGCACTACTAATCCCCTGTGCCCGTCACTGCTGGAGAAAAGCATTAATAACTCCAGTTATCCTGGAAATATCTGTCACCCACATTTGTTTTGCGTTTCCCTTTGGGTAATCATGCTCCAGATCTAATTACTGCCGAAATTTCTTTTGCTCCGACGAGCAGCATTTTGGGTTCCCTCCCCGGCTGGGTGGAAGTTTGACTCCGCCGATGGGGGGAGATCGGTGTTGATTTACACCAGCTGAGGAGCCGCTGCTCCGCGTCTTTATTCCGTGTGTGGTTTGGGGTTGTGGAGATGGCAGTGATGGATGGCTTCAAAAACCATGGGAGCTGTGCTCGTGCAGAGCAGGGAAGTCCAGGAAAAGCAGGGACAGACTTTAGCTGGGAGGAGTGAATCCAGGATGAGTTGCTGGGAGAGCAAAGAGGAAGGAAAAAGGGTTTCCATCCTCTCCTGCAGGTGCAGAGAGCCAGAGCCGCCACTGTGACAGCAGTGGCAGCTCCCGTGACATGGGTTCGGTGACACAGGGCGGGCCTGTCTCCCACTGTCACACACATCAGCGAGGGTGGCAGTTGGGAGCCACCGTGACAAGGACAGAGCCAGAGCTGGCTGGGTTTTCCTCCTCCTCGGCTGACTCACATCAGGGCTGAGCTTTGGGAACGGGCAGGAGAGCAGATGGCAAATCCCTGGATCCCTGAGGGAGGGGAGCGCGGCTCTCCCGCCTTCCCGCAGATTTCCATTCAGGTTTCGTGGATCAGCAGTGACACACGCGTGAGGAGCCAGCTCCTCCCCACCTGCCACAAACAGGGACAAATGGTGGCACCGTCCCCTGGGAGCGTCCTGGTACCCACAGCTCGGGAACAGCCGGCACTGGGGCAACTGGTCAGACTGGGGAGAGTGAAACCTCACACTAAACCTCTGCAGAGCACCACACTGAATAAAGGGGTGGGAAGGGATCTCCCAGGGTGGAGGTCACTGGGGCTGGGCTAAGGGGAACATGGGGATCAGGCAGGGAAGGAGGGAGCAGGGCTGGGAAGGTGTCAGGGCAAGGGTGGCTCTGGTTTTTAGCATAATTCACTCACACTGCTGGGACCAGGATGGGCTCAGGAGCAGACCAAAGAGGACTACTGGGAATGGCCATGGAAAAGCCCGTGGCACCAGGATAACCACACGCTGTGGTTCCTAATAGAGGGAAGTAGGGCAAGGAGCACACGCATGAGCAAAAGCCCCCAGTTGTCCCACGGGCAGCAGGACTGATGGCATCGTGTGACTCTGGAAGGGACTCAGGGACAGGACCAACCCCGGTACTGGGGCTGTAAGTCTGCAATGAGCACTTCAAGCAATCTTAAATCATTGGATTTGGGATCTTCCCTGGCTTAGCTTCAGCAGCTGAGGCCATGGAAGAGAATTGATGTCCTGGACAAAGCTCAACCAATCACTTCCACCTACAGAGAGGCAAAAAAATGGATATATTAACCACAAGAAGAAAGAGGGAAGGACTGGTTTTTGCTTGGTTTGCTCCCCAGCAGCATCCAGGACATGAATGGAGAGAAAGGGGATGTTAAAAAATTGAAGGAATGGGGAAACAAAAGAGAGACAAGATGTCTTTTCTTTTTTCCTTAATTAATCTTGGGAGGTGATGACAGCAGAGGATGAGGAATGGGAAGTAAATGCTCTGCTAACAGCCTTTCATAGAGATCCCCGTGTCTGACAAATGAGCTCAAAGCCACAGGCCTGGAACCGGAGCTCTGCCAGCACATCAGGGAGAATGCAGCGGCCAGAGGCTTGGAGCAAAGGGTTGGGAGGGAAAAACCCCTCAGATCCCTGCCTGCCTGGGACTTGCTCAAATATTTGCTTTGCTGGTGCCTTTGCCACGTGCCCGAGGGCTACTCTGCTCCAGCCGCCCCTCTGTGCCACAGGAGGTGCCCTTAATTGGAATTTTAGCAGCAGGGCCCATGGATCCAACCAAAACCTCAGTGCTCCACCGCTAGTGCTGGATCCAGGATCTATCCTGCACCTTCCATGTGTTTGTTTTATTGCTCTGGAAATGTTTCTTGATTTTTGGGTGCTTTTAGAGGCACAAGTTCCAGCTCACATCAGTGAGGGATCCCAGGCTACATCAGAGAGGTCTCGTGAGGATAAATATAGGAAAGGCAGGGAATATATTAAGGGTGAACATCAGAAATTGCAACATTTTGGGGGATGAAATAAGAAGGAAGAAATAGAAGAAGCAAACAGAAGAATGGGAATGAAATGGAACAGAATGGAAGAGGAGAGGAGAGGAGAGGAGAGGAGAGGAGAGGAGAGAAAAAGAATAGAAGAGAAAAAGAATAGAAGAGAAAAAGAATAGAATAGACAAGAAAAGAT
>VZTD01005785.1:68988-118857 GCA_013397725.1 Rhagologus leucostigma | reverse complement strand
AGAGAAGAGAAGAGAAGAGAAGAGAAGAGAAGAGAAGAGAAGAGAAGAGAAGAGAAGAGAAGAGAAGAGAAGAGAAGAGAAGAGAAGAGAGGAGAGGAGAAAAGAGAAGAGAAGAGAAGAGAAGAGAAGAGAAGAGAAGAGAAGAGAAAAAGAATAGAAAAAGAATAGAATAGAAAAGAAAAGATAGAATTAGACTAGAATAAGAATCATTAAAAGGCTTTTTTAACACAATAATCCTACATTTGGGAGGGATTGTCTTTTAATTTGGTTATCACTGTATATCTGGCATTTTGATTCCAAGACCTGAACTGAATTTTGGGGGTTTTTTTTTTGCTTGAATTCTGATTATTCCTCAGCAAATTGGGACTGGGGCTGGGGCTGGCAGTGATCACCTGAGAGCAGCTGGAGACACGGAGCTGTTACTCCCCCGGGATGATTCCAGCTATAAACTTTATTGCCCTATAAAGAGGAACCTGCAACATCAGAGGCTTTTCAGGGATCAATAAAATCAACGTTAACTAAATTGTCAGCAGTCACTCTCCCCTCCCCCAGCCTGCTCTGCTGTTCCTTTCCAATTAGGCTAAATTGTGACTCCGGATTTTGGGTGGGAGCCAAACTGTCAATCCCATAATCGGTTATGAACAATGTAAGCAATGTCTGTCTAATCTGTAAACGACCAGCTCGTCTGAGAGGCTCCTGTAATGATGCTAAAACAACCATTGGCTTGGGAATTATTCATGTCTGGGAAGAGGTGGGGGGAGAAAAATTCCCCTTTGGGAACTGTTGATCATAAAATCCCAGAATGATTTGGGTTAGAAGAGACCTTAAATATTGTCTTCTTCCACCCTCTGCCGTGGCAGGGACACCTTCCACTACCCCAGGGTGCTCCAAGCCCTNCTCAAGGGCAAATAAGAAGAAAATGGGCGGGGGGGGGAAGGGGAAAATTCAAGGTGGGGTGGATTTCAGATATTTTTAGGGACACAGCTCGGTGCCTTGTACTCTGTAAACGGGGTGGGGGCAGAGCTGGGGCACCCAGGGGCTGCTTGGCATCAGGTGTGAATGAAGTGCCCAGGATAAACCATTCATTCCTCACGAGGAAGGTGTCAGCCACTCCAAACACTGGAATATTCAAGGGGAGGCAGCCAAACCCCCGCTGCAGCGAAGGAGCTGCCGGCACCCTCGCAGATCCACCACACCCGGGGCATCACTGGCCGGGTGTGAAACGAGGCTGCGAAAGGCAAACACCCCCCGAGAACGAGAGCTCTGCTAGCGAGGGAAACGGGGCGGGAGAACCAAGGAAACCCCACTGACCCCGAGGTGTCTCCGTGGCAAGGCCGCCTGTCTGCAAACTGAGCAGCAAAACGAGCCTGGTGGAAATCACGGGAGCTGCCTGGCACGAGGGTAGGGCCAGAAGCACAATTTTGGAGGAAATTCCACAGTGTGAGAGAGCTGAGGTCTGAGCATCCACAGAGTCAGTGGGAATGGGAGGGTGAGTTCTTGGGAAGAACACTCGACTTTTCCCCCACTCACCCCATGTGAAATTCCAGAAGGATTTCTGAAATCCTAAATCCATCATTTCCCCTGGAACGCGTCTCAAAGGCTCTGCCTGCTCTAATGCCTCTCTTCGTCTCCAGCAGCACAGGTAAGAATAGCAACGATAAAGAATTAAAAGCTCCAATAAACATTATTGATGCCATTCCTAACGAGGCAGAGGGAGAGAAGGAAGAGGAGAGGATGCTGAGGTGATAAATATGGTGTGTCAGCCATAAATTACAGCCGTCATTAGGCTCCTACAGTGGGGCCTGACAAATTGTTTTGGGGAAGTACAAGCTGAGCTGCACCTTCCAGTCTCAGCTGTTCCGAGGCTGCACCTTAAAAAAAATCAATCCAATCGATTCTGTATCAATCTGAGATGCAGCTGGAATTGTGCTGGTATTGCTCCCGACCTGCTGGACTCCTTGGGAAGGATGAGGCCTGCTTGCAGTGGCACTGGGGTGGATTTGATGGAGTAAGGAGAGGGAAAGGCTGCAGGGCTTGCTGCAGGTCCCCAGCTGGGTTTGCAGGCTGCCATCGCCCTGCTCACTTCCCAGTTCGAGGATTTGTGTGCTTTTTTTCCCAAAGGATGGGCTTTTCCATGGCTGGATGGGGATGATGCCCAGCTGGGCCCTTTCAGGAGAGTCTCAGCACCCAAATCTGAAGGGTTAGGAGCTGTGTCAGGTGGCAGTGTGGTAAGAAGGGGCAGCAGCCAGTCCTAGAATTCCCAATTCCGATGGCTAGATGTCCATCTGTGACCCCCTGGTCCCCCAGCCATGGTGGTACAGGATGTGCACCCACCTCCTCCAGAGTTTTTTGTAATTCCAGAGGATGCCAGCCCCTTCTTCCCAACCTGATCCTTGTCCTTGGCCTTTAGCTGAGCTCGTGGCTAATAAAGAGCAGGTTGATGCCCTCAGGGTGGTCCCACCTGTCCCTGTGCATACAAATCACTGTGGATTTTCAGCTTCCAGCTCTCTCCCTGCTCTCCTATCCCTGAGTTTCATCCAGCCCTAACCCTTCCCACCCCTGCAGCTCCCAGGTGTTTTGTGTGGAGCGACGACTCCTACGCTGCCAAAAGCACCCCGGGATTGCCTCCACCCCACACCTTACAGACCTCACCTGGCAGGAAAACAGAGAAAAGGGGGAAAATCCGTGTGCTGGTGTGGTCTTTGCAAAAGCCATTCATCCCAGGGCTCTTCCCACCAGGCCCCGAATGAGATTCCTGCAGTGGATGATTTGTTTTGTCCTTCTCCTGCTAGCTCAGATTAATCTCTGCTCCTGAAGTAGTGGTGTCATTTCTCGGAGACGTACGGCAGCAGGAATCAGGGAGCCCCATAAATTGGAGACAATTCCGGATCCATTCATCTTCCTTCCCGCTCTCTGTCCCCAGTCCTCTCCTCAGGGCAAGGGCAGGCCCTGCAGGCACTGGTGCAGCTGCTGCTTTGTGGACTAATAAATATTAAAAACCCCTCAGAATGGGAGAGGTTGGAACAACAGAGGGATTCTGGTGCTCCAGAGCAATTCGCTTTCTGCTGCTTTCCTTCCTCGTGCTTGGCTGAAGGAGCAGGATCGTGATCTTTGGTGAAATGCCACATTCCTAACTTTTTTTCCCCATGGCAGGCTTTTTTGGGGAATAAAAACCAAACAAAGCAAAACAGTTTTGAGTATCTTCTCATTGCAACAGCTGGACTGGAGGGCTGGCGCTTTGGAGAAGGGAGCAAGTGCAGGGTGATGGGATTTAACCGGGATGTGGGTGTGGATGTAGGGATGGAACAGGAGCAGAGGAGCCAGGATGCACTTGGTGCAAAACCCTCCTGCACAGTGGTCTCAGAGCTGTCCCCTCTGAGCCCATATCGTGGTAATATACACCTGAAATATCATATAATGAATGAGACGTGACAAATGAAACAGCATCAAATCACTAAGGTTGGAAAAGACCTCCAAGGTCATCGAGTCCAACCTTTGAATCCGTGTATGTGTATACCTGTGCCTGTCTTTATGCACACACAGAATGTACACAGAGAAACAGATAGACAGGTACATAAATTGTCCCTGGAAACAAAATGAAAGCTTGGAGGAGCCAGGAAAACCACAATTTATTATTCATGGAGCCCAGGATGTGACAAGCCGTGCACAGGCCTGGCAGCAACAGCTGCCTCTCCCTTCAGGACTTCAGGAGCTTGCTCAGGCACAGACAAACCAGAGAGAGAGCCCAGAGGGCTGCAGGGAGCCACTTAAGGCTGGCTGGAGGGAGGGGATGAGGCTTTGGCACTCCCAAAAATCCAGCTGTTCCCTAAGTGCCCTGTCTGCACTCATCAGTGTAAGGCAGCATCACCCGTGGTGTCGCTCCATCATTCCCGAGCTGCCAGATCCTGCTGTCGTGGGACACCAGGAGGGTGACAGGACTTGGAGGAGGACATGTCCCCTGTGGAAAGCCGTCACCTGTGTGTCCCCTCACCCAGACCAGGCAGCCACCCCCGAAAGGAGAGCAAAAGGGCACCATTTCTCTGGTATTAATTTTGAAAGCTGCCTGGGCTCGGCTCAGCGCCTGCCTGTCTCTGTCTGTTTGCCTCTGCTGAGAAGATTCATTACTTTGATGGATTTGTGTAATTTTTTCAAGTGCTTCGGGTGACAAACAATAAAACACACTTCACGCTCGGCTCCGAGGTGCTGGGGGAGCGGGGGACACTGCAGAGGGGATTTCTCCCAGGAAAAGCTCATTCATCCCACAGTTTGGGCAGAGCAACTCTGGGTGCAGCACGGAAAGCCCTGCAGCGCCACGGGAATTTGGGGGCTTAGCCTGCTGGAAAGGGCAAGGCCATGGGTGTGAGCGGAGCTGCTGAGCCTCCAAAATTCAGTCCAGCCCTCCATTTCTTCAGCTGCAGAAGAGCAAACAGATGTGGTGTCGGGATAAACGGTTAGGATTGGGATGAGGGCATTGCAAGCAAGGAAGAACATGGGAATGTAGGGATAAGTGATGCTGGTGGCTTACGGACACTGCTGGGTGTTTCCTAGAGGGAAGGATTTCATCCTGAGCACAGCTCCTGAGCAGGTGATCCTCTCTGCTGGGACTCCCTGGGCTCAGAAGGAATAAATTATTCCAGATTGAGCCAGACAAGCTCAATCACTCTTGGTGACAGAGGCCCAGAATTGACAGCCACGAGGATCACGGAGAAGGAAGGGCAGCACGGCTCTGGAAACATCTTATCTGTGGAGATACTGGACCCAGAGCACAGAAACAGCCCAGTCCCATGGCACCTGTGCCAGGTGAGTGGAGTGGGGACAGGGACAGGGACAGGGACAGGGACAGGGACAGGGTTGGAAGCCAAGACCGTCCATGACGGTGAAACCAAGACAAGGTCAAGACACAGAGTTAAGTCCATGGGGCTCTGACTGAGGTCACTTGAATGGTATTTTTGGGTCTCAAATGTTTCGTGATGCCCTGGAGAGGTGATGGGGAAGGGGCTGGGAAGTAGCTGGGGAGTGGCTTCCTGCTGCAGAGCCAAGAGCGAGCACATTCCTTGTGCTCCAGCTGTGCCTCAGTTCCAGCTGGGATCTTCAGCTGCGTTTCCAGGTGCTGGGGTTGGTGTGGTGAAAACAGGCTGGGATACTTGTCCAGCTTTGGCTTGCACCTTCGCGATTCCCCAGGCCTGGAACGAAACTTCCTGTGCAATGCTGGGAAGTGCCAGCACTGGGATGGCTCAAGGCAAAACGATCTCCTCACAGAGCTGAGCCTGAACCACCGAGGTTCACCCACATCTCCTCGGCACCCAAACACAACCTAAGAACTCTGCTGGCTGCCCACAAATCTGTGGCCATTTGTGTGGGCACTGGGGAGCTTTCATGGAGTCACTGGGGTTGGAAAAGTCCTCTGGGATCACTGATTCCAACCACTAACCTGGCACTGCCAGGTCCACCACTAAACCATGTCCCAAGCAGCACATCTACAATTCCACATGCATTCCAAGATAAGATGGAGAGGTCAATATCTCCCAAAAATCAGCCCAAGGGAAGCAGCAGATGAGTGATGAGCAGCAGGAGGCTGAAGGGGAAGACAGCCCTAAAAGCTCTGACGGGTGGGAGGCCACCACCACCTTCAGGAGAGAGAAGAGTCTCCATCTCCACCCGGGCTGTGGGGTGTGCTCTGAACTCCCAGAGGTTGCTCAGCCTTTCTCGTGACAGCTGCCTGGGCATTTGTACCCAGGTCACGGCACACAGAGGAACATCACGGGCACCAAAGCTGCTCAGGTGCAGAGCATCAGCCACAAGTTTGGGCAGTGCCTACGAGCAGACAAGGACAAAGTCGGCAGAAGTGTTTGCCCGGGCCTCACCCCTCATGAAATAAAAAGCAATAACTAAGGAGAGTGGGAAGGAGAGGCACTAACAGCCTGTATTTATCCAGCTTTGGGAGAAAAATCTCTGCTGCTGACCTGTGGATGAAAGTGCAGATAACTGTTTTAGTTTTCAGCAGGGAGAGCCTCAATTCTCGCCTGAAAAAACCCATTTCTGCTCTTTGGGGAATGAGCTGGGCCTTGATCTATAGCTCCGGCTCCCAAAGAGCAAATGAAACACTTTCTCTTTTCATCCACATCCCTAAAGGACTCGCCACCATGAAAAATGGGAGCAACTCCCTTGGAGGGAGATTATCAGCACAATTTGCCATCAAATCACGGATTCTGGTCGGTGCTGCTGGCACAGACACGGTGCCCAAAGCTGCTCCTGCCTCCGAGAGCCTTCTCCATCGGGGTGGGGTGGGAATGGAGAGGGAGGGAAGGGCAAGGGGAGGAACAGATCCAGGGGGATGCAGGGAAGGAGAAANAGAAGGAGAAGGAGAAGGAGAAGGAGAAGGAGAAGGAGAAGGAGAAGGAGAAGGAGAAGGAGAAGGAGAAGGAGAAGGAGAAGGAGAAGGAGAAGGAGAAGGAGAAGGAGAAGGAGAAGGAGAAGGAGAAGGAGAAGGAGAAGGAGAAGGAGAAGGAGAAGGAGAAGGAGAAGGAGAAGGAGAAGGAGAAGGAGAAGGAGAAGGAGAAGGAGAAGGAGAGGAAGGGATGTCCTTTGAGAGCAGGAAGCAGAGAAGAGCTTTCTTTGGCACTGAGAGTTACCGTGTGTTTTGCCACTTGCAAAAATCTCCCTGGTGCTCCCGAGAGCCCCCAACTCTTCCCACAGTAACTGGGAAGTTGAGGAAATGTGTCGGGAAACTTTCCACAAAGTGGCTTTGGGGTTTTGGTCTTTGGAGCTGCAGCTGAAGTTTCCCTTTCCTCTGGGGCAAAGGGAGTCCTGCTCCAGGCTGGCCAAAACAAATCACTTTTTGGAGCTTTCCTCTTTGGGTGGAAGAAGCAGAGTTAACTGTTTTAGAGAAATGCCAAAATTAGCAGCAGCACCCAGTCCAAGCTGCTATATCCCACAGTCTTTTGACCTCAGGATCCTCCAGCAGCACTGGTGCAGATTTCCAGGTTTTTCCCTCTGCCCTACACCCCGATTTGCTGGGCTGGAACCCCTCAGTGGAAGATTGGTTTCACATCCCTTTATTCCCAGAAGTCAAGAAAAGCAACGACTGCATCATGCCCAGTCCCCTTTTTTTGAAATGGGAGAGTCTGAGGGCTCAATTCCTAAAATTCTCAGTTTATTGGTGCAGTTACAGGGCATGGATTTGGCAGGAACTGAGCCCAGGCACGAGGAGGTTGCTCAGGAACAGGACATTGTCTTGAGCTGGGGCCAACACGTTTCGCTCTGGAAGATTTCTGGGAAAGGCATAATGGATTTGCTAATTATTGATATTATTTAAGCGACAAGAGTGAAAATTGAAGCGAAAAGCTGCTTCCCAACACCAACAATAGCAGATATTTGTCATGGCTGTCAGCCATTCAGACCTGTGCAATTTCATAGGTTTCATAAGCCCTCGTTAATTTTCTTGTTTGGGAGGATTTGCTGTTTTAATGAAACCTATTTACACCAGCGACTGCTGAAAAATCATTCATTAGCGGACAAGAACTATTGATTATTTTCCTCCAACTACTCAGCCATGTTCTAGCCAATTACTGTAACCAATAAATAAAGAAATATCAACCTTGCATTCCTGCCAGTCTCTCCAGCAGAACTTTATTCCCCTGGATAAGCCGTGGCGTGTCAGCCTCGGGGAATGCTGTGCTGGAGAAACCTCTTTTAACATTTATGTCACATTGCCATCCTCTGCAAGGGTGGAGAGGGAAAGCTTCCAGCCAGGCTTTCATGTATTTGCTAAAGAAAATATTTACTGGGCACACAGCGAGATGTAGTGACGAAATAGCGTGAGGCTTGAAGAAGCTCCTGGCTAATGGCCAGACCTTCAACTCGCAGTTTTTAATGCAAATATTTGCCCTGATTGGCAGAAGTCCCAAACTCTGGAGAGGAGGATTCAGCTCACCTGACCACGTAAGAAACCCGGGTTGTTCAGGGCCCCAAAACCACCCCAGCGCTGCAGGCGGCCGCGCAAGGCTCAGGTTTAAGCTCAACACCTCATTTTATAAAAGCAAAACTTAAGCTTGGATTTGTCCATGAGTTTTGCCTTGTGGCTTTGCTGGTTCTTAGCTTAATGGGGAAATGTTTTATTTAAATATTATATTACGAGAGGAGCCATGGCTTTCAAACCTTGGCCATTTGCACACATTTTAATGGGCTTGAGGGGAAAAAAGAGAAATCTGTCTGCAGGTTTTTTGACAGAGTTGTAATTAAAGAGGGTTTTTCATCGAGAACATCTGTTTCTCTTGACAGATATATTCTTGTTGGGAGAAAAAGAAGTGCCTAAAAAAACAGTTTGTCAGTCTGAGCTTTTTATAGGTTTTCATCCAAGAATATTTATCTTGAGGCTTTTTTTCACCAAAAAAAAAAAGAAGTTGATATTTCCTGGAAAGAGAAGAATTCCTGTCCAGGCTGAGATTCCACAAAGGGTGCCAGAGCGGTGGCAAACCCCAGGCTTTTGCTGAGCTGCCTCTGCCTTTTCCACAGCTCCTGATGTGGGAGAAGGGAAGCTCTCACCCTTCTCAGGCGCCGTGGAAACAAATCAAATAATTCATAAAAATCATTAAAATCAAATCAGAGAGACAAAGATGAACGACTGGGTGAAGGGGTCACACTCTCACATCCACGTGCATGCAAATATCTNTATTTATATATATTTATATATAAAGGGTTTTTTTATTTCTTTCCAAGAAGCTGGGAGCACTGAAAGTTCCTCCTCAATAATTTCCCTGTAGTCCTCGTTAATTCCTTAAGATTTTCCCCACCTCTTTTCAAAGCCTAAAGTTCAAAGACGCAGAAAGGAGCTGCCTCAGCACTTTCTTTTCCTCTCCTTTGAAACTTTTTCAGCGAAGTCCAATCAGGCCAATTAACTCCTTCTTCCATTTTTTTCCCCACTCCTTGAAGGGAAAATGGGATGTGGGGCTCGGCCAAGGCGGCCAGATGCAAACAGCCGGGGAATTTGCTGCTGTGGGAGATGCCCAGTTCCTTGGCAGCCGTGTCCCCATGGATATGTTGATGCCTAAATCCTGTCCCTGAACATCCCTAAATCCTGTCCCAGCTCCTGGAGCGGGGCTGACACCCAGGAGGAGCAGGACAAGCCCAGGACAGGTCCCTCCGCAGAGGGATGACCTCCCAGTGCTCCCCAGCACGCTGCTGGGCAAGGCAGCACAAGGAGAAGACCTGTGGGGAAATGCTCACATTCTTCTCCTTGTGCCTGCTCTTCTCCTTGATTTTTCCCTTGTGGAATTGCAAGAATCAGACTGAAGACCCTTCCCTGATGACACAGCAGGCTGTGCACAGCCGAGCGTTCCCGTGGCGGCTTTTCCATCAGCCGTGGGTGCCAAGAGCTCAGGAAAGTCTCAGCCTCCCCACACGAGGCACAACAATTAATCACAGGATGGGAGGCAAAGATTCCCCCTGGAAATTCCCTCGGGACGCAGATCTCTCTGAACACTTCTTCACTCCATCACCCCGGGCATTAATGCAAAGTGCAGGCAGTAATTACAGCAGGCATTAAAGTTCAGTAATTGTAGGGACCGTGTGTGTTTATAGTGCAACAACACTCCAGGACCCCTTGTGGGGTTTTGTGTGTGTGGCTGGGAAAAGGCCCAGGGAAGCCCCATAAAACATAAAATAAAATCCAAATACATAAAGGTCAGGGTAGTAAATATAAAAATAAGCATCACGTCCCTTTAAATATTTATCATTAGTGACGTTTTCATTACAGGAGGGCTGGGATTTACTGACTCTGTAGCAATCGTGGGCACGGCAGGCCTGGAGTCTTGGCTCAAGGCCACACAGGAAGCAAAAAACGGCTTGGAAATGGGATGGAAATACATTAAAAATGGGGATATGTGGGTTATAGGCATTGTTCTTCTGGTTTTGAAGCAGCTTTAGTTTAGAGGCAGTGCACTGAAGGTGCTCGCCACTGCTCAGGGTAACTCCTGGGGTGGCCCAGGGCACTAGGATATCCCAAAGGAAAAGGGATTTGGGGTCAGGGAATGGGAGCATCCCTTCTCCTGCCCTCGCTGGTCACCGCTCCCTTCACACAGTGCAACCTGACCTGAAAAATGAAATCAGAACCTGAAGGGCTTTTGCAATGGTCAGAACAAAGCCACGACTCCGACAAGGAAAGAAATGGGACTGAAAAACAAGGTTAAAAGTGGGTGATGCGCAACTCTGTTTAAACACCCCGTGCACACTAAAAACCCCTTCTTAGATGTGAAAGTTTCCCCGCGGAGAAAGCCCCATCCTGGGAGTGTGTCAGCACCCAGAAAACCCCGTTCCTATGGCAAACACCGCTGTGTGAGGGACCCTCGGCAGCAGGGAGGGAGAACCACTGGTCCCGGCTGAGAACCCCCCCACACCTTTCAGGGCGCCTCTTGAGAAGAGTTTATTATTTCTAACCCCTTGTCTAAGTGCCGATTCATCAATGCACTTCATCTGTCCCTCCCGTCCGTGCCTTAATTAGAACATTTTCCCTGTAATGAGGTGGAGCAGGGAGATGGGAAGGTGATGGTGGCAGTGCTGGTGGAGGGTTTCCTTTGGAGTTTTCAGACCAAAGGTGACACGAGGCGTGGGTGACTCCAGCAAACACTGTCTCCTCCAGAGGAAGCACTCGTTCCCTAGTCACGGTGGGTCTCTGCACTAATCCCATCGGGAAGAGCATCACTGGATGCTGGGAAGAGCAGGGTGTGGGGCAGGCAGCCCCCAGTGCTGCAGAGCAAGGGCAGGTGAGTGTACGTAACTGTGCACATCCATAGACATTCCCCAGGCTTCCCTCTGGCACCGCTCGTGGCTTCCCCGGGATAAACCCCAGCTCCTCTGGCAAGGGACCTGTATTTTGTTGCTCTTTTTTCTGGACAAATCCCAAGTATTGATCGGATGCACACTCCCAGGGCTCCTGTGAGAGGGAGGAGTGATGGAGACAGACGTGCTTGCACAAGGCTCGTTTCCAAACCAGCTCTTCGTGTTCCCCTGCAGCGCTGCCTTGGCCTCTCCATCTCCTGTCCCACACATCCCACCCCTCGCTTTGGGGGCCAGGAGCCAGGGAACCATCCAACCCTTCAACAGTCCTCAGAGGGAAATCCCAGCGAGCCAGCAGGGGCTCCCTTGGCACAGAACCTGCATTTCCACCCCTCTCTCCTCCTCTGTGCCCTTCTCAACTCTGACACCTCTGTGCTTTCGCTGTCCTCTCCGGGGGCCTCTGTGGAGGAGTCCCAGACCAACTGACCCATGAGTGTGCAGAGCCCTCGCCCTGAGCAGAAGTTATTAACCTTGGTTCCGGCACTGTCCGTGGCCCAGGGGGAGTCCTGGCCTTGGGCAGCACCCACAGAGATGTTCATGACCACAACCAGGAGGCACAATCGTACCCCAAACCACCACCCCACGGGGAAAAAGGCATTTTTGCCACGTCGCTGAATTTGAGCGCAGCTGAGGCCGACACATCCCTGAGCCAGGAAAGGGGGACCTGGTGGGACATTCCCACCCACCACAGGCAGAGCTGGATGGTGGCCAAGGCTGGGAGGATTCAGGAGGAGTCTGAGATGTGCCCAAGATCCTTGATTTTCTGGCTAAAGTCATAGAGGGACAGAATGAACAAGGGATCTGAATGGAAGAGACTCACTGGCCTGGATGTCACCAGAGTCCCCTCCCTTCATCATCAGTGGAGCTGGGAAGGGGCTGGAGCCCCAGGAGCAGCTGAGGGAGCTGGGAAAGGGGCTCAGCCGGGAGAAAAGGAGGCTCAGGGGGGACCTTGTGGCTCTGCACAACTCCCTGACAGGAGGGGGCAGTCGGGGGGGTCGGGCTCTGCTCCCAGGGAACAGGAACAGGATGAGAAGGAATGGCCTCAAGAGGTTTATATTGGAAATTAGGGAAAATTTCTTCATTGAAAGGGTTGTCAAGCACTGGAATGGGCTTGTCCCAGGGCAGTGCTGGAGTCACCATCCCCGGAAGTGTCCAAGGCCAGCTTGGACAGGACTTGGAGCAGCCTGGGATAGTGGAAGGTGTCCCTGCCCACGGCAGGGGGTGGAACTGGATGGGCTTTAAGGTCTCGTCGAACCCAAACCAGTCTGGGATCCTATGAAAGAGCTGGGAGCTGACTGATGCCTCCAGAGGTGTTGCTGCAGGAAGTCTTCCCATTCCTGGGGCCCTGCAGTCGTAGTGACAAGGAAGGGGTTAACTCTGCCTTGGGGTGGGCTGGGACACGCAAGTCCAGGGTCCCTTTCAGCCCTATTTCTGCCTAATTTATCTGATCACCTATGCAGCATCACTTTAAGATGGTCTAAGCCTTCCCCTACTGCCAGCCTGGCTCCTTCTCTACCCATGACCCGCTGAGCCAAGGTAGGCAGGCCTGGAAATTCGCCTCACACTTTTTAGGGAGCTCATTCCTCAAAAAACTGAAAGTGAAAATAATTTGGCCTAGAAACTTCAGCTGTGATTTAGTACCTTGCCCGTAGCAGAGCCCATTGCCCCCAGGGAGATCGGGGATCCTCCATTATTAACAGCAGGATGTGCCCGTGCCGGGAATCTGCGTGGCAGCAGCAGCAGGCACAGCTCAGGGCTGGCTCTGGAAGTGGAATAATTATGCTGGGGCCCTGAGAGCGGCGTTTGGTCTCCCCGTGTCCCCTCGCTGGGGTGACAGCTGTAGCAGTGACCTCAGGGTGTCACACAACTGGAATTGCTGAAGGAGCGGGGGACGTGTGCTGGGAAAGCTGCTGCGGGCACAGCTGGGCAGGTTTTGCCTGGAAAAGGGATGAGAAGCCAAAAGAGCAGAATGCTGTGGCAAATGACAAAGTCAGACGCTCGAGGACTGGGGAAATGTGTTTCAGGTCTCGGCAGGCTCCAGAGTCTGGTGGAGCGGTGGCCAAGGACAGAGACGTCGTTGCCCAGATAGGTTTTGGACTCTTCATCCTTGGAAGTGTCCAAGGCCAGGTTGGATGGGGCTTGGAGCAACCTGGGACAGCTGAAGGTGTCCCTGCCCATGTCAGGGGTGGAATGGGATGGGTTTAAGGTCCCTTCCACCCCACACCAGTCTGTGATTCTGTGATTCTGTGACATAACGAAGATTTCAGGCCTCAGCTGCCCCCTGGGAAAGGCGTTTCCCAGCTTCAGCTGGGCTCTCGGACAAGCACGGAGCTTGTCACAACCCATGGCAAAGGCTTCAGGAAGGCAGGACACCAGGACACTTCTGCAAGGCGTGCACGGCCTTCCCTCCCTCCAACCTTGTGCGACCTCCCTGTAAAGCTGCTGGTGACAGTGACACCATGTCCTCCCTGGGCTGTCTTAGATCCCGAAGGTCAGAGACACTTCCCAAACCCTACAGGATGAGCCCTCATCCCCTTCCCTGGATGCCTTTCCTGGTGAGCTGCTCTTCCTCGATGGATTTTTCATGCCCCCAGCAGCCCCACCAGCAGTGGGCCAGCCCTCCTGCTCTCTCCCAGCCCATCCCTGCTTTCCTGCCTTCCTCCTCCTGCCCCCCATGCTCCCACTGTCCCCTCCACCTGGCTTTCCTTTCGCCTCCCGGAAAACACCAGGACTCGGAGCACAGCAGCATCCCTGCCTTCCCTATCTCCCTCCCCATCCCAATGTTGCATTCCCTCCATCCCCTTCTCTCCACAATTTCACTCCCAGCTTTATTTGGAGCTCTGCCTTCTCCTCCCTCCCTCTCAGTAAAAAGCCTTAACAAGCTCAAGCCTTGCTTTGTATTAAATCAAAGCCCGAGCAGTGTGCGAGGGCTCAGCCAAACCCGATTTCAATGGTGCCGTCCCCGTTCACATCAGACGAAGCCCATGGAGGCAATTTACTGCAGATAGGAGCTGGGGGCAGAGGGCAGCTCATTAGTGCCTGGCGTTATTATTATTGTCGGACTAAAACAGAACATCTCTTTCATTTATTTCTATTCCTGGCGAATGCAAATGGGGGATCCAAATCAGAAATCCCGCCCGTACCAGTCCTTGCGGGTCACCATGGATTTCAGGAGGGAGGAAAAACTGCGGAACGAGAACACGCCAAGAGCCTGAAACCTCACAGAGGCAACAATTTAAAGGATTTCAAAGGCTGTTTCCATAAGCCTTTGGGGACTCCAATGGAGCATATTGATTAAACTTCGGAAGCAGCTAAAAGCAGCTCCACCATGGCTAATTAATACAGCGATGCCCCGATGCCCCTGTTCTTGTTTTACCAAGCTGCAGCCTGTCAAATCAATTAATATTCACCGTCCTGATGAAAGCAAAACCCTGCTTATCATTTGCTAAATGGATCGATGCATGGACTCCCTCCATACCATGAAGTGACCTGTCCCGTGGGGTTCAATGGGGTGTGCTGCAGATGCCTTTGGAGTGACTCCAGACAAGCAAACCCTTGTTTTGACTCTCTAATCCAAACAGGGTTTCTGTCTGAGGTTTCCTGTGTAGCTGGTGCTCTGTGGATTCTTGGACAATGACAATTCAAGGTGATTATTCCCTATTTCAATGGACCTGTGCTTATAGGATGGCATTTAAGATGTGGGATTGTTGGGGTGCCCTGTGCAGGGCCAGGAGTTGAACTCAATCCCAATGGACCCATTTCCAGCTTAGAAAATTCTGGGATTTTATGATTCTACACCCACTGCATTTCCTCTCCCGCACCAGGAGAATCATTTTTTCCACTTTTCCGCCTGTCCAGTGGAGCTCGTGGCTGGTGCTGTCTCTCACTGGACACCAGTTCAGGACTGGTTTAATGCTGCCACAGTGGGGACTGCAAAACATTCTAAAATGGAGCCTTCAGTGTCCCAAGCCTCCTTAAACTGAAGATCAAACCTGGTTTGATGGCGTCTTCTAAAGCTGCTGTCTCGAACCCACTCTGGAGAAGTCAGACACCTCCACGAGACCTTCTGGGAGGTCTTTAGGCAGCCCTGTATTTATGCACAGCTTCTTTTAGGGCTAAGCAGCCAGATTTGACCCTTGTGGCTCATCAGAGAAGAGGAATTCCTGGGAAAGGAGTGGTTCCAGGCAGGACCATGCAGAGTGCAGATCACCCGGATGCTGTGCCAGCGCGGGTGACACCAGGAACAGGAGCCTGTCCTTGCTGTGCCGCCGTGTGCTTTGGGGACTCTTCGGCAGCTCCCAGCGGGAGCTGGAGGTTCAGCTGTGCATCTGGCTTCCAAAGGGAAGGCAAAGGGATGTGCTTTGCTTCGCATGAGGCACCAGCTTTGATTTTGAGCAAGTTTTTGGCACCCCTCAATAAAGTGCCGTGAGCTGTTTACTGAATTTTAATTCAACGTGCCTCGGAAAAAAAAAAAAGAAGGAGAAAAAGGGGGAAAACAGTTGAACAAAATAATTTCGGCAACATCTGCTGCCTTTCTGAGATATTTCACCAAAGACCTGTGGAGATCAAATATTTTCTTCTAATTAGAGCTCTTTCCTCGGAGCAGCTCCCCTGGATGCAAAAATATCTCCACACCCCGCCTGGCTGCCCAGAGATCCTCCTGGGACCCTCTGCAGCACAGACAAACACCCAGCTCTCCTTTGGGGTATCCTCGGAGCAAACCCACAGCTTTTCCAGCAGGAAAGGGTTGCTCCCTGCGTCTATTCCTCCCTTCATCACACCATGATCTCTCACTTTCCACTTGGTTTCAGAATCATAGAAGAATTAAGGCTGGAAAACATTCAGGTCCAGCCATCACCCCAGCACTGCCAAGGCCACCACTGACCCATGGTCCCAAGAGCCACATCCACAGGGCTTTTAAACATTTCCAGGGATGGCGATTCCACCACTGCCCTGGGCAGCTCTGCCAGGACTGGACAGCCCTTTCAGTGAAGAAATTTCCCCAATATCCAACCTGAACCTCCCCTGGCACAACTTGAAGCTGTTTCCTCTTGTCCTGCCCCCTGTTCCCTGGGAGTATTTTCTGTGTCTAACATGACACCAATCAAATCAGTTCATTATTAGCATTAGTATAGTTATTATATATGGTTATTAGCATTATTATAAAGCCTATAAAGACAAAACACCCAGAAGTTGAGAGCTTTGGACCAAAGTGGTTATGCCAAGAAATGCTCCCAGGTGGAGCTGGGTATGTTTCATGCTGGAAAACCAGTGGGAAAAGTTCCTTGGGCATGTGTCATGTGTCCTGGCATCCCTGCAAGTGTCCTTGGAGAGCAGGAACGCTTCAAATCCCAGCCCTTGGCTGCTGCTGAAGAGGATTTCCACCACAGGCGGTGCTTCGGGGGGAAACAGGTGGGGGACATGGCAGTGTCACCTGTGAGGGGCCAAATCCTGCCTCAGAACCCTGCTGGGAAGATCTGTGGGATGGGCAGACAGCTCTCAGAGGAAACCACCCTGTTCCCTGTACCCCAATACGTGCTGGGGCAAGCTTCACCTGGGAAGGGATTGGATTCTCCCTCTCCACTTCCCTCCCTTGTTTTTCCCATAACAAACCTTATGGGAAGGAAAACCCTAAAACCAATTTATTGTGTTGTATCAGAGAAAAAAACCCCAAACTAACAGCGTTTAGCTTTTGTGAAATCAGTGCATTGCAGGAGAGAGGAATCACTCCTTCTTTAGCCTCTGGGTTAAGGCAACTAATTCAGATCTGATCCACATGGAAGTTTGCAGCCCAGTCCCATGGCCAGGGAAGAGCTCTGAAATTATCCCAGTAGTGTAGGGATGATTTATGAGGCAGGTTGGAAAGAGCAAAGGAAGCCTGGGTTGTTAGTTCTGATATTTAGGGATGATAAACAGCAGGAAAAGGACTTTTTTTTTCTTTTTAATGTCTCTCCACAGATGCAGAAGAAGCAGTGAGGGCCTGAGTTAGGTGGGGTATCGGGAAGAAAATCTGTACTCNGATGGGATGGGATGGGATGGGATGGGCTTTAAGGTCCCACCCAATCCAAACCATTCTATGAAACCAAGAATAGGAAAATGTTGGCTTAATAATAGGGAAAAACTTCCTGGCAGAGATATCTGTTGTTCTGGTATCATGAACACATCAATGCTACCAATGAACGTCCCAAAGGAAGGGCTCCAAACCCTATTCCCTCACCCACTGAAAGCATCCCACAAGAGAGAGGGTCAGGGGAGCAAAGGGCCCATTCGCTCCCCACATTTTCCAAGATGTCCCATGGAATGGTTTGGTTTGGAAGGGACCTTAAAGCTCATCCAATCCCAACCCTTGCTATGGGCAGGGACACCTTCCACTAGCCCAGGGTGCTCCAAGCCCCGTCCAACCTGGCCTTGGGCACTGCCAGGGATGGAGTAGCTGCCACAACCTCTCTGCCCCAGCAGGAGCTCCCGTGGACTTACCCACTGCCTTGCAAGAGCAAGAGTCCTGGGAAGGTGTAAGTCCATCATCCTCCCTTTTTCATGAGAAAGAGACCATTTCCCCCTTCAATTTCTCCCACCCATCCTAGGATAGGATTCCCAGGTCCCTCCGTGGGGTACAGCAGCAGCGGGATGGCACAAACCAGGACTGCTTTGTCCTGTGCCTGAAACCACCACCACTAATTCCTAAACCACAGCAATTATTTAAAAAGCACGGCACAGACAGGGCAATCCAGAGCTCGGCACAGCAGGATCCCAAACTCCGGGAGTGCAAGGGGACCCTGGATCTGAAAGCTCCCAAAGAGGAGTGACAGCCCCATCCAGGGCAAACACAAACTGCTCTAATTAATGCTCCCACTGCTAATTGCTGATAACCAACGTCTTCCTGTGATCTGCTTTGGAACTGGGGTGCTTACAACAAGCTGCGAGGATGGATCCAAGGGGGATTATTTGCTTCCCCCACGTTCTCCAGGAATCTTTGAACACCACATCTGCAAAGGTCAAGTGTGTCCCTCATTAGGGACCAGTGTCTTCATGAGAGTGTGGAGATCAAAGGGAGGGGTGAGGTGCAGCATGGAGGGGCTGGAAGACAAATCCACAAGGATCTTCCCCCACCCACGAGGTGGCTGGACAGGTTTATTGGGTCCTTCAGGGTGGAGGGACCAACCTGTGGCTCAGGCAAAACATTCCAGTGGCCAGCGGCACAACTGGGCAGGGTTACTGGGGGCCCAGATGGTGGCTGGGGAAGCCAGAGGGTATCAGAGGTGACAACTCAGAGAAAAAAATGGGGGCTGAGGTGACAAAAAGCCTTTCCCAGAAGACTTGTTAAAAAATGCTGCTTCTCCCTGTGCACTTTAAAAGTCACCATCGACATCGGCATCTCTCGGAGAAAAAGTCACCCTTAAAAAAGCGTGGCAGGAAGGGAGATATTTCAAAATGCAGCTGGGAATTATTCCCACCAAAGACGGAGTAATAATTTTGCAGAAAAATTTAACAAACCCCAGAAAATAATTTCTCCTTTTGCACTTGAAACTGTTTTCATGGAAATGGTTTCCCCTTGCCAGATCCTGTCTGAACAGAGAAGCCCACAGCAGCTCTTTGGAACTGCTGGACCTTTCCTGGTGCTGCCACTGCTCCAGTTTCTCTCCATCCCTTGAGGAAAGCCATGCTTGAGGGAGGAGGATGCATTTTCCACCAGCACAACAGAGGCAGGGAGCACGATGCTACGGGATCTGGCTAACCCCGCCCTCAAGCTGTGTGATGCAGATGTTTAAGATCCCTTCTACCCTACTTTTTTCCCCTGACCCTCTAAATATTCAAGTTCTCAGCCCCTTTCCAGTTTACTGATGCCCTGTGAAGAGCGGAAGTAAGAATGCAGCTCCTTTTCCACCCCAAAATCCTGCCAAGGTGGGAGGTAAGATGCTGGTACCTCTCATCGGGCAGGCAGGGGCTCTCCACGCCCTCAGGGTTTATTTGAGGACCATTTCCTAATTGATATGCACAGCTTTTGATTATTTTCTCACCTGCTGTGTCTTGCAAGTCCCATCCATAAAAAATTCCCCCAATTTCCAAATAAATCCAAGGCCCACTTTTGAGCTCGGAGCCGTACATTAGTCAGACTCATTTGCCTGGGAACATGAAAGTCCCTTCCTATTTATCTCCTCATTTGAACTACATAAATAGCTCCCAGCACAAACTCCTCATCTTTCCAACATCATCCCAGCAAATAGCAGCCTTTGAAAAAGAAAAATTAGTGGTGGGTAATTATTTTTGCGGCAGATACCAAAATGATAATTTCTTAAACAATTACTTTGAAATATTAACAATTGTTCTCTAAATTCCAATTTAATTCCTGATATGAATTATAGTTTGTCAGATCTGGGCTTCAGAAACATTTGTTCCTTGCACGGAACATAAAAAATGCCAGCGTAACCTTTCGCCTCCGCAGCCTCCGAGCAGAGCCAAATGCCTCCGCTCTTGTTTTATCAACACAAATAATTAAAACACAGGAGAATGTTTGGGATTTATACAGTTGTTTTTGGCATCTTATTCATATTTATTTGATCTGTAAGATATCATTTTAATTAAAAGCTCGCTCTCGTTTCCTCCCTTCTCTGCCCAGAGAATAAATTATTTATAATAGCCCCACTGCCTCAGACACCGCTTGGAATGTGGGATACTGTGCTGGGATCCCACTGGAGTGCCAGGCACTGCCCTGGGCACAGCCCTGCCTCAGTGGGGCTAAAGTACCTGGAGTGATGGCTGGATCCACCCGGTCCCAGGAACACGGGCGAACCATTTGGCACTGCTTCCCTCTAGAAATTAAAAGGCGTTTTCTCCTGCATGAGGGTTGAATTTGTTTAAAAGCCTCTCCCTGCTGCCACGGTTTGGGGTAGGGGTTGGGATTATCCACGCGCCCCCGTCAGCGGAGGCAGCCCGGGAGGATCTGTGGGATCACACAAGACCCCGGCTGGCAGCTGGGAAGTCTCCTGCGGAAGCACAGTTACTACAAAGACCTTTTCATCTCATTTTTCTCTTGCCTCCCTTTGCTCCCCACAGTCCAACCTTTACTCGCTCCTTTTCTCTTCACTCGGCTTCAGATGCAGCTCAGAGCAGTGGGTTAAAATAAAAAAAATGGGATTTTTTTCTTATTGCCTTTGAAGTCTGAGAGTTAAATCTAGAGAAGGAGCCTTCCCACTGAACGCAACACTTATCAAAGCCATCCTGAAGCCTCTGGAGTTTAGCTGGAGCTTCCCAGGCATGCTAGCTGGTATTTGCACTGGATAAAGAGCTAGGATCCTCTTTGCAAGCCCAGTATTTGGAGGTAACAGGGTCCTGCAGCTTGCAGAGCAGAGCCTTCAGCACATCCCAAGGGCCACAGGCCACAGCTTTCCTGGGCAACATCACCCTGCTGCTAAATGGGCTTCTCTGGGACTTCTCATGGGGTAAATGCAGCTCCCAATGGTTTTATTTAAGTTCAATTACCCTTGATTAGCGCTCGGATTGATGAGGAGCTGCAGGTAAGCGTTTGGGCTGGGCCCCATCCCTTCCTTCTCCGTGGCTGCTCCCACAGCAACTCCATGGCCACTTCATGCCCTGGGCTCCCTCCGGAAGGACTCTGATTTCCATAAATGAGGCCAGAATTCCTCCCTGGTATAGGTCACCTAATTAAATCCCAGCACCTCAAATTATTCATGATCCTTTACAGCTATGCAAATTGAGCCCTTGGAGCATTTTCAGGAGTATTTCTGAGTAACCACGAGGAGCCCAGCCCGAGCTGAGGGCTGAAAGCAGGGCTCGGTTTTATCTAAAATTAGCCCCCCACCCGTTGGTCCGGGAGCCTTTTGCCAGGAGCACAGCTGACCTTGCACTCTGGGAGTTTCTCAGGATGGATTTTTTCAGCGCCAGGAGCTGCAGGTTGAACAGCACTGGTTAAGTGCAGAGGAAGAGGCCACGGATGCAGCTACAGGATTAGCTGGACACGGACACGTTGTTGCTCTGGAGGCTGTGGGAACCATGAGGGGATATCAGGGTCATGGGGCAGCTCCTGAGGGTTTGGGGACCTTTGCTCACCCCTCAGAGGCAGCATCAGCTGGGGCAGAGCTGGGCCTTGGGTTTGGATCCTCACAAGTTCTCCGGGTGTTCCCTCTGCGGTGCAGCCTTCTCCTTCCAGAGGATGACCCCAGTGCAGAGGATAATGAACGGGGAGAAGAGGGTGCTTAAGGAAAAAAAAAATACCCCAGCAGGGTTAGATGAATGGGGAGCTGCAATTCAAAGCCTGAGCAAGGGGAATGTCCAGGGGCAGGGAGGAATTGGAATATCCAGTGTCCAGGAGGCTGAGGAGGGATTCGTACACGTCCGTGAGCTTCTGCTGCTTCCCAGCCGGAATCAAAGCCCGCTGAAATAGAGAGGGAAAAAACAAACGAAATCCCTCTTGTAATGGGTCTGAGGGAATTCCTCCAGGAGATGCAACCTGGGCAAGGATCAGGGGAGTCACACTGGCGATGCCTCTGCTTGCCACAAGCTCTGGTCAGCCTGGAGAAGTGGAGACCTCCCAGCGCCTTCCAGGACCCGAGGCGGCTTCAGGGAGGACAGAGAGGGACTCTACACCAGGATCTGTAGGGGCAGGACAAGAAGCAACGGGTTCAAACACAAACAGGGAAAATTTAGGTTAAATACATGGAAGGAATCCTTCTCTGTGAGGGCGATGAGGCCCTGGCACAGGGCGCCCAGAGAAGCTGTGGCTGTCTCGTCCCTGGAAGTGTTCCAGGACAGGCTGGACAGGGGGAACATTACCCCTAGACATGGAATTTCATCACAGCACCAAGCCCACGTGGGCATTTCTCCAGCTCAGTTTACATTTATTCTGTTAATTTTCCATGTTCCTTCAGTTCACCCAGCTCCCTTTTCCCTTTTTTCCCTTTCTCACTAGCCCCAGTCTCCAGATATCTCCAAATTTTCTCAAGGAAAGAAGCTGCTTTCAAGCAGGACTAAAATAAACAAGGTCATTGGAAAAGATAAAAAATAATGAGTTCCTTTCCGTAGCACTCCTTGCTCATCTCTCCCTCACCCTCCCCCCTTTCATCTCACTCCAGAAAAAAGGAAAATAAATCTTTACTAATCCCCTCAGAGCCCTGCCTCCAGATCCGCCTGCGATGCTCGTCAGAGCCACGCTGAAAACGGCAGTGTGGCCCCAGAATCCATGAAAATCAATTTATTGCCCATTCCCCAAACCTCACTCTTCCCCATCCCATGCCACCCCTCCAGTCAGGCTCATTCCAATCAGTGGCCCCCCCAGTGCTCCTTTTCCTGGTCTGTTTGATTTTTTCACAAAGTCTGAGAGATTTGGAAACTGATGGGAAGTCTCGGAGCTGGGTTTTAAATAGTTGATTAAAGAGCAGCTGGCAGAGTTGGAGAAAGTAGGAGAGAGCTCTCGGGAATGAAGATGATTTTGGCCAACCTGTGCTTCCAGCAAAATCAGCCCCACTGGGGTTTGGTCATATTCCTTCTCCAGGGGCTTAAAATCCCACGGGGCGCTCACCAAAAAATTCAAAAATCCCCTATTTTTGTCATCAGAAAACAAATTTGTTCCTACACCCATGCAGGCAGGAAAAGAAAGGTCTTAAAAGTTGAACTTCTTTGCTCTGGCACTTTTTAAAAAGGAATATTATTCCAGCTAATGTTCTGAAATGACATTTCATTCCGCAATTGAATAAAACATTTCATGGGATCTAAAATTAATCAGGGTGGGAAGGAGAAAGGTTTATTTTGGGAGGAGAAAAAAAAAAATCAAAGGGTCTGTACTTCGCATTGATCCAAACCATTTCTCATTTGAATTTTTGTGGAGGATTGGGCAGCGAGCTGAGAAGGTTTTCATTTGCCCAGCTCTAATTGGAAGCCCTGAACCGGCGAGGGCTTTACATTTGCAAAATGCAAAGCGTGGAGAATCCCAGTGGGAAGACTTTGGCCCCGCTCCTGCCTTCACTCTGTTGGTTTGATTGATGATTTTAGGCCTGAGATGCTGGACATGCAGGTTGGGAGGGTGTGACCAAATCACAGAAAGGACGTGGCAACATCTTTTCCTCCTCAACATGGTGTAGGGGCTCCTCCTTCTCATCGGATTTCCCAAAAAAATCAAAATATTCCCTGTAATCGCTAATGCCACATCGTGTTTTACCTAAATCATGTGTTAGCAACGGAGTGGGGAAACCCCTCTGGAGTGGCTGGTCCAGCTTAGTTCCATGGTCTTGGGGGTATCTTCCAGATGTGTTGATCCCCTGGGAAGAGGAGGTGGCTGGAGATCCCCAGCTCTGGATTAACACTCTCGGTGTTGGTCCCAGGAAATAGATTTTAAGTAAAACCATGGAATCATGGAATGGTTTGGGTTGGATGGGACCTTAAAGCCCATCCCATTCCACCCTCTGCCATGGGCAGGGACACCTTCCACTGTCCCAGGCTGCTCCAAGCCCCAGTGTCCAGCCCGGCCTTGAACACTGCCAGGGATCCAGGGGCAGCCACAGCTTCTCTGGGCACCCTGTGCCAGGGCATCCCCACCCTGACAGGGAGGAATTCCTTCCCAACATCCCATCTAAACAGGGTAAAAAAGTCACTGGTAGCAGATTCCAGGCCTCAGCAGCTCAGCCTCGATGGGACAGCCATGGTGGCCCCTGTGCCAGGGCGTTCCTATGCCCAGGCAGCACATCCAGGCAGCCTCTGTGTTGTGCCAACACAGCCAACAGCAAATCCAGGCTTAGATACATCAGCAACTGGCCCCAGGCTGGGTGGCCCAGCTGAGCTGGGACCATTTTGGGCTCCGTTTTCATGGCTGGCCACCTCCAAAGGACACCCCTGCCCTGCAGGCCCAGCTGTGTGTCACATCTCCTGCTGGACAACAAGACACCTCTCTTCACGAGCTCTGGTTTTGCTCTGGGCTGGGCTGGAGCCCCAAACTCATCTAAGCCAGGTCTGACTGCAGAGCACCTTTAGCTCCTCCTCTTCCTCCCTGACACTCCGAGCCCCCACCTCAGTGTGGGCTCTGGGCTGGGCTGGCCGAGGCAGGTTGTCCCCTCGTGTGTCCAGCTCCTGCCAGCCCGGGGGCTGCCTGTCCCCTCCCTCCTGGCTGGCCTGCGCTCAAAACCACAGATGGAGGCCAGAAACCAGGAAACCCGAAAAGCTTCACATGGAAATCACTCTTGAAAAGCACTGCAGAGAGGAGGGGGAGGCAGGGGAGGGGGAGCAGAGAGCAGCTCCACAGCTGTTGTCTTTCATGTCCTTTAAAGCTCCTGTTATGTCGGTTTTTTAATTAAAATGTTTTTTAAGAGGCTGCTGGGATTTGCTGCTCCTTGTCCTTGGCGGAGGTGAGCGGTGCCAGGAGCAGCCGGGGGCTGCTGCAGGGATGGGGAGGCAGAGCCAGGGGCTGAGCCCCCCAGGCACCAGTCGAGGGCACAGATCCTGCCTGCTCCAACCTCACATCACAGGGGAGATCCAGAAGAAAACCGGGATGCTGCTCCAGACCTTCAGACAGGGCAGGAATAGCTCCCGGTCCCCGTGTCCGTGCCCTGTGTGGGCTCAGTTTTGATGGTTGTTGCTCTCCACCAGCCCCGTGGCTCAGGCTGTGGCTGGAGGATGAGCAGTGAGCTTGGGAGGGAGCAGATCCATGGAAAACGAATCCTTTCTCCTGGTAAAACATGCCCTGAAAGCCTCGCCTACAAAGGAACGCTGCGCTTTAATCCCAGCCGGCCGAAATTTTCTGCATATTTGTGAAATAAATGATCTCTCTGTGCTTAGCCAAAGCAGTTATTAATGTTTTCACACCAGAGGAGACACGCACTGCAACTGCAGGACCTGCGAGTGATGAATAATGAACACCTAAAAAAACCAGAGGCAACATCAGCACTTGTTCGGGGGCCATCAGCAAAGAGAAGGCAGGGTTGGGCTCAACGCTTAAAAACACCGTTTGACCCCAAAAAAGCTTCTCAGGGAGACGGAACCCCGGTCCCAGTCCCCCTGTGACAGCGCCGGGGATGTGATAAGTGGGTAAATGATAGCAGGAGATAAGCTCAGCTCTGCTCCACGCCCGGGCTTTGCACAATATCACGGTTCATTATCGAGGCACGCAGACGCCCCGGCAGAATCCTAACCTAATGAAAGTCTTATTTGCCAGAGTAACAGTTCATTACTGGACTTGCTGTGCCGCCTAAACCCCTAAGGTGGAAAAAAAGAGCCCAGCGCGAGTCTGCTGAGCACGCAGTGAAATCCTGGTGGGCTGGGCATTTGCAATTCTGCTGCAGCTCTCTTCGAGGAGGGGAGACGCTGCTTGCTCTGAGTCAAAAGGGGGGTTTGAGACTCTGCGGGGGCTTTTAGGACTCTCTGGGGGTTTTAGGATATGGATCAGGTCCCCGTGCTGTGCCAGCAGAGCTGCCCAGCCTGGTACTCACCCAAGGACCGGCGGCCTCTCCCTGCTGGCACGAAGAGAGGTGCCCAAAGGTGACAGATCCGACTGGCAGCTCGGAAGCCTGAATTCAAACACACAGATGAGACAGGATGAGCTGGGGGAGCTACTGAGCCCAAAATTCCTGAGCTGCATCTCCTCAGAGAGACCTCAGCTTAGGCTGTCTTGAGGGCAATGCCTGGGAGCAGGATGAGGGCTTGGATTAGAAACATGGAATCATGGAATGGTTTGGGTTGGATGGGACCATAAAGCCCACCTCGTTCCACCCCCTGCCATGGGCAGGGACACCTTCCACTGCCCCAGGCTGCTCCAAGCCCCGTCCAGCCTGGCCTTGGGCACTTCCAGGGATCCAGGGGCAGCCACAGCTTCTCTGGGCAACCTGTGCCAGGGCCTCCCCACCCTGACAGGGAACAATCTTCCCAATATCCCACCTAATCCCGCCCTCTTTCAGCTTAAAGACACTCCCTGTTGTCCTACCAAGGGACCCCTTGTTCCTTTACAGAGGACACTTCCCAAAGCCGTGTTTGAAAGCAACGGGAGGATGAACTTTCCCTCCGCCTGTAGAATCAGAGCCCTCCCACCCACAGGACCACCATCACGGACCGTGGTCCATGGACAACCTGCCAGGAGCCTGCAGAGACGCGGCTGCTCAAACAAAGCTGCTCATCCTCGCTTCCGGCAGTAAAAGATGGCAAAATATTGTCATCTGTGCCTTTTTCCCTGCTCATCTGTTCCCAGATAGAAGGAGAAAACAGCAAGACAGCCAAGTGAGAGCCTCAGCAAGCACTTGCTGAGATCCCCAACCTGGAGAAGAGGCACGTCCCAGTAAGGGCTGCTTTCATCCCGGCATGGTGGGAGCAGAGCCTGGGGCCAGCCCAGAACTGTGGCTGCTTCCACATCCAGCCCAGCTCCAGGCTCTGCAAGCTGCTGTTAACCCAGGGGCCTCAAGAGGTGATGTGCAACACATCCACACTCTCCTCTGAATAAAAAGAAGGAAAAAAATAGGACAGGTAACTGTGCAAAGCTGCAGTCAGGGATCAGGCAGACGGACAGGGAAAGACTTCCCTGTTTTCTGTTCCAGGAAAATCTGCCCTCCATGTTTTCAGCCCACCCATGCATGGCTCGTGAATCTGTTTGCCTACATTATTTGAGGGCGTAGCAGACAAAATCCCGGTGGGTTTTGGTTGAGACTAGAGCTGTTCCATGGAAAGTGTGAGGAAAGCGCCTTCCCTAGCCTGGTCTGCAATGCAGGACAGAGCAGTTCCAGAGGTCTGGGCCTTGCCTCTGGAGCCAAGGAAGGCCATCAGGATGCAATCCTGCTGTCAGGCAGACAGCAGCAGTTCCCTGCTGTTTCCTCACTCCACTTTACAAGCACCACCCGTCTCCTCCCAGAGCAGCAGCTCTTCCTGCCAGCCAGGGCTGTTGAAAAAATGAAGGCTCTCTGTCAGAAATTTGGGAAAATTACAGTTATCTGTGCTTTTTCCAGGAGGGAAGAGGGCTTGTCTCTGTTAACAGCCCCAACTAAAAGTCAGGTATTTAGTCTCAAAGTTGCCTGTGCTGCCTGTATTGTCACCAGGATGGCAAAACCTCCCGAGGACTCCTGATCCCATCCATCACGGACACCCTTTGGGACAGGACAAATGGCCTTCTGGAAGGAACCTGCTTCTGCATGGACCACAGAGAGAGTTAAAGTGAGCATGTGCCTCGTTCTGCCGTGCTTGGTGAGGTGAGAGGAATCCCAGCCCGTACGTTTGAACACGTCCGTTCTTCCCTCCTGACACCCTTCCCATTCTGAACCGTGCCTCATCCCAGCTCCCTTCTCCAGGATGTTACTGAACGTGTCCATCACTGCACCAGGAGTTTGGCTGGAAATAATAAGGAAGGAAGAAGTGATCCCGTGTGAGCCGGCAGAGCCTCCAAGCGCCCCGAGCCCTCCCGCAGCAGCGTTTGGTCTCTTTGACACCTTTCTCCCCAAAATCAGTCTCTGTAGAGCCCAAATGAAGGGCAGTGATCTCCTTCTCCAGCACCTGGAGGTGACAAGGACATCCACGAACATGTATTTCCTGATGTTCCCATTAAACCAGCCCATCCTTCCCAGTCCGATCCAGCTCTAACTGGGAGCCTTCTCCATCACGGATGGCAACGCTCCCAGAAGAACTCAAAAGGGCAAGGAAACAAGAATGAAACCACGCCTGGCTTTCAGTGGAAAGGCTGAGGATCCTGTGGTGATGGAGGAGGGGGAAGGTTCCCTGTCTTTTAAAACAGGGATCAACAAAGCTTGGGAAACAGAGCTCTGGTCCCCCAGCCGAGGCTGGTGAGACCATCCTCTGTCACGCCCAACAGCTGCACAGAAGGGACATGCTCTGATGTGGGCAAAGTCCTGCTGGGATCGAGGAGCCAGCCCCACCCAGGGGTATTTCCCAGGTGCCAAAGTTCACACAAGGTCCGGAGAGGAATAAAACACTCAGGATCCAGTAGGGAGGAACCTGCAAGAGCTGCCATCGTCTCAACGCTGTCTCCAGGAGGATGGAAGAGCTGCTCCACACACAGAGCTCAGGATGGTGCCTGCTGGCTTCTGACTGCCCAAAGTCCAAATCAAACCCTACAAAAGTGAAACCTCGATGTTCTCATCTCCACCCCAACCACAGGCCTGAGGGGTGGTTCAAGTGATTGGCTTCTGCCTCAGTTTCTCCTTGTACAAAATGGAATTAACCACATGAAACCACCCCCAGAAATCACATCAGGTTCTTTGAAGAACAGGGAACCTAAAATTGGTGAGTCTATTTATAAGAGTTGCAGGTAATGGAATGCTAATCCCATTCATTAACACTCAGACTCTGCTCATTAGTGTCGTTTCACTCTTCCTTCTCAAGGCCCAGATTTCTATTTTGCACATAATCTGTTTTATTAAGCAGGTTTTTCATAGCAAAAAAGTTTTCTCTTCCATGCATGTTTTTTTTATAAGTCCCCTCGAATTTAATTAGGCCCCAAAAGGTTCAAGGAAGTTTGGGGACATATCCAAACTTCAGGAAACTCACTTGGAACTCCACCTCCAAAGCTTTTAAGTTTTGCTGATCATTGCTCCGTGTTCCACATTCTTCCTCCATGTCACTCCATAATTATTCTGTTTTTCAAGATTAGAGCTCTCCTGGGGAAGAAAAGAGCTTTTTTCATATCAAACGTCTCCCAGTGGGTGAAACCCCAGCACCACCTGGGCGAGGGGCTCTGCCCGCCCTTGGGAAACATCCATTTCCCATCCCTCGGAAAAGGAGAGCAACTGAGCAGGGCTTTCAAAGTCCTTACCCGATTCTTTTCTGCACTAAATTATTAAATCTCCTGAGTAGTGGATTCTCCCGGTGGCCTCAGGTCTCCTCATGGGATGCTGAGGTTGAACCCCAGGACTGCACCAGCAGCTGAGCTCCACTCCAGCCAGGAGAAAAGCACTGGAAAAGGAGAGTACAGCCTGTTATTTGGTGCATCCTGCCTCGTATTCCACATCATCTCAAAGCCATCATCTCATTTCCATCAAAGCTGGAAAACTCAGCCTGGGACCAGCCTCACACCGGATCCCACATCCTCACAGGGTTATGGAGTCACTGAGGATGGAAAAGCCCTCTCAGACCATCGAGTCCAGCGGTTCCCCACCACTGACCCACGTCCCCAAGTGCCACGTCTGCACGGCTTTTAAATCCCTCCAGGGATGGTGTCACCACTCTGGGCAGCTGTGCCAGAGCTGGGCAACCCTTTCACTGAAGAAGTTTTCCTAATATCCACCCTGGTGCAACCTAAGCCCATTTCTGACCATCACCTGATCCTGGATCACATCCCAGTCCCAGACTTTGTGTGGCAGCTTTTCTGCTAGCAGGGTTTGTGAGAGAAAACATCCCAAAAAGGAGCAGAGATCCACCTGCAAGGCCTCCAGATGTGTCCCTGCCAGCCAGGACACACCCCCAGCCCAGGACCTGGATCCTCACCTGCGTTCCCAGCGGTTTTTCCAGGAGCAAACATCCTCGAGCTCTCTGATGCTGCAGAGGCGCCACAACACCACAACAGGGGCAGCACGCACTTGGAAGCTGAGTGGTTCCAGCATGTGGAGCCCTCCGAGTCCCTGGGATCTGCACCCTGGTCCTGCAGCCTCTTTTCCCGCTGCCAGGGTTTGCATTCCCTGTGCCATCTGCTCCCCTTCCCACTGCTGAAGCCCCCCCACCACAAGGTAGAGGATTTGGGGAGCTGCCATTCCTCCTCATTAGCATAACCCAGTTAGCTCCATATTGCTCCACTTTAGGCGGAAATTGCAATTTCATCTGGAGCTTTAAACAAATGGGAAAATGTTCTAAACCACGGGCTGTTATTGAATTAAATATTAACATAAATACAGAGTTGAATGGAGCACTGGATTATTAATTTTAATATTTAATCCAACGAGAAACCTTATGGCTGTTTTTGGGTGGTTTATATTCTTTAATCTAATTTCTCATCAGCACTAAAATTAAGTTTTCTTAATGAAGGAAGGTGATCAGCAAAGTGTCCTCTCGTGGTCCAGGATTCCAGAGCCAGTGACTGCGAGCATCCAGACAATAAAAAGAGGAAGCAGCAGCAGTAATGATCCCTCTGTGCTGGCATGGGCAGGGATAAAAGGAACATAATTAATATGATGTGCAGCTCAGATGAATACGAGCCAGAGGAGATTAAAGCAAGCAGGTGACCCTTAAGTGTTTATCACTCCCAGAGAAAACAGCACAGGTGGCTGGCTGAGGGAGACAGCCTTCAACACCAGCCCACCTAAGAGAGAGTTTTGGGGTGATCCCTCCAGCCCAGCTCTGTGCCCTGTCTGCACATCACCGTCACACCAAGGCATCAGTGGGGACAGCAGAGGAGCTGCTGCAGAGCCAACCCTTCAGACGATGGGTGCCTTCCAGCTCCCTCTGGCACATCCCGCAGCTCTTGGTCCATCAGCCTTGGAGGGATGCCTGGTGAGTGCTCTGGAGGAGGGCACTGGGGGTGCGGGCCAGGAGAACAGCTCAGCTTTGACCCTGGGGAGGGCAGCACGGTGGTTCTGGCTCTGACCTGACCCCAGGGCTGATTTTTGTCAGCCACGCTGCTGCTCCCCAGACGGGCTGCAAGGGACAAGGTGGGGCAGGACATGTGGGTTTTGGTGACAGCATTTGGATTTGGAGGAAGATAGGAAAGGAAAACCAACCCCATCAGGAAAAAGGTTTGGAAAAAGCACTTTCCAGCAGCTGCAGCTTGTGTAAACCAGTCTGGCGCTTCTTTATTTACACCACGGCTGGATCTGCTCCAGGAGCCTGGGAGGAGTCTCCCGCCTTCCAGGGGAGCAGCATCCTTTCTTCTGCTTGTATTTCCATCCAGAGTTCAGACACGGTCTGTTCTCTGCCCCCATAACACAGGAAGGGGGCAGCTGTGTTTCCATAGGTCGTGGTGGGCAGGAAAAGCCCCTCTCCTGACTCCTGAGCGGTCTCTTGGCCTTCCTTTGGCTTCTTGATGCTTCCCACAGTAGCTCCGAGGAGTGGAAGGAGGGGAAGCTCTGGCTGTGTGATAGGAGCTGGGCATGGAGAGAGAGGGAGAGGGAGAGGGAGAGGGAGAGGCAGAGGCAGAGGCAGAGGCAGAGGCAGAGGCAGAGGCAGAGGCAGAGGCAGTCAAGGATGGAGGAGACCAAACAAGAGGGACCAGGCCGGGGGCGATGGACGGCAAGGCTTCACTGGGATTCGGGAGCATCCCAGTGAAGGAGCGGCCAGCCCCGATCACCAACCCTGAACAGCAACAAAGCTTTCCTGGGCACAGCTGCAATTATTTCCGGGCAGGTGGATCCAGCTGGAACCAGGCTGGGAATGGCAGTGCCTGGGTGGATCCTCACGCACACACACCTCACCCTGCCCTCGATCCCCCCAACTCTGAACCTGCCCTACAAGAGAAACTTCCCAAAACGCCTTGGGGACCCCAGCAAAGCCACAGATGGCAGCAGGGCAGAGGGAGAAGGCATGGAAAGGGCTGCTGGACAGATTGGATCAGTGGGTTTAGGATGGCACAACCCCACTGGAATCACAGAATCATCACAGAATGTCCTGAATTGGAAGGGACCTTAAAGCCCATCCAGTCCCACCCCTGCCATGGGCAGGGACACCTTCCACTAGCCCAGGGTGCTCCAAGCCCCGTCCAACCTGGCCTTGGACACTTCCAGGGATCCAGGGGCAGCCACAGCTTCTCTGGGCCCCCTGTGCCAGGGCCTGCCCACCCTCACAGGGAAGGATTTCTTCCCAATATCCCATCTAACTCTGCTTTCGGGCAGTGGGAAGCCATTCCCTGTGTCCTGGCACTCCAGGGCCTTGTCAGAAGTCCCTCTCCAGCTTTCCCGAAGCTCTTCCCACCTGTCCTACCTCCCGCAAGGCAGTGAAACGCCTGGAAAGGCTGCTCAGCTGGTGGTAGCCAGACACAGGTGTTCTTCTGCCCAGGCTGATGCCAAGCAGAGCTGCAGACAGGAGAGGAGAGACAGCCCAGCCCTGCCAGCACATCCTTATGTTTCATTGTTTAAGCTCTTAAGCTCCTATTTGAATTTGAGCTGTAAAACATTGAACTGATTAAAAAGAAAAAAAAGGAAAAA
Organism: Rhagologus leucostigma; assembly: GCA_013397725.1. Lineage (NCBI taxonomy): Eukaryota > Metazoa > Chordata > Aves > Passeriformes > Rhagologus > Rhagologus leucostigma. The sequence goes on along the minus strand of VZTD01005785.1, from coordinate 86,959 downwards.
AAGAAAGAAAAAAAAAGGAAAAAAAAAAGCCTTCAGCCTTCCTTAATCCAGGGAGCAGGGCTGGAGGAATGTTTCAGGCAGCTGTGATTTGCTGAATGGAGGCAGCTTTTCCTATTTCCCAGGGCACAGGGATGGAGACCTGTCCCTTTCCCACAGCAGGAAAGCCAGAGCAGGGTCCTGCCACTTCCCATGAGTCTCCTGCCTGGTGCCAGTGCTGGAAGAGGCAGGGAAGGCAGCAGGAAATGCTTCTGTGCTGCTGCTTTTGGCTAGAGAGGGGCCTGCAGTGCAATCTCTGGCTGATACTGGAGATTTCAGATATTCCCTGTCACCACAGAGCCACAAAAACCCCCAGAGCTCCAGCACCTGCCTGTCGGGGGCTGGAGAGGAAAGGAGGCCAGTACAGAGCCTGTCTTGTGAGCAGTGACATGGTGATTGCTGATAATCACCCACAGTGATGGCCCAGGAGAGCTCTGGGCCGCAGGGAATCCCCTGATAGCCAGCCCCTCCTGGGCCGACTGAAAGCAGTAAAGAGAAATGTCCTGGAATTCCAAGGCAATTCCCAACGAGTGTGTTCATCCCTCGGTCACAAACTGGACATCAGTGATGGCATCTCTGGGCACGCTGTTGGATCTCACCTTGTGCAGGAAAATCCCCCAGCCAGGGGCTGCTGAGGCTGTCCTTGGCAAGAGTTCAGCTCATTTCCAGGGAATCAGGGACTGGCTTGGAAGGGACCTTAAACCCATCCCATTCCACGCCCTGCCAGGGGCAGGGACACCTTCCACTATCCCAGGTTGCTCCAAGCCCTGTCCAGCCTGGCCTTGGACACTGCCAGGGATCCAGGGGCAGCCACAGCTTCTCTGGGCACCCTGTGCCAGGGGCTCACCTCCTTCCCAGAGAGGAATTCCTTCCCATCTAAACCTACTCCATGTCAGTGGGAAGCCATTCCCTGTGTCCTGGCACTCCAGACTTTGGAAACAGTCTCTCTCCCTCTTTCTTGTCAAAACTTTCAAGGACTGCAAGGCCACAGTGAGGTCACCCCAAAGCTTCTCCTCTCCAGGCTGAACAATCCCAGCTCTCCCAGCCTTTCCTCCCAGCAGAGCTGCTCCATCCCTCTGATCACCCTGGTGCCTCCTCTGGGCTCTCTCCAGCAGCTCCAGGTCCTTCCTGTGCTGGTCCCAGGGCTGGGGCAGCTCTGCAGGTGGGGTCTCACCTGAGCGGGGCACAGGGGCAGAATCCCAACCCCTTCCTGCTGCCCACGCTGGGATCAGCCCAGGGCTCGGGGGGCTGTGGGATGGGGCCTGTGCACGTCCCCAGCCTGGCCCAGCCCCTGTGGTTCTGTGCCCTCCTGGCAGGGAAGGGTGTGATAAATACGGCAGTCAGGTGGGAAGTGGGGCCTGTGGAAGGGGGGGACTTTGGGGAGGACAGCTGGAGGGATGAGAGCCATGCTGCAGCTGCTCACAGCTGGAGCAAGCTTGGGAGGAGAAAGGGATCTGTGGCAAAATGGGCTGGATCTGTGCTGGACTCCCAAGGAAAGGGCTCCCAAAGAAAGGCGGGAGCATCCCCACAAAGCCAGGGAGAGTCAGGGCTGTGCCTGGGAAGGAACGGAGCCAGGACGATGAAAGCCGCCCGATTCCTGAGCCAGGTTATCCCAGATGTGAGATCCCTGCAGATACAGCCTCTCTGCAGCTGGGCCGGCAGAGCCACACGGGGCCGAGCAGAATCCCAGCGATCCCAGAGGAACCTGCTGCCTCCCCACCACTCCTCCTGTTCGGCTGGGGCACTCCAGAGGGACAGAATTGTGCCTGACTCTGCCTGGCACCTTGGCAGACCCCAGGCAACTTCGTGGAGCAGAGGGAACCTGCAAAGCAACAGGACACACGAGCAAGTGAGGGATGGTCAGAGGTGCCTTTGCTTTCCGGTGATGATTTATTTGCTTTGCACCTGGTGACAAACACGAATAAAACACGATTTCACTCCCTTTTTTCTGCCAGGCAGAGGAAGAAAAAAAAACTGGTGACAAAAATCCTCCACTTCAGGAGAGATTTTTCTCCGGGACAGATTTACAGGAGAGCATCCCTGGGAGGGGCTTGCAGGGGCCGCGGGGATGCAGCAGAGGGCTGGATCCTGTGCCATTCCCAGGAAAAGCTGTGGCTGCTCCCCTCCAGTGTGTGCTGTGGTCACACATCACCCCTGCGGCTGTGTCACACGGGATCTGCAGGAGTCGTGGTGTGACACAGCACGGCAGGGAACAGGGGCTGGAATCGCAGGCAGGATGGATGGACAGCAGGCTGCTCTCCTCAGATATTTGCATCCTACTTATCCTCCTCATTTATATTCACAGAATCATTGAATGGTTTGGGCTGGAAGGGATCTTAAAGCCCATCCAGTCCCACCCCCTGCCATGGCCAGGGACACCTTCCACGTGGTTGCTCCAAGCGCCGTCCAACCTGGCCTTGCACACTTCCAGGGATCCAGGGGCAGCCACAGCTTCTCTGAGCAACCTCTCCCAGTGCTTCACCCCTCTCTGAGTAAAGAACATTGCCTCATTTACATCTAATTTACATTCAGGTAAACCTTGAGGCAGGAATTCCTGCTGGGCACGTCTTCTCCTATTTTCTGATGGACTCTCTGCCTGTTGTCCCTGCCTGCATCTGTTTCTTGTCCTGCTTCCAGCTTTGCCCTGTCTCGTTTTGCAGAGACACGGGGAGCAGATACCAGTGCAGCACTGGGAATCACACACCTGGAAGGGACTGGAAAACGCTGTGTGGGCGGGAGACAGCTCAGCCCCACGGAGGCAGCAGGATGAGCCCTGCGGGTCTCTCCAGAGGGAGCAGATCCCAAGCTCCAGGTCTCCTTTGGTAGCAGGGCTGGGAAGAATCTGCGCAGCCAGCTCGGCAGCAGCTCCCTGCAGACACCCTCTGCTCTGGAAAGCTGGGACCAACCATCCCCTTCCCCACGCCTCATTTTCCTCCTGTTTCCAGGGATGGCCTTGGAAAACTGAGTGTGGCCAGTGGCCTTCAGCTGCTCCCTTAAGGACGTGCACGGCAAGCACAGGGGGGATTTCTCTCATGGTACCAGGGGGGTGCCGAGCTGGTTTTGCTCACAATCCCCGAATTCGGGAACTCCAGCCAAAGAGGTTTTCCCCTAAAACGCCCACCCGCTTCCAAGGTACCCCTTTCCCCCTTCTTTTTTTCCCAGCTCTGAGGCTGCAGAGATGCCACAGACCACGAGAGGACACCCTCCTACCTCCGACTTCCCCGGCGCACCATGGCTGGGGAAAAATATCCGTAATAATATTACGGGGAGCGACTGGAACACACACGTCGGAGAGGAGAGCGAGCGAGAAACAATATGTTTATCCTCCCGCTGTATCCAGCCATTTATTTAGGCAGCAAGCAGCCCTTTAAATATACAAATCCCCGGCAGATTAGGCTGGAATAGGCAGAGCAGGGATTAGGGGCTGCATTCCCAGTGCCTGGGAGTGTGCGAGGGGAGGGCTGTGTGCGTGCCTGTGTGTGTGTGTGTGTGTGTATTGGGTGACTTTAAAATGGAATAAACCACATTTAGCAGCTAGGTAGCTATGGAAACATCACCAAAATTGTTCTCCCACCTTTCTGCCGCACTGCTTTCCGCAGCCCTGCAAATGCTGTCAGGGGAGGGCTGAACATTGTTTCTTATAAATAATAGAATCTAAAGAGCTACAGGAAGAATCATCGCATTAGGATTGTGAAGTGGGGATAGTTCAGGGGGAAAATCGTCCAGCAGCTCTCATATTAGTTTCTCATGATTTAGCAATGATAAGGGACTTAATTTTCATCTTTTGTCTGGTTTTTTGCAGTTTATGGAAGGCTGCAGGCTGAGGAGATGCACTGTGGTGTGCGTACCCGTGGGGAGGGGTGTGTGTGTGTGTGTATGTACACAAATATATGTGCAAAACACCCTCCAAAAGGGCGAGCACAAACAGGAGTATCACAACAGCAGTTCCAAGGTTCCAAAGAGAAGGATTTCACCTGCTTCCCAGGTTTTCCTGCATGCCACAGCCACGAGCAGAGGCAATTCCAGCTCTGCGGCTCCGCTCTGCCCCAGCCGGGCTCCCCAGTTCTCTCCTGACCTATGGATTTGCAGGTAATCCTGCCCATGGCCCTCCTGGAGCTCTGCCAATCTTGTTGAGGTATTTAGAGGCTGAGAAGACTGGTTATATATCACGGCTGATTTTAAAGAGCCTTTAAACCTGGGAATTAAATTCCAGCCCACCGGACTCAACCAGAAAATGCTCAGCTGTTTTCGCTGGGGTCAGGATTTAATCCTTGAGATTTTCCAGGGCTGAGGAGGGAGGCTGAGTCCACTGCAGTCTCCTAGGGCTGAAGTTTTCCCCTGGTGCAGCCCAGGTGACCGTGTGATGTCCAGTGGCACATTCCTGCTGCCCCCAAGCAGGAGGGGCTGGCTGGGAATGGCCAGGACGAGGGCAGGGAGCAGCGTGGGGTTTGCTGTCCCGCAGTGGCTCTGATCAGCTGTGCCCTGATGTCCCCTCACTGCTCTACATTTTGGGTGCTGCCACAGGTCCAATGTGCCCAGTGTAGGAGCAGAGTTTGGGTCCCTATCCAGCACCAGCCCTGGCCGGAGCAGGGACCCAGCCAGCCCCACGTCCGCCTCCTCCAAGCCACTTTCTTCCTCTTTTGCTCCTTCAGTCTCTCCGATCAAGGTCTCCTGTCCCCTGAGGTCCTGCTGCCACCACAGGGAGCTGTGCTTTCCTCTCACACCTTTCCTGGTGCCTGGGACAGGGACACCAGGGCTGCTCACAGCACGCACGGGGTGCTCCGGGATGGACCCAGTGGTGTCGTGACAGGCTCTGTCTGCTGCTCCATTTCCCGCTGCAACTCCTCAGGCTGCCCTTGCCTGTGTGGATATTCCTGCTGACATTCCCAGGAGTGTCTGAGGTGCCTCCCCAGTCTCCTCCCAGAGGGCTGACGGCTCCTTTGGACCACACAGGTGCAGCTCCTGTTGGTTTTTTCCCTGTGCAGTTGCCAGCAATGAATCAGTTGGACCCAATGGTCCCCGTGGGTCCCTTCCAGCTCAGGATATTCCCATGGTTCCACATCATCCCGAGCCCTCGCTATGCTGCAAAGCTTCTTTGCAGTCCCCATTTGCTGGCCCTGCCCTGAGCAGTGCCATGTCCTGGCAAATTTTATTTTTCTGCCACATTTTTTGTGCACAAGGCAGCAAAAGCCCTGCCACACATCCCTGGAGGGCTTTACCTGTAATTCGTGCCCCCAGTGCAAAGGGATCGGTGCTTCTCAGGCTCCACTGGAGAAGGCTCTTGGTTCACAACCTCACCTCCACTCCTGGCAACTTCGGAAGTCTTTTCGGAGGGCTCAGAGTTCAGTGCCCAAAGTGTTCTGTACAAATCCTGGTTCACGCCAGGACCATGGATAATCCACCCCCTCCTTTTCATCTGGGCGTGTTCTCCTGTGTTTCCCATCCCTCTTTCCCCTCCAAGCCCAGCAAAGGCACAGAGTCTTGCCTTGCCCTCACCTTTGGGGTCTGCTCGCTTGGCTAGAGCTCCCTAGGGAAGCGACACTTGGATTTCACACCCCGCCACAGCACAAGGAGGAGGGAGAAGCTTCTCCTACACCTGCCCTACATCCCTGACCCTCCAGTGTGATCCACGGACTCCCCCTGGATGGGAACCTCTGCCAGCGCTGAGACTGGAGCTGGAAGGCACCTTGCTTTGGGGTTGCCCGGGACTCCAAGGACTCCATAAGGTGCAGGAGTCCCACCAGCCCTCAGCAGGGCTGCTTGGCTTGCAGGGCTCTCCAAGCGAGCCCAAGGGGTTGGATGCTGAAGGACACGCCGACTGTTTTAGAGTCTGAGGCAAGATTTTCCTGCCTGTGTCCAAGAAAATTCATCTGGAGCCCCCCTGGAATGTGTGCAGAGGGGTCAGGCCCTCTGGAGGCTGACTGAACATTCCTAGGCAGGGTGAGCGATCCTAGGAAGTCCTGGCTGTCTCCTCTGCCCCCAGGAGAAGCCAGGCCAGCCAGCTCAGCACAGGAACCGGGCTGAAAAGGTGATGCCAGGAGAAAACTCCCCAGAAATTGCAAACCCCTCCCTCCCAGCCCTAAGGAGACACTTCCACAGTTCACAGCAAGGTGTCAGCTGCACCCGTGCATGCCTGGAGGTGTTTTCACACCCAGCTACAGGGACGGAAGAGCTGGCAGGGACTGTCCCTTCCCCATCCCCATGCAGCAGCTGGAGGACTTGGCTCCCACCAGGGCCTCTTAGCAGGGATGCCTCTGCCAGGGAGGAAGGGGAACGGGTGAGGAAGCAACACCTCTGGCAAGATCCGGAGTTAATGCTGCTGATTTGGAGGCAGCTGTGCTGCTCCAGCCCCTGGCACTGTCCAGCCAGCCTTGGGACACCCCCACTTAGGGACGAGGCCCTGCCCTTCCTCAGATATTGGATTTGCCAACTTCTTCCTCCTGCCCAGTCACATCACAGCCCGCTCCGTCCTTCTGGATTCGGGGATTGGGAGCAGCTCCCTCTCCAGCCCAAAGTGGTGTTGCTTTAACAATCAGAAGGATGGAAAAACAAAACCCTTTATTGGCTATTGTTAAACTTTACTGTCTAATGTTTTAATAAACAGTCAAGTTCTTCCTCCGGTCATTAAATCCGCAGTAAAGCAGGATGCAAACCGGTTTATGAGATTCTATCTGCATCACTGCCACACAAATGGGAGGTCCTGGCAGCTACACACAGCTACTCCCAGTTCCACGGCTTCCTGCCCACGCCGAGGGCTGGATCTGCTGCGGGTTTGGGAGAGGTGCACCTCATCCCTCCTCGTGGGAGATGGGCAGGGTGAGACCTGTCCAGGGCCCTCCCCAGTCAATCCTCTGAGCTCCACTTCAGTGGAGAGAAGATAGTGCTGATAGGGTGTTCTGCTCCTAAGAAGGAGCAGGAATTCCTCCCGGAGAGGGCCAGTGGGAACATCAGCTTGGAATGGTTTCAGACAGGTGAGCAGCTGACTCCTGAATTTCTGACAATTGGAAGCATTTCCACAGCAGCAATTTTCCATGTTCAGTGGTCAGGGGTGCACTTTAAATCTGAAATTATTTCCTGTTGTGCCCACGGAATCACAGAGGAACTGGAAAATTCGCTGGATGGGAACTAAACCAGCTACAGGTGTAGGCTTAAAAACAGAAATAATGAAATCCCCAGGGTTTGGGGTGATAGGGATGGGGAATGTCATCCCACAGGTGGGAGCAAGCCACGGGTCACCCTGCAGCAGCAGCTTCAAAGTTGGGACACTGCTCAAGTGCCTGGAGAAACTTAATCCCTCTGTTATCTCTGGGATGATCCCTGTTTGCTTGAAAGCATTAACACCCTTTAATCTTTGTTTTTCCAGGAGTCCCCAGGCTCCAGCTGTTGGCCGTGTGGACCTGCACATGAGCAGTGCCGGTGGTCCCTCACACCCACGCCGAGCAGGATGAACTTCCAAACACCTCCCCGAAGTTCTTTACCGCTCTTCCTCCAGAAGAAACAGCGCCCATCCCACCACCACAGCAACTTCAATGGCTCGCAGTTGTTGCAGCAGCTTTGACTGTCAGCAGTGAGCGCTCATCTCCTCAGGGGCGGCTCCGTCGGCTACAGATCCCAGATTTCCTGCTCACCACCGTTTGCGGGCTGTTCCAACCGCTTGTCCAGTCATAAAATTATCAGCACATTATCCCTGGGCAACGACTTGTAATTGTCTCTTTTTATTACTCAATAAACAGTTTGGAAACCAAGCCCCAGCACGAGAGCAGGAACTCACCCACTGCTTACAGTGGCACAAAGAGAGAGGTGAAGGAACACCAAAAAAAACCAGGAAGGAGACCATTTTGTTAGATTTATTTTAGTAATTAATGGAAAATGTGGTGTGGGACATTTACAGGGGAATGGGGAAAAAGAGGCACAACCTTGAGGAGTCCTGCAGGGGAAAGTCGCTGGAATAAATATCCTTGATAACAGCTCCAGCAGCTCACAGCCTGGTTTTCCATACCTCGGTCCCAAATGTCAATATTCCCTTGTGAACACGCCCGGAGAGCCTTGGGAAAGAAAAATACAGCAGTTAGCTGGCACAGTACAGCTCCAGTCACTGCAGCTCTATTAGAGCCATATATTCCCAGCTGCAGCCATATATTCCCAGGCATCGCCAGGAAAAGGGGCTGTGATGGAGGAAGGAGATTGTTCCAAATGAAAAAGAGATGCAGTTTACAGAGAGCGAGAACTACTCCTAAATCTAAGCCTAATTGAATTATAAATAGCCTGGGTGCTTTCTTTCCATCCACAATCTCATTAAACTTCCAAATATATGGATATATAATCCCACATTTTCTAAACATTTCTACTCGACTTCCAGTTCCAACGTGACGTTTTTTATTTCAAAGTTGACCTATTTTGAAGAGGAAAAAAAATTAGCTGAGTTCCCCCAATCAAAACGCTTCACTCTGGAATGAAAAAAACGTTAGGAGGGATTTTTTTCCTCTTTTTCCAAAGGAATATTTCCTCACCGAGAACTACCAGAACCGATTTCGTTCATTCACTTAAGCCCAGCTGAACCATGGAACAGAAAAAAGCCCACCCTCAGCCCCATTTGCACAGCAGCGATTTCCAACCTGCTTTCACATTTCAAATTAAGCTATCCAACCTACCCCATGGATCCGGGATATAGGAATTTGAGGGGTAACTAGGGATTGATAAATTGAGCAATGGGTTGTGTCTAAAACAACAGTTTCTTGGGGAAATATCTCTGGCAAAAGAACTGTCCAGAGCCTGCTCTGTCCTGTTGGACATGGATTTCTCCTAATTCCCATCACTGCAGTTCATTGGCAGCTTTGGAAATGAAAGAAGCGGAGATTTTGTGTTACACACTGGTCTGACAGGCCAATCTCCAGAAGAATTAGGTTTAAATTGGATATTGAGGAGAAATCCTTCCCTGTGGTGGGTGGGGAGGCCCTGGCAAAGGGTGCCCAGAGGAGATGTGGCTGCTCCTGGATCAATGGAAGTGTCCAAGGCCAGGCTGGACGGGGCTTGGAGCAACCTGGGACAGTGGAAGGTGTCCCTGCCCATGGCAGGGGGTGGAATGGGATGGGCTTTAAGGCCCCTCCCAACCCAAACCATGCTGGGATTCACTGAATCCACTCCCAGGCTGTGTCACTGGAAGGTCTGGGCTGGATGACACAGCAGGAGGTTTATACGGGACTGTTTTTGAGCTTTCCTGATGCCATCCTTCTATTCCGCAACAGTGTTGGGCTGGAGAGGAAAAAAAACCCCTCCATTTGGATTCTGATTTGCACTTGTCAGAGCTTTTGCTCCAGGCTGCCTGGAGGCTGTTGGACAACTCTGCGCTCTCACCAGGTTTCCCTGACAATGCCGACAGGATTTTGTTTCCAGAGCCAGACTGGGAAGCACAGATCCCACAGCAGCCCTGCAAACCACCCTCAGCTGAAGAGCCAGCCCCCGGCACGAGGGATGCAGCAGGATCTGAGCGGTTTCGTGCAGGCAGAACGTGGAGCTCTCCCCTTTCCCAAACTTTTCCCAAGTGCTCCGCAATCAGGGCACGAGGAGCTAATGGGGAGCTCCTGACTGCCCGCAGCAATCACGGGATCCAGGAACGCTGTGGGGTCCCAGGGAAGGTCAGCCACGAGCACACAGGGTGACAAGGACACCTCCCAAAGAGCAGCCATTCCATGGGGACTTGGAGCTAACTTATCCCAAGGGAAGGTTGGTTGTTCACGGCCTCTTGAAGAGTTTCTGGCAGAGCTGAAGGAAGGGGGGCAATTCCTCTGCACACCAAGCCCCAGGGTTATTCACTCCCCTCTGGAATGAAAACTAAACTTTCTTGCAGGAGGGAGACAGGCAGCAGCACAGACGCTCCGGGTTCAAATCCCTGTTGCCTGAGGGAGACAGAGGTTGTCCAGGCCTGGTGACCAGGAATGACACCTGGGATGTCCCAGGGAGACAGAGGTTGTCCAGGCCTGGCGACCAGGAATGACAGCTGGGATGTCCCGGGGTGTTCTCCCAGCTTGCTGCCACTCCAGGTGGGCACTGAACCTTTATGGATGCTGCATCACACCTGCAGCTCCTGTACAGGTGCTCAGTACCAACCACCACAGCCAGGTGCCCGCATTCTCACCCAAAAATACCAAATAAAGGGCATTTTAGAAACAGAAAATCCTCTTAGTCAGGCAAAAGTGATTCTTTTCACTCCACTACCGTCCTTACCCCCTGGATTTGGAAGGCAGCTGTGCCTCTAGGGGTTTGCCAGACCCTTGGCTGGCCAACTCCCAAATCCAGAAACATCATAAATAAGTCAGTCTTTACTTCTTTCCCTTTCCCAATCCCTCTTTAAATATCCCTATGAGACCACCAGCCTGAGCCACACCTGGGCCCTGCTCACCTGCAGGCACTTCAGTGTGCTCCCACATGGACACTGTTCCACTGCCTTGGGAACAGGAGTCTCCTCCAAGCCTTTTGGGGGCCTGAGGATGTAGAAGAGTTGGTCAAAAGGAGTACGTCCCCTGAAAAATCAAGCACATGAGGTTTAGACAGAGAGCTTCGATCTGAGCAGCCAGTTCTGGGAGGCTGTGGAAAGCCAGAAGTCTGGGATTGGGAAGCAGAGTTATTTCCTCCTGGGAAGTCTGGTGGGTCACACTCCTCTCCCAAACCATCAGCCCGGGCAGAGCTGTGCATCCGTTTTAATCCATTCCCAAATGTCCTGCAGGATGGAGAGAGTTCAACCCCCTAAAGCCCGAGGTGAGGGGATCACAGCCCTGCAGAAGGAAGAGTGCTCCATGCAGGAATCACCACAGGAGCATCCAGCCCCAGGGCTCTGCTCCAGGCACAGCACCTGCCTCCAAACACAGGCAAAGACAAAACTGAGGCTCAGACAGAGCAGCAAAATAAATCAGTGACAGAATCTCCAAAAGAGACAAATGAAGTTGGAATTCGTCCTTGTTTATTTTAATGTTTGGAATGTTTTCCAGGTGATTTATGCCCCCGCTTCAATGTGTTTCTCTCTTTGTCTCTCTCCTTCTCTCCCTTCACTTTTTTTTTTCTTTAAAACAGGGAAAAAAAAAATATTTGGGAGTTAATTGGTTTTCCAGGCTTGGCAGCCAGACACTGTAATTGATCTCCGAAGAGATGGATTTGTCGGTGAGCTGGGCATGAATTTGACAACCAGGCAAGGAAAGGAAGAAATATTTCCCTCTGCACGCTGAGTGAAAGGGGGGTCACCCTGGCAGAGCCAGCGCCCCGGGGCCAAGGCCCCCCTTTTCCCAGATTTCCAAGTTCAGTAGTGCTTGGTGCTTTGGGCCCCTTCCAGTAAGAGGGACAGGAGATTTGAGCTGACTGGGAAAATCCCCTCGTTTAGAGCTACAGCTCAGATGACATTTTTGGCTTTTCTTTTATCCCAGCTTTTCGAAGCTCCACGTGGATGCTTGTTTGCCTTTAATCTGTGACACGGGACACTCCTTGCCTTTCCATCCCCTCTGCTGTTTCGTCCTGCCTTGGAAGTCTACCACCCCTGGACACCTCAAGCAAGACCCAGTAACTACAGCTCCTGCCACTCCACACACCCCCAGTCAGAACTGCTCCTCACCCTAGAGCAGACCTCACCCCAAGCCCCACATCTCCCACCTCTACTCTCCCCAAAAGCTGGTGCCACCTTAAACTCTCCTCCGGGAGTTCCTTGTGGGAGCAGAGCTGCTCACACTGCGAGGGAAGAGGAGCCGTGAGCTGGGGGGGACGAGGATGCCCCCCGCTCCCCACACCCACTTTGCCCCATCAAACCAAGTTCCCGCTGTTGGGCAGGAGGCTCCTGGGCAGCCCAACAAACCTGGGCCATGCACAGAGGTTTTCCTCTGCTGGAGCAAAAAAATTTATATTCCGGTCAGGCAAGAGGCCTGATCCTGCTGCTCCAGAGGGAGCTCTCCTGGAGGATGCTGAAGGCACCTCCCCAAACCTGCCAGGGCCCCTGCTCCCGCTCCCAGCCCGCAGCAGATGGCGAGCAGCCGTTCCTGACAGACGTTCCGGCAGCGCCCGCAGGGAATCCAGGCTCCCACTGATCTCTGCAGGTAAACCCACCTGGGAATTCAGTGCAAAAAGCACAGAGCAACAGATTTCCCAGAGCCAGCCCCTGGGTTTAGCGTTATCTGTCTCCAGAGGGGCTGAGCAAGGCATTCCTGGGTTTGTGGCCACACTGCAGCCGGGCAAGTGCTGGTTCCTGGGAAGAGAATCCTCCTCCCATCCTCCACCCACCCCTCTCTTCCAGAGCTTCCTAAAGACCTTGGTTGTTTTGGAGGGTGTGTATCCCTCCAAAAAACACCCTGCAGAATTCCTCTCTTCAGCATAAGGCTCCTCCTGGCTCCTTTTGCTTTTTGCTGCACATTTATTCCAAACACCTGTCCGAAGATCCACTGGCTGAGCTCAGAAGGAGCCAGGAAAAACCAACAGCCTCTCCCAGACAGACGCCCCTTCCCCTCATGGGTAACCCAGAGGAGGATATCACATTCCTTTACACCTGCCAACCTGCCCGGGAGATGAGGAATTGCGGTCCTTTTATCCATTAGAGCCCTCTTGGAAAAGCCAAGCTCAAGCCAAGCCTGCCCTAGTTAAGCTGTGCTGAAATTGTGCTGCTCAGAATCCTCCCTACAATGACTGAGGCAGCGATTCTGTTCTGCTGACACCGCCCTGGCCCAGCCCCGCAGCAGGAAACCTGGGCTTTGCACAAGGCAGAATTAAAGCCTGGAGCTAACTTCCACGGGAAGTTGTCGTGGCCAAGAATCCGTGACATTTCAGAGAGGAAGCAGGAATGTGCGTGGATAACAAGAATAGCCGGAGTTACACCAGCTAAATACCAACGTCTCTGCTGAAAGGGATATTAATATTGCAGGCCACCTCCAGCTAGAGGAGATGATGAGCAGATCTAACACGAGGCAGGTTCGCCTTCTGCTGCGCTTCCCTTTGCATCACCCGCTCCTCGGAGAGGATACGGAGTTATGCAGATCCCATCCAGCTCCCGCAGTTCTTATCTTCCTGTGCTTTTTTCTAAAGCCTCTGTCAAAAATACTAAACAGCCTTATTTTGCCGTTGTTTGCACCGGGCATAAAACTCTGTAATGGGAGATTTCTGGAATTGCAAAGCAGGTTTATGGCAGGAACGCTGCTCCGTGCAGGTGTAAGGTATCACTCACTCCCGAGCACCGCAGCTACCGCAGCCTGTGACAGGGAAGCAGCTCACAAATGGTCACGCGAAGGAAAACATCTGTTCGGAGCTAGCAGGTACACAGATCATCTGCAAATTGCACAGCTTGCGCCTGATTTTCCCCGGCTTTGTTTAGCGACTCGCAGCTCGGCGCCGCGGGAGGCGGCGCAGGCAGAAGGGACCTCCACGGCGCCGGGGAACGCCAGGCACAGCATCCCACCGACCCTGCCCACGGTGTGGGACGGGCTGCAGGCGCTCTTTGGCTCAGGACCACTCCAGAAAGCCGAGCCAGGCTTTACGGCAGGCGTAGTGCCCCTTCCCCCGCCGGGCCGGGTCTCTCCTGCCCCAGGGGTATCCCGTTTTCCCTTCTCACAGGTTCCTCGGGCCCGCAGCGCTGCCTCCACCTCACACACAAAAGATTTCCTGATCCCTGCTAGACCTTTACATCTGCTTTGTGTTATGGGGCTCAGATCAGGAAACGGGAGGATTGTGTTTCCAGCAGACAGGATCTCTGGTTGATCTCCAGCCAGCCCCGGGACCCGAGCGCGGTTCCCAGCGCCGCGGGCCGTGGCTGGAGGGAAGGAGCGCAGAATCCTGGAAGGGTTTGGGTTCAAGAGACCTTTAAAGGCCATCTAGTCCAAGGCCCCTGGCATGAGCAGGGACACCTTGCAGTGATCAGGCTGCTCGGAATCCTCCTGTGCTGCTCGGGATCACCCAATCCCTGTGTTCCCACCTCTGTGACAGGACTCGGACACCTCTGACTCAGACCACAGCGCCAGCTGGGTCCCAAATCCCTCTGCCGGCTCAGGATTGCTCCAAGGAACCAAGGGGACAATCTTGCCTTTTTCTTTCTCTTTCTTAAAAAAAAAAAAATGAACAATTTTGGTATGCTCTTTATTCCTTGAGAAAAGCAAACAGAGCAGGAGAAGGGGACCCGTCCCTGGCGCCGCACTTCCAGCACCTCCTCTGAGCTCCTGCTGCCCTCGGCTCTCCGTCAGACACATCAACGCCCTCGGCACGGGATTTATCCTGTCAAGAGGAGTTCACCACTCCCGGCACTGAGCAACAAGATTTATTAAGTCCAGGACACACACCTCAGCAATCAATGGGAATTTCAGCTGCAACTCCACTGAGAAAGGGATCAAGCCTTTTAAAATCCCATTCCTCAAACACAGCGGTGTTGCAAGAAGCCCCATGAAACACTCGCCTCGGCTGGGCAAAGAGCTGCTGTCCCCTGTCTGGTGACACTGCATGGGAGGCCCCGTGCAAGCTTTGTCACCCACAACTGGGGTCAAGGCTGGTGAGCTTAACCTGGAACTGCCTCCAAGGTTCATCAGAGTAAAGGTGGCCTTTTGCAAGAGGCAGCTGCTGGGAAAACCTGACTTCTAAGTGTAAGGAAATGAAGGGGAAGAGGTGATAAAACTGTTCTCTTTCCATGTAGCAGGAGGTTTAACATGAAGGAAGAGAAAGTGCTGTTCAAGGTGAAAGAACATCAGCAAAAGGTCACAACTCACTCATTAATAAATTTAGGTGGGAAACTAGAATAAGGCTTCTGGCTGTCCAAGGATTTAGGGGAAAGAAAATGCAATAGGAATGGTTTTTCAGCTTTGAAGAAGGACAAGATGTTTCATCAGCTGCAGTAGAAGAGGGCAGGACCTGCTGGTCCTGCCGCAGCCCTGTTCTGGTTGTTAAAGCAGCATCACTGCAGCCCTGCAGCTCAAGGATGCCAGAGCCAAGGTGTGTGGGAAAGACAGCTGATTTAATTGGAAAAAAAACGTGACAAGTTTGAGGTTCGCGTCTGAGACAGAGCAGGAAAGCCAAGGGAAATATAAATCAGAAATCTCCAGTATTGCTCCGGAGGCAGCTGACCAGCCTTCCAGGGGAAGAGAGGGCGAAGCATGAGCAGATGTTCTCTGCTGACAAACCAGCCCTGCCTGTCCTGCAGCAGCCCACGTGGAAATCCATATAGAAAATCATTAAACAATTACAACCTCCATCGAAAGGAGATCAGCCTTTGAAGACATTTCCCCAGAAACCTCCGTTCGCAGTTTTCAAATAACCCCCTGCCTCATCAGAATAATTGCCAGGAGTGAATGCTTTGGAGCTCAGCAAACACTCGGCACAAGGAAAGCAAAGAAAAAAGAGCCAAGGCAACCCCACAGGTTCTGCTCTGTGCAAAGCCACGGCCCTCAGACCAAGCACCCCACGGAGACGTCACCAGCATCAACCCTCGCCAGCCCCAGCGGCCTCCAGGGAAATGGGCTGTTCCCAGCAGAGAAAGGGCTTTTTTCATCAAATAATCCCTCCGTGCCAGCTCAGCGCTTTGCCAGAGGAAAGGATTCACCTGAAAAAACTGCCCAGCCAAAAAAAGGAAGTTGTAATACACTGGCTGGTTTAACACACAATATTATCGCTCCCCACAGACAGAGGCTTCTCTTATTTTGAAGGTGCTTAAGCACCTGACTTCAGTTAGGGCTAAATACTGCTCAAAAATCTGGCCTTTCATGCAGAACCAAAATAATCTTCGAAGACACAGCAACTCAACCGGCTTTGCTAAATCAATCTCCCCGTTATTTTATTCAGCACAAAAGAAATTCCCAGGGATTGCATTTCCACCAGAACTTGTTAACAATTTATAACTATCACCTTAATCATTAAAAACAAACAATGGGAAAGAAAAAGAAATCATTAAATTAATCCCTGATGAGGAATCCCAGAAGAGAAAATGAATTCTTTTTCAAGACTGCCAGAATTAGGGGCCAGATCATGTGAAAAGCCAGGGAGCAAATGTGGGAGCAGCATCTGAGGGAGCAGCATCTGAGCTGCTGAGGGTGGCAGGGGGGCTGCATTGCTCCAGAGCTCTTTGCTGTCATTCCCTGTGGAACTGGCCACCATGGTGTGATCCAGCAAGGTGATGGTCAAGGCAGGATGAGCCTTTTCAGCTCTCAGACTGATTTCTGACAGAGCACGGGCTGGGCAGCTCGGCTCAGCAAGGAGAGCCAGGCCCTGCAGGACCACCCTGAGGACCTGGAGCACAGCCTGGCACCCTTGGGCTGCTGGGGACAGCACATCCCTACTGCCTTGGGAGCTCCGACTGTGCTGCCTCAATTAAAATCAGCATCTCTCCCACCCCTCCGTGTCTCGGACAGCCCAGGGGCTCCTGGGCCCAGCCCGAACCCATAAATCATGGCAGGAAGGCCTGGAGGAAACATGAGGAGCTTTTATTAGCCCAGCTGATAGAGACAGAAACAAGGACACATCTCAGAGCAGACGCTGCTCTGATCTCACGAGAACCCAAGCTCACACATTTGTCAGGTTTGGGGCAGATTTTTGGAAGCACTTTTTTTTCCCCACCATTTGGGCTAAAATAAAGGCATTAACTACCCTGTAAAAGCCACAGTTCACCACACTTACACCCCCCCCACCAAATGCCTGTGTTAAATGCAGAATGAAAAGCGTGGGGGCAGCAGGGGGAAGGATCTTTCACTGGGAAGGCAGTGGAAGGCCTGGCCAGAGGATCCCGACCTCAATCCCAGCCTAAGGGAACGCCAACACTCCCTTCAGGCCCGGCCTGCCGTCGAGTAATTGGAGGTGATAATGGGAATGGATGAATGGAGGCAGAAAACACACGTGTGATAACTGCATGCACCGCACACTGCTGGATTTAGGCCCACTTTGGTGAGGCTTGGAAAACTCAGGATTTTTTTTTTCCGCTTCCATCCCTCTCCAGCAGAGCGCTGTGCTCGTGGCCGAGCGGGCTGGTCCCAACAGAGGGCAGTGGCACGCTGACCGCGGCCCAGCCTTGGGCCTCCCCACGGCCGAGCTGTCGGTCGCGGTGCTGGCAGGGGCTGCCGCGGCCCCGCCGGGCCCGAATCGATGGGGCGGCAGCCCAGCGGGGCCCGGACGGCAAGCGAACATCCCAGCGCTGTGCGAAGCCACTTCCGCGCCCGCGGTGGCGAGGAGTGACGGTGGAAAAAGCTGGGAGGGGGGTGGGAAATGGGGGCCGTCACTTTTTCAGGCTGTTAGCTGTAATTAGCCCGGTTTCTGCGGTGTAATTATCCCGCAATCTCAAAGCAAACACCCTGGAGGAAATTGCACAGTTAAAGACAGCACGGCACTAAAAATAAATTATGAGAGTCCTGCTCGCTATTCCTGCGGATCTGTCAGCGTTTTCCCTCAGAAAGGCCCGGCTTGGGGGAGCTGGAATCGCCCAGCTGTGACTCTCCCTGCCAAACTGTCTGCCGAGACAGAGGACACGTCAGAATTCCAAACACCCCCCTCGCCAGCTCGGGAGACGTTTTGTCACAGCCCAATTACAGCACGGCTGCGCTTCGGGGGAGGGGAGGCTGTTTTGTTTGGGGTTTTTTCCCAGAGGAATTAAATTCTGCCGGCTATTTAATACAGCGCACGAACAAGCCGTGCGAGGTGTTTGGAAACAAGTCAGCTCCTAGCAGATCACAATATTCCTGCCCCTGGCAGAGCCAGCCTCCTCTGCACTGCCCTTTCTTCTTGCTGCCTGAGCGGTTCCCGTAACGAGGACTGCGCCTTATCCCAAATTTCTGTCCCGGGAGGTGGAGGAAGCCGGGCAGTTCAGGAGTTGGAGGCTCGTGGCTCATCCTTTGGTTGGCTCCCATGCGCAGAGCTTTGCTCAGCCCCGGGAAGGAAGGGAGGAAGGGAGGAAGGGAGGAAGGGAGGAAGGGAGGAAGGAAGGAAGGAAGGAAGGAAGGAAGGA
>VZTD01005785.1:51326-68836 GCA_013397725.1 Rhagologus leucostigma | reverse complement strand
AAGTAAGTGGGGAGAGAAGGAAGGAAGGAAGGAAAGAAGGAAGGAAGGAAGGAAGGAAGGGAGGAAGGGAGGAAGGATTGGTGGGAAGCAGGTCCAAGCTCCCCACACAGCTCTGTAGAATGTGATGAGGCCACCAGAGAAGACTCAAAGCTTTCTGTGGGCTTATTTGGAATTTTGGAGTGTCTTTTCCATCTCCTTCTCTAAGACAGCAGCAGCCCGGCCTCAGCCCATACACTTAAAGCCACCAGAAGACTTCCCAAAGGCATCCCAAAGTCCTTCCCTCATGGCACTCCTCTCCCATGGCAAGAAGGAAACGAGAAGGAAACTGCGGGGCACAGGAAGGTGTCCCTGAGGGAGGATGTGCTGCTGTGCCACACCCCAGGAAGGAAGCAGGGAAGCAGTACCTCGATGACTTTAAAAGCTGTAGGAGACAGTCAAACAGCTCCTGAACATCTGCAGAGAGCTGGGATGTGGCCCCATCTTCAAACCTTCGTGTTCATCACCAAGCACTACTTTGTTCATTCTGCCATAGCTGAGGGATGCCAGGGACACTCTGAGCCCCTGGGAAAACACTTTCTCTACAAGAGGCGACCCAGAAAAGACCAGCACTGTGCCTCTCATCAGAAATACAGCTCCCTTCAGGAGTCCTGCAAATGGTTCTCCAGAGGAGCCCCTTGCCCTGTGCTGTGGGTAATTAGTGGGTGCTCCTGGCGAACACACCCAGCCTCCAGCAGCACCAAGCCTCACTTAGGTAAACCCCTAATCCTGCTTAAAGAATGAATCAATCCCAGTGGCTCTGCTCTCCACGGATCCAGTCACTCACAGGATGCAAAGAACACGTCTGGAGAGCCCATTAAAAGCCACTCGACTGGAAAATAGTTTCTGGCCTAATTCTAGCGCTGGGGTCTTGGGCGGGGGGAGAAATCTGACAGCGAGAGCGTGTCTGCGGGGAGGACGAGGCAGACCTGTTAACTACTTCACCAATCTAATGGGTAGCGCTCTCCAACAGTAATTAATAATTAATATTCCTAGCCTGCTTAAATCTGTTGGGTCTGTAAACCACAGCCTCCCACTTAAAGGCTTCTCATCATGCTGAGACAAACTGGAGAACAACCCCCATGGAGAGACTCAGCCTAAACAAGAGCAGCAGCAACTCCCAGCTGTCCAGGCCCAGTTTTAATCCCTCTCCTTGTCCCATCTTTATCTCGTTGAATTCAGCATCGTTCCTTAGCAGTGTCTCTGTCCTGGGTGGGCGCAGGACACTGACGTCACTGAGTCCAGCCTCCTTCAGAGGCTCTGCTCAGGTTTTCCTGGGCCGTGGGCCCTGTCTTGCCTGCCAGGGAACATTCAGGACAGCAGTGGAGGGTCTCCAGATGCAGACAAAAATCCCCAGTGGTCTTGTCTCCCTTTGAGCACTTGGGGTTGATTTGAAGGACAATCTATTGAATCAATATCCCCAACTCAAGTCTGGTTTGCCCATGATGGCAACAGGTGAGTGATCTCTCCCTGTCCTTATCTCAACCCACAAGCCTTTCATTATATTTCCTCCCAGTGCCCTGTTGAGGAGGGCAGTGATAAAGTGGCTTGGGAGCAGCCTGTTGTCCAGCCAAGGTCACCCCACCCCAGTCCAAGATAAATCTGATCATCTATAGATGGATTTACTGAATTCAGGAGTTGGGCTCCTGGCACCAAAGATCAATTTGAGCTTTCTGTAGGCTGAAATGCAGCACCAGAGCACTGCAGTTTGCTGCCTTCACTGCAGCCAGTCCTCCTGCCTGTGGATCCACTGCAGATATTACTCACAGCTTCCCTCTTTTCCCCACCTCCCGTCATTGTCACCACCCTAACGAGAGTTTCAGCCACCAGGAGATCGCTGATGTCCCAGCCCCCGCGGTGTCTGTGGGATTGGGTTGTGGGAGTTAATGGCACCCAGGGAGCCGAAATCCGGCTGGGAGGTGTCAGAACCCACGTTAGGTCACACGCCAGGGAAGGTGGGACAGGGCAGGACAGGTTTGCTGGATGCCAACCAGATCTCCCGAGAACAGCGTCACAAACCTGAAGAACTCGAAGGGCTGGACCAAGAATTTGTGGATCTGGCCTGTGGGATCACCCAAACCAACCTAATTTTGTGTCTGTAGCATCAGCTCCAGGGACAATGTGACTTCCACTGAAATCACCTTTTCTTTTGACTTTGCTCAAAATTGAAAGACAACCCTTAATAATTTTAAATCTCACGTTTTGGGGTAATTGGATATACACAGATTACTTTTTTGTAGCTGATTTGGGTCGTTCATTCTGTATGTCTGTTACTACTCCTGCTGTATTCCAAGTTTGGGAGAACACAAGAAATTCCTTTTTCCTGATAAAGAACATTATTCCAACATCTGCATTACAAACTGTCTTTTATCATAGCTATGATTTGATCTGATAATAAACTTCTAAGACTCAGGCAATAGTTTCACTCACCAAGTCGCATTTGATACCTTATTTCCCATGGAAACTTGAAATTCTGTTCAGTTCCTTTAATCAGTATTCAACAAATACAATCCCATTGAAATTTGTTTTTCTTTCCAAAGGGTAATGGAAAAAGGCCTCCTCGCTAGCATTCAGATGTGAGCACACCTAAAAATACCTAATATCAGGAAACAATTATACTTCTTCACTTGAATTAATAATTTGCATTTAGAAAGGAGGAAAATATGCCCATAAATAATTTTTCCCCAGCTTCCTATAAAAAACAAGGACAACCAATGTGAATCTGTAGTTAAAAGTACTGAGAACGTGGTTGTCCTGCAAAGATGTAAATTGGTTTTAAACACTGAGAAGCCAGACCTTGGGAGAATAGGACACTTTTTGCACTGTGGTGCAAAACCCCAATATTTTGGGGAAAAAAACCCAAACAAACCTTGTTTCTGGTTTGTGTATATTCTTTATATTCTAAGCCAGTGAGTCCTTCCCTCTGGAGTCTCCTAGGGAGCTAGAGAATTCTGGTTTCCCAAGGTTTCCAAAAGCAGAAGGGAAATAGGAAAATAAAGAAATACTTTTCCCTTATTTCCTTTTTCCTAAAAAGAGAAAAACAATCATTTGGGTTTGAATGAAGCTTATTACTCAGCTTAAATAAAATTCTTCATTTGGTCCCCGAGTCTGTCAAGAGTTTGGTGAGATTTCCAGAGAAATGGATGTGGGATTTGAAATAGGAAGTTCAACATTTTCCTTAGGAAAGCTGAACAGAGGGCATCGAGGTAAAGCAGGATTTTGGGGGGAGTACAATCTCCCTCCCACATCCCACCCCTGAAATGAGGGAAATCTGAATGAATTCCCAAAGGTTTCAGGGCTGCCAAATGTTGGGAGAGAAACATTTATGGAAAAAATAAATGGAAAAACAAAACCTACCCATCTTTCTTTTGCTTATCAAGGGAGACCTGGTGGATCCAGAACTTCTGCTGAGGCTTCCAGCTGCTCCTGTGGTGGGCACCACCGTGCACGGAATGGGAGAGACCCGGTGGATCCAGAATTTCTGCTGGGGCTTCCAGCTGCTGCTGAGATGGGCACCACTGTGCAGGGAATGGGAGAGACCCGGTGGATCCAGAATTTCTGCCACCTGGTTCCCACCAGGGCTGCTCATCACTGGACTCCCAGCAGCTGAGGGCTGCCAGCTGAATTCCAGCCTTTCCTCTTCGTCCACGGATCCCCATCATCAGAGCGAAAGCACCTCTTCAGGTCCAAGCCAGATGGATTGAAGGGAGAGGTCTCGGACTGTGCTGCCACGAACAGAGCTAAGACACCCCAAACACGTGGGGAAACGGCATTTTTCTCTAATTTCTGACAATATTCCATGAGCAGCATCACTGAGCACAGCAGTCTGATCCTGACACCCACCGGCATCCCTCCAACCAGTTCTTCTCTCTGTAACCTCCGTTCCCTCTTCTCCCCATCAGGTTCAACCCTAATATCCCAACAATATCCACCGTAGGAAAGATGGAACATGGGAGGTTGGAGAGCACGAAAGCAGCCACAGCCCCGGCAGCTCGGACATTCTGCTAATGACTGGCACAACAATGGCATTCCTGTTAGGAAGTGTGGAGGTGACACGACAAACACCACTCACAATTATTGTAAGAACGCGTGGAAGGCAATTGGGAATAATAAATGTTTTGAATGCAGAGCGAGAACAGAAGAGCCCCTTGGTAGCTGGATCTCTCCTCCCGTGGTGTTGCAGGGCCCTCCTGGGATGTTGCAGTGGAGCAACATCTCAGGCGGTGATGCTCAAGCTGAACCACCCCGGGTCCCTCTCTCTGTGTGCTGGGTCCTCTGCTTGCAAGGATCCTGCAGGAATTCTGGCCTAAACAAAACAACACAGGCCAACCCAGGCTCCCAAGAAGGGAAGGAAGAAGTTCATGCTCAGGGAACCCTTAAGGTTGGAAAAGACCCCCAAGATCACCACTCTTCCTCCACGGGAAGGACAACCCCAGAACTCGGGCCCCCCAAGGGTTGTGCTGGGAGTGCTCTTCCCTCCACCCTGTGCAGGTGCCATCCCACTCTCCCAGCAGGATGCACCTTCTCTGCCCAGCCATGTGTCCAGCTCCCACATTCCACAGGCCTGCTACTGGACAGGGACAGCTCGTGGTGCTGGGAGGAGGCTGGATCCCCACGCTCACAGGGAACACCTTCACTCTTCCACACATCAGCGTCCGAGGGGCAACGTGAGGCACGGGCAGCAGCAGGACATGGGAGGCCGGGAGAGACATCGAAGGGAGGAGGAGGAGGGGTCCAGAGGATGAGCAAAGGGGATGAGCAAAGCCAAGGAAAAGAAGAGGGTGCCTGGGAGACTCTCGATTGAAAGGCGAAGGCTGGCTGCCAAAGCAAACAGTTGGACATGGAGGGCTCTCCGTGGCTCTGGTTCACTTGGACCATCTGGCATTTATTGAAATTGCCCCCCTCTGTGTTTGCGCCGATGAAGTGCGTTTGTATTCCTGCTTTCCCTCCCTCCTTTCTCCTCTCCCGGGCCAACACGTAGCTTCTGTCCCGCCTTTCATCTCACACGTCCTCACAACGGCTGTTGAACAAAGGAGCCCACTGCAGGGAATGAATCCCAGGAGGAACCAGGGATGGGGAGCAAACGCCTGCACATGGACGGCCCCGTGCATGGCCCTGCCACCCCTTGTCTTACACGTTTCCACTGCTTCGCTTGGCCCTCAGTCTGGGAAGGCAACAGACTGAGAGGAAAGATGGAAAGAGAAATCGGAGCAAAAGTTAAACGGGAGAACAGAAAAGCAGGGAGAAAAAAATCCTTCCAAAAGGTGCAATTGCAAAGTGATGACAGGCTGGTGGAAGGGAATTAGCAGAGAGGAGGGCTCTGTTCACCTCCTCCCCTCCCTGCTCTGCTGTGTGATCAGAAAGAAGCCAAAAGAGCCATTTTGTTGGGAACTTTGGCATCCGCCGCTCTCCCGCAACGAGGGCGAGAGACTGAAATAATCAACATTTTCTGCGGCACAGAAATGCAAACACTCAAATTCACATCTCAACTGACAGTTTCAGTCAAAATACATCCCCCTGACGCTCTTCAGCTAGAAAAGATTCACAGACTCGTTTCGCGGCAGAGCCTGCAGTCCCAGGCCACGTTACACAGCCACACTGCCAGAGTCTGGATTTCCTGGAAGTCAGCAAGAAGCCTCTGAGGCTCGGGCTGTGCTTCCAACCCTATTGCACGGAGGAGCCTTTCCAGTGGTTTTTCAGGAAGCCTGTCCCAGTGGAAAAGAAAAAAAAAAGCAAAGGACACAAGCGTGAGGGTGGGGAGAGGTTTCCATTGCCCTGCTCAGCCTCTGGATGCTCCAGAGCCAGGACATCATTCAGCACAAGACCCCATCCAGCCAATTCCCGCCCCTGTCGCTCCATGCTCCGCTGCCATGGCCCCGCTGGGAGGTCCGTGTGGACTCTGAGGACTGCAGGAAGGAGCTCGGTGGCTCTGCTGGCACAAATTAGAGGAGCTGAAACTTTAGATCAGTGACAAAGCCTCTTCCTTCTGGGAGCAGTAAATTGCGATGCCGGTCCCTAAAGACCCTCCTTGCCATTAAGTGATTAATGAATTCATTAACACCTCTAGGAACACGGGAAATATGACACGGACAGCCTGCCTAGGCTCTGCAAAGTATTTTTCCTAAGGAACAGCAGAGAAGAGTGGCTAATTAAGCTATA
Source organism: Rhagologus leucostigma (assembly GCA_013397725.1). Taxonomy (NCBI): domain Eukaryota; kingdom Metazoa; phylum Chordata; class Aves; order Passeriformes; genus Rhagologus; species Rhagologus leucostigma. The sequence continues at coordinate 62,641 of VZTD01005785.1, read as the reverse complement.
TGGCCCATGGCAGCACTACTGCATTTATCCAGAGGGGATGAGCACAGGGATGAGATTCCGTCTCCTGCTCCTGACCAGCTTTTATTTGACCCATAACGAGATGCTAAAATCAAGGGTTTATTGCTATTATAAACCTTTCATTTGAAGGGGGGAGGGAGAAGGCTTTTTACTGTAATGGCTTTAATGACTTTCCCAGCGTTCCCAGTCCAGAGGTGGAATGGTCCCAGGGTAACTGGAGGTAAGGAGAGGGGAAGGAATTGCACAATGGCCTCTTCAAACGCTACAGAGAGACTTAACTCTTGCCCTAAAGCCACGGTCACATGCTTCAGCCCATTTCCCTGACAGTTTTATTTACCAGCTGTAACATAACCACCAGACCGAACGCTTGGGATGAAGTGTGAGCCAGGCTCGGGCTGTGACACCTGCACTAAATCACGGCCCAGGATCGCCTCCCGCCGTCCCTCAGCAGGACACTCCCGCTGCTCCCACGGCTCCAGCCAGGCCGCTGACGGGAGCCAGTCCATCCCTGCTGCAGGAGTGACAGTGCCGCTGCCCCACATGTGCCTTGGGTCGGTGTCCCAGGGCTGGTTTCCCATGGAGCCTGGCTGAAGCCTTCCATCAGAGCCCCAGGGGCAGCCAGGCAAGGTTAGCTTGGGAAGGGATGCCCACATTCCCTAGTTTGAAGGGATAAATAGCTGCTACATGCAGCCCATTTCCCTTCCTTCATCCTGGGCTTCTTTGTCCCTGTGTCCCATATTTCACAGAGTCCCGGAATGGTTTGGGCTGGAAGGGACCTTAAAGCTCATCCAGTGCCACCCCCTGCCATGGGCAGGGACACCTTCCACTGTCCCAGGCTGCTCCAAGCCCCATCCAGCCTGGCCTGGGACAGTTCCAGGGATCCAGGGGCAGCCACAGCTTCCCTGGGCATTTGCTGTATTGTTGCAGGCAACACTGGGTTCATCTCTGCAGCCACCAATGACTGCAGGAATTCCTTTCCATAACCCAAGTGGGACGAGTTTCCTTCAGCCCAGAATGGCACAGAGTTGAGACTGGCTTGTGCCTTTCCCAGTTCCTTGGGAACACGAGTTTGGGCTTCTTCACCTCCAGAACAAGCCGAGGAAGATCCACAGCAATCCAAGGGGACAAGAGATGCTCTGAGCAAAGCACCTTTAGCACTTGAAGGCAGCGGAGGTGGCAGGGAGCCACCAGCATTTCCTGCAGGTGTGGGGGCTTCGGGAAATTTGAAAACTGGGGAGAATCAGGCTGGAAAGACGACTCCATTTTAAAGACAGTGAATTGGAGAGAGCTCAGAGAGAGCCCCTAGGAAGATGAAAGGACGGCAGGTATTGATTTACGTAGGAAGATCAAAAGAGCTATATTTGTATATGGTAGTTTAGCTAAGTGATGACTAAGTGTTTAACGGGAAGGGTTTGAAGGACACAAACCCAGAAAGGGCCTGTGCAGGGAAGGAGCCGAGCGGGAGCAGCAGGGTGGGAGAAAAGGATGGGAAAAGATGCAGATCCCAGCTGCCCGCAGATATTTTTTGGCAGGAGCAGCCCTGCCGACATCCAGCCCCAAGACACACATGGCAAACCAACGTGTCCCAAAGCTCTCCAACCCCATCCTGCACCGTGTCCCAAAGCTCTCCAACCCCATCCTGCACCGTGTCCCAAAGCTTTCCAACCCCATCCTGCACTGCTTCCCAAAGCTTTCCAACCCCATCCTGCATGGCTTCCCAAAGCTTCCCAAAGCTCTCCAACCCCATCCTGCACCATGTCCCAAAGCTCTCCAACCCCATCCTGCACCGTGTCCCAAAGCTTTCCAACCCAATCCTGCATGACTTCCCAAAGCTTTCCAACCCCATCCTGCACTCTTTCCCAAAGCTTTCCAAACTCCATCCTGCACTGCTTCCCAAAGCTTTCCAACCCCATCCTGCATGGCTTCCCAAAGCTTCCCAAAGCTCTCCAACCCCATCCTGCACCATGTCCCAAAGCTCTCCAACCCCATCCTGCACCGTGTCCCAAAGCTTTCCAACCCAATCCTGCATGACTTCCCAAAGCTTTCCAACCCCATCCTGCACTCTTTCCCAAAGCTTTCCAAACTCCATCCTGCACTGCTTCCCAAAGCTTCACAACCCCATCCTGCACTGTGTCCCAAAGCTTTCCGAACCCATCCGGTACTGCATCCCAAAGATTTCCAAACCCATCCTGCACCACGTCCCGAAGATTTCCAAACCCATCCTGCACTTTGCTCACTGCAGCTCCACCTCCAATCAGCTCATGCCGTGCCACAGCATCCAGGAGCACAGGGAAGGTCCTCGAGGGCACCCAGGGTGCCCTCACAGCCCTCACACAGTGGGTGACACCAAGGTGACTGAACCCCCGAGTGCTGGGAGCCCTGTGATTGCCCTAACTCACACGATACTCCAGGACAGAAACAGAAAGAGGAACAACCCCATATCTCAAGTCCACTTCTGAGGACCCTACTGTCCTGCTCCCTCCGCTCCAAGGCCTAAGGAACTCATCCCCAGTCTTTGAACTTACTTAAACATGACTGGAGCTATCGTTTCTCCCCTGGAAACAGTGTTTGAAAAGATTAACCTGAGTATGGCACAGGACATAATCCCTCTGCAGGCTCTGGTGACATCCCTGATTGCAGGGGATCTGCTCCATTCTGCCCCCTCGCACTGCTCCACCTCTGCTGGGTTACTCAGGATTTGCGGGGACAGGGATGAGATCACAGCCAGAATAGCGAAAAGCTCTTCTGTTCCTTGAGGTAATTCAGGCCCAGGTGGGAAAAAAACAGTTAAGGTGACTGTAAGGAGCGACTTGCCTCAGCCTCCCTCTGCGGGCCCAGCTTGGCACGTGTCTCCCTTGTGCTTCCAAGAGCAGAGCCAGGAGCATTTCAGAGGCTGACACCTTGGAAATCCTCCACAGAGAAGAATCCTGAGTGCACAGGACAGGCAAGAAACACACAGTAACCATCCTGGGTTGTGCAGGGCTGCACAGGGGAGGATCTGGGGGCTGCAAGCTGCATTAAACAGCTCAATTTCTAAGTTACCTCACAGTCTGGAATCTGCTTTCTCTGCTAAAGGCTGAGCTGCCCACCTGAGCAATGCCAAGCCAGCCCTCTAGAGAAGAGATGGAGAAGGGAAAGGGGAAGACAAGCAGGACAGAGAGAATCTGATAAGAGAGCCTGATTGAATCACTCTGTCATTACCTGGGACACCCTGAAAACTTTATGGCCTCACTTCACAGCCTGAAAATACCCACTAAAAGGCTTTTGCTCCAGAATCTGGAGGGACATCCAGGCAGTTTAGATCAATTCCAGTGCTCTGCTCTCTGTCCACATCATTCAGCATTTTATCCACCATTTGCTGGAGTGATTCTCTTTGCTGGGAGCGTTTATAGACAGCAGAAAGGGAGGTCACGAGTGAGTAACGATGAGAACAGGGCAGGTCACAGTGCAGGTTAAACGAGCCCACGCGCAAGGGGCAGGATCCATGGCCCCTTATAGAGCCACTAAATACATTTTTCTCACCTTTTCCTACCAAGTGTCAACAAGATCTGCCCCAGTCGAGGGCCCCTTGATCCGTGTGGCCCAGCAGGGATTCGGGAGGATAAATACCCACCCGCGGCTGGACAGGGTGACAACACACAGGGTGTTTGCTCAGCCAGACACAGCCGCTTGACCACAAGCTGCTCGCCCCCTCTTCACTGCTAAGGGACATCACTGTGGAAAAATGTAGTCTGATGCAAGGCAGTGCAAGATAACACCTCTGGGAACCAGGGGTGCAAATGACAGCTGCTTCCAATGTGAGAGATTACCTCAGAAAGCACTGACTGCAGCAGGACTAAAGATGCTGTCCCTGGAGTAAGTGAGCATTCATCCAAGCAGGGACAGGAACCAGGCTTTCACCGGACATTTGCATTTTCTTCTTCTCTTACCCTCCATTTCCCCCTATTTCACCCACATTTGCATGACTTTATATGAAAAAAAACAACCCCCTCCAGCATTTTAGAGGCTGTGAGGGCCCTTGTGCAGAGCATAGCACAGCTCGGGATTTTTAGAACTTTTCCAGGAGATGCGGGGCGTCCACACAGGGAGGGGAGGCCTCAGAGAGCATTTAAAAGGATTCCATACACATAGCTGAGAGCTGGAAAAATTCTGAACTCGGCTCAGCTTCCTCAGTTTGCCAAAGAGGTGCTTAAAAATTCCCAAGATGTCTAGGCATCGACATGGAAATATCCTGGCTTGCAGGGGACTTCCCAGGATTTTGACAGCAACATGATGAGATTCAATGCCTGGAAGCTCAGGTCAGATAAATCCCAAAATATAGTGCAGTTTCCCAGCAGGGAGAGACACTGGACACTGGAGGACCTCACAAGGGTGTGGATCCTCCTCCTCGGACACTGCTGCAGTAGATAACTCCCTTACAGCCAGGCTTTAATCCAGCTCCTGCAAGACAGGAGCAGAGGGAGCAGGGCTGGATGGCTCAGGGCATCCCTCCGTGCCCCTGCTCCCTTCCTTGTCCCCTCAGCCAGGACAAGGACAGGAAATTCTGGGTAATCTGCTGCTCGGCCTCGCATTCCTCATGAAGCTGCAGTCCAATCTCACTCCCCAAGACCTCAGGAAGGAATTCGTTGATTTATTTTCCTCCCCCAGGCTCATTTGGCCCAGCAGATGTTGCTTGCTTGTTCTTTTTGTTATCTCCTCACCTTCCTCTGAATGGTCAGAGATGGGCTTGGCTGGAGCTGCCCTAGCCGGGTTTGTGGGCGTGCCAGGAGTGGGGGTCACCTGGTTCCGTGCCCTTTGGGATCAGTTGGTGCCACCTCAGCCGGTCACACAGAGTTTCTGTGGCATTTAGCGACGATGGTGGGTGCCACACGCAGAGTTCATAACCCGCACAGCACATCCTTTAGTCTGTCAAGTGATCCCACTCCTCAGAACCTTCCAGGCCTGCCCAAATAAACAAATGTAAGAGTTGAAATTCAATCTCTCCCCTGCCCTGTCCCCTGGAAAACTCTTTGATGACTAAGCCCATTAGGGGAGGAGCAAATCTCCTGGAAATGTCACAGCTGATCTCTGCTGACCTTATCAAACTGCAGGATCAATACGCTGACCTGTTCGGAGCAGGAAACCTTAAGCAAAAGCCAGAGAGACGCAATTAAAGCAGAATTTCAAGAATGGGAGTCGGGGGGGAGATGGAAATACCCCCTATTCTGGCTCTGGAGAGTGAAAAACAAATGAGCCAAAAGGAACCGTGATGCTGAGAATTATCATCTACATAATTAGTATTTGATACAGCAGGAAATAAAACATAACATCCATTCATCATGCTGACAGCTGCAGGACCACGGTGCCAGGCTCTCAGGAGATGGGGGCTGTGCCTTCAGCAGCGCAGGTACCAATCCTCACCTCCAGCCCAGGGAGCCCAGCATGCCCTGGGGCATCCCAGCGACTGGTTTGGAACATGCCAGGTGTGATCTTGTGCTCTGGACTGCCTGGATTTGAAGGGTGGAGAACCACCAGTCTTGGTGACAGCAAAGGAGCTTCCAGCGAGTCTGGGACCTCAGGCACACGGGACCTTCAGGCAGCCTAGAAAGAGAAACTGACTTTCGTGACACCTGGAACTCGACCAACTCCACCCCTCGTGGCTGCAGCCGTCCCTGCCCTGCCTTTGAACTGGACAAACCATCACCGTTTTGAACAGCTCATCCCATCCTGGGAGGTGGCAAAGCCATTTCAAACAGCCTGGGGCCAGCCTGCCTTGCAGGACAAGTATGGGCAGGGGCAAGGAATGGGCCTGGGTACCCAAAGAGATGCAGCCAAAGGATTTCTGGTCAAACACAACCCATCTCAGCTCCTGTAAACCATAAAGCAGCACCTCCCTTCTGTGGGTCCTCTGATTTCCCGTAAGATGCAAGAGTATTTTCAGATAAACTCGTTATTAACCTTCCCATGAAGGGAGCAATCCACAGTGAAAAGGCTCCAGAGTGCAAAGAGGAGCTGTGGTTCCCACGGAGGACAATTTAAAGGAGCAGGTGACAGGAAGAACACTAAACAAAATCAAAGAGAGGGAGATTAAAAGGTAAATCACTTGTAGGACATCTAGAGCAGCTCTCTCTGCCGGGCCTTGCCCAAAGGAGAGATATTTTCCTTTCTCTTTATGGCAATTTCTAAGATTTACCTTTCCTCACAAGGGTGAACACGAGGCGTTTGAAGGCAGCTCGGGGACGGAACAGGCAGAAACCAACTTTGTCTTTGCTGACATGGAGAGCTGAGCGCCTGCTGGCAGCACCACACACCCCTCCCGCTGTGCCGGGCTGTGCCCAGCTCCAGACTGCCCACTCGGGACAGACCCCTGTCCATCTGCTGAGGCAGAGCATTTCGCTGGAAAAACACTAAAAAATCCCCTTGAGTACTGCAAGTGCCCCAATTCTCACGTGGATCATCGCACTGTCAACCGCAGGCTGCTGGGAGGAGCAGGAAGAGCTCCTGTTATTTACTCATTTAGGAAGGTCCCAGCCCTTCCTCCTTCCCTCCCTCCCTTTTTATTTGCCATCCCCTCTAATTTCATCAGCTTCTTTTGCTGGCTGGTTCTTCATAGTCTCACCTCATTAACCCCCGACGAGGCAGGATCTCAGCTCTCCAGCTGACCACCTTTTCCCAGTACAGACAGAGCCCTGTGAACAATGTCTCCGGGAGGCGTTTCAAAAAAAAAAAAGCAATCAAAGCAAGTCTCTGCTGTCCTGGGGAAATCTCTGTGCGCTGGGAGCCTCATCAAACCAGGGGAAAGAAAGCAATAGCAAAATTTAACAGTGCCATCCCTAGCAGCCACAGATGGCTGCAGTTCCTAAATAAGCATTACATTAGTGTGAAGGAGAGGGGGGAAAAAATTAAAGGAAGAAAGGAAAATATAACAGCTGTATCTTAAGCCTGGAGGCTGATGCTAAATCTACATTTGTAGATGCTTTCAGCACTGGCAATAAAAGTCAAGTTGCTTCCACGTTAAAGGGGCACTGCTGAGTGTTTTATGCAGCATCCTCGACCCACTGATCGTTTGTGGGAACATCCTCCAGCTGTCCAGCAGGATGGGGACCCAGGAAAACAGGAGGAGATGCGTCCACAGAGGAAAGAAGTGGAGGAAAGCATTAATATTTAATGGAGTGTTTTACACTGCTTTGAATGGAGTGTTCTGCTAAAAAAAACACCAACAAAAAACAAACAAATACAAAAATCAATAGTGCACAATGGCCTTCAGTGCGCTGACAGAAACATCATTCGCCCTCTCGTCACTGCTGTCATGTTAAAACCACAGCTCCAACAATTTCCCCAGCCTGGAATTCTGCTGGCTGGGCAAAACAGAGGAAAAAGAATTGGGGGCCTTGACTTGAAGTCTTGACCCCTCCAAAGCAGAGGAAACCTCACTCTGGAAGCGGGAGCTCAGGTGGGGTTCATGGAATGAATCAGTGAATCAGAGAATGAATCAGAGAATCGCAGAATGATTTGGGTTGGAGGGACCTTAAAGCCCATCCAGTCCCACCCCTGCCATGGCCAGGGACACCTTCCACTGTCCCAGGCTGCTCCAAGCCCCGTCCAGCCTGGCCTTGGACACTGCCAGGGATCCAGGGGCAGCCACAGCTTCTCTGGGCACCCTGTGCCAGGGCCTCACCTCCCTCACAGGGAGGAATTTCTTCTGTACATCTAAGACAAATTTCCCCTCCTTAAGTTTGAAGCCATTCCCCTGTCCTGTCCCTTCATCCCTTGTCCCAAGTCCCCCTCCAGCTCTCCTGGAGCCCTTTTAGGCACTGGAAGAGGCTCCAAGGTCTCCCTGGAGCCTTCTCCAGGTGAACGCCCCCAGCTCTCCCAGCCTGGCTCCAGAGCAGAGAACCTCCAGCCCTGGGAGCATCTCTGTGATCTCCTCTGGGCTTTCTCCTGCAGCTCCACATCCTTCTGATGCTTTGGGTCCCAGGGCTGGGGCAGCTCTGCAGGTGGGGTCTCACCTGAGCGGGGCACAGGGGCAGAATCCCAAACCCTTCCTGCTGCCCACACTGGGGCTCAGCCCAGGGCTCGGGAGGTTCTGGGACCCAGTGAGCACAGCTGGGTCACACTGAGCTCCTCATCCCCCACACCCACACGTGCCTCTGCTCAGGGCTCTTCAGGGAAAGCTCTGCTCCCAGCTGAGGGGATGCTGGAGATTTTTCCCCATGAGCTGGGAAGGAAACCATGGGTTTGCTGCCAGCAAAGAGCACAGCTGACACAAGTACTGGAGGAGCAGTACACGGCGACATGACTGGGCCTCCTGCACTGTGCAAGAGCAGCACCATGGTCCTGAGTCACCTCCACGCTCGTGGCTGTGCCCAACCTGCAGCCGGTTCAGCCCAGCACCGAGAGCAGTGTTTTCCTGAGGCAGAATCTCTCCGTGGAGGGGTGGGAGTGCCGAGGATCAGCCGTGGGAGCAGCCCAGGCAGCTCCCCAGAGATGCACCTTCATAGACAGAGACAACCCAAAGCACTCCCAATCCCAAATCACCGAGCTCACGTGGCACACGCGTGTGGGTGCTGTCAGGGGTGAGGTTCCTTGCAACCTCACACATCCCCTTTCCTCTCCTTTGGTTTTTAGAGGTTTCATTTCTCTCATGTTTCCATCAGTCTATGACAAAATGCAAAATTACCTCCACCGTGTCCGAGCCGTGGAACCTTCTGCCTCCTCTTGACCTGCTCAGCATTTTTACCACATTCATTTGTTTTTATTACACTTCATTAGAACAATGATGTCCTCTAAGCTGCTTGGGTTCTTCAGCAACCTGTGGCTACTCCCTCCCTCACAAACATTGCAGATTATTCCTGTTTTGCTGTCATATTCCCTCTCCATCCCTGAATTAGCTACACCAATTAATTACCAGCCCCTGGGACTGCTCTTAGAGCACAGGCCCTGAGGCTGAGGAGTGAAAGGGATGTTATTACACAAGTGAGCAAGGTTTGGCTGCTCTTACCTGAGCTCCCTCGGGATTTTCCATCAGAACGTTGATTTCCTGCAAAAGGAACAACTCACCTGGGCATGTCAATGCCAACACATTCTTGTTTCTAAACAAAAAATTACCCGAGTGTTTTGACAACATCAAAACATCATGTTTCATTATTTTGAGGGCATGGAATACTTTGATATTAATTCTAAAACATCTTTTCACTTAGATGTTTCTCTTATAATCCAATTGCTTTAAATGCCAAAATCAAGTGAAAATATGTAAACAATTTTTAATGGTTTCACAGGGACATCTCAGGACAAAAAATATGTTTAAATTAAACTCCATAATTTTTCCCTGTAATGGAGAATGCACTTCTTGCTCAGATCTAGACATCAGCACATTGGTGGACTCTGATGTAACTGAGACAACCCACCCAGGAGAGATGGACAATGGGGCTAAGAGGGAATGCTGGAGGGCATGGAAAAATCCAGGCTGAGCCAGGAGAGGAAAGAGGCAGAAGGATGAGCTGGGAACAATGCTGCAGGCCCGGGAAATGTGAATTTGCAATGCCAGGTGGGGTATTTGCACCTGGGCCAGCTTTCAGGGAGTTTGGGATGGGAATGGAGAAGCTGCCAAAGGAGGACATTTCAGAGCGCTCATTTCAAGGACAATCCACAGAAGCCTCTCAAATCCCATCAGGTAGTGAAAAACTCACTCTGGAATTTCCTTCCCTCTAAAGCAGACTCCCTGCTGTGCCACTGCAGAGCTGCATCCTGGCGGCACCAAGAGGAGCTCTGGAAGCATCACCTCCATCATTCCGAGCTGCTCCGAGCCCGGATCACCAGAGAAAGCGGATCAGTGCTGAGTGCCTGGCTGGGAGAAAAGCTGGAGCCATGCTCTGAAGCACATTAATTGCTTATTAATTACCCCATTCATCACAGTGACACCCTTGTCTGCATTCCCAGTGGCACCCTTGCCGTTGGCTGGGACTGTCACACTGCTTTGGGTAAACTCAGAAACTTCTGCTGCCTCACCTCAGAGCCTCCTGCACCCCAAAGGGTGGAAAATAAACCCAAGAACCCCACACCTTCACGAGAATCCCAATGGCAACGTGGCAAGTTGGAAACTTGCCCTTCAATGGCAGCAGGGAAATGCAGATGAGAGAGGCCTTCCGGGACAAGGATGCTCCCAAGCCCTCAAAGTTTGGGATTCATGGTACAATTTGCAAAGTGTCATCTTAGGGAGCCCATCCAGGGCTTTGCTGCAGCTTCCCACAGGCAACTGCAAGTTCCCATTAAATCACAGAGAGCTGTAAACCAATCACCAGGGAAAATTTCTGTTCCATCACCGGTGCTTTTTCTTTATTTCATTATTTATAGCACTCTCTGATTTCCAGCAACTTTTTTATTATAAAAAAAATTATTTTCTTTGTCTGAAAATTGATATAAAAAGAAATCCATCTCTCAGCCGTCATTTCTCTTAATGATGTTTACATCAGCAGATGGGGAAAAAATCACTTTTTAAACAGAATTTATTACCCGCTGACCCAAAGCTTTCCCATACATCACTGTGCTTTCACAAAGTTAGTTTCCACAGCAACATGATGTAACTCTCCAGTGTGTCTGGGAGCTGCTGACGTTAACTCTTCCATTCCTATCCATATTTCTTTGTGATGGGATACCTTGGCCACATGGACACCTCAAAACTGGATCACAGAGTCAATCTCCTGAGTTGGAAGGGACCCACAAGCATTATCCAGCCCTCAGCTCCTGGCCCTGCACTGACAACCCAACAATGCCATCCTGTCCCTGAGAGCGTTATCCAAATGCTCCTGGAGCTCTGGCTCAGGAAGAACTCTGGCTCTGGGAAAGCTCAGACTCAGGAGTGCTCTGCAGGCAGGGACGTCTTTAAGTTGTCTCACTTAATGAGACATCAAGTAACAGCTTCAAGCAAGAGAGAAAGGCTGCAGGCGTCCCAGGGAAAGGCACCAGCTGGGCAGGGGTAGCACAGAAAGAAGGAGATGGAGGTCTGGAGATGCTCATCACAAAATCATGGAAAGGCTTGGGTTGGAAAGGTCCTTAAAGATCATTCAATTCCCAAGGGCAGGAACACCTTCCACTAGAGCAGGTTGCTCCAAGCTGGCCTTTTCACCAGTGCAGCTGAAAGCAAGCTATCACCAGCTGTGCCGGTTTGGCCAAAATCTGGTAATATAGCCCCTGAGAGAAAACCAGGTTACAACCACCCTTCCCCCGACAGGGTTCGGGAAAAAAGGAAATTTTTCCTCGAAGGAAAGTGAAAGAGATAAAAACTATTTCTTTTAACAAACACACAGGAAAAGGATAAT
>VZTD01005785.1:0-51272 GCA_013397725.1 Rhagologus leucostigma | reverse complement strand
AAAAGCAAGCAGGGTGCTCCCTCTGTGCCATCCACAGCCAGACAACACTGAGGAGTGTAATCTCTGTGTCCTCGAGAAGCTGCTTTGAAAGTTTCGTTCTTTTTTTTTTTCAAGCTCAGTTTAAAGGCACAGAAAAGGCACAATACTACTTTTTGGGCATAGAGCATGATAGGGGATATGCATGATAGAGTCGCCTCAAGACACCAGCCACAGCAGGAACACCTAAACCCTGTGAGAGATCTTCCCCCAGGCCCATCCTCTCCAGTGCCAAGGCTGGATGCCAAGAGAATCTGGGAACAAAATATAATACAGTGTTCTTCAGAAAAAGGCTTAGTGAAGATGGACAAACAGACACTTCAGTCTTCAAAACAGTGCTGAATTCCTCTGGGGTGAGCACCTGGTGCTGTGGTTCATCTCCTCACTGAAACTTGGTGTAGGAACACCCAGACAGCAGACCCTCCCTGGCTCTGAGGGACCACCTGTGCATGAACTGCTCCAGAGCTGTTTCCAGCAGCAGAGCCCACAGAGAATGAGCACAGAGCAACCAGCACCAGCACCCTGAGGAAGGGAAGGGCTCAGCACAGCACTGGGAAACTCCAAGGATCTGGCTCCAGGCTTTGGCCCCACAGCTCCGGCCCAGCGTCAGGCCGGGGTGGATTTAGCAGCAAATCTGGCCTCTCAGCAATCAAGGTTCAGCTCCAATAGAGAGAGTTGCACCTATCACTGCATTTATTGATTGCCGGGATGTTGATAAACAATTGATGTTTTTCTGCAAATGTCACCTGGAAGGAGTTTTATGCCTCTCTCTCCCGAGAGCGAGCGATAGCAGGAGCCTAACAAACACAGAGAACACAAACTGTCCCCTGCTAGGGCAGATAATTCCTGCTGGCAAATGGCTGAGTAATGGAAAGAAGCTGCTTCTACTGGGATTTGGGAGTCTACCATGGTGGGAGATGGGAAAAGCATTTATTCAGTGCTTTGGCTCGGATATGAGAGTGTCACTTTGGCACTTTATCAAAGGAATCCAGCATCTCCAGCCCCTTGGCCTGAGCCAGTTACAGAGCAATAAGTGATTCGCCCGAGGAGAGATGGCAATCAGCTCTCAGCACAGGCCTGCTGGAGATCAGAGGCCAAAGAGAAAAAGGCTGTGGGACCGTGGGAGGTGTGTGACAAGCCCCAGAGACAAATCGTGCCGAGGGGAAAGCAGCCTCACGTGAGCCTTGTCAGGAGAATGTCACACATTCTCTGGGGTCAAAAAACAATCAGGCATTTCAGAGGGACAAGAGAAATGCAAGTTACCTGGGTCTGTGGCTCCCTGAGGGTTGGTGCCATATATCAGATTAGAAACCAGAACTCTGGGAGCAAAATGTAATCCAGGCATTGGGATCCTCCAGGAAAAGAGGACCATGTAATGCACTTATCCCTAACTTGGGAAAATTTTAGGTAGAACTCACAAGAGACAGCAAAGCAAAAGGGCACACTGGAAACCAGGCCCTGGCAGCTCTGATCTCCCCAGACAGCCTTGGATGCTGCAGAGCTCTGCTGTGAGAGTCCTGCAAGGAATTCCAAGCATGGATCTGGATTTCTCTCTGGACATCAGCCCTGTGTGTGCTGTGCAACAGACCACTGACAGCACTGCCAGGGTCTGCAGAGGCAGAACTCCCTCCTAAACGTCCTTCTGCTCTCCCTTCAGCACTTCTGAAAAACCACACAACGGCCAGAAAACATCTCTAACACGCACAGCATGAAAGGTGCTTCAAAATCTGTTCCCCACAGCCTGGAAGGATGCAGGGAATCCCTGTGCTAAACCACTTCCCACCTTTCCCAAGGCACAGAGCTTCCCAAATCTCACAGCTTCCTCAGTAGCACCAAAAAAGGGCAGTCCTTGTCCTTGTCTGCCTAAATAAAAGGATTTGTGGAATTTAAAGGTGTTTTTTGAAATGAGTCTCCGCCCATAACTGCACTTTGGCTGGTGTGTCAGCTGTGTGTGCTCATCACCACAATAATTCATCAGCAAACACCAGCCAACAGCTTTGGGAAAGCTGACTCGGGAGACTGAGACCTTATTTAGCCAAAAACACTTGCTCTGATAGATTTTTTTTCCTGAAAACAATTTAAGCTTCCTTTTCTGCATTCTGTGTGGCAGCTCTTGCACAAGGTAAAGTCTCCAGCAAAGCCGCTCTGTGCTAAGAGGCATCAGTTCTGCCAAAAATGATCCCAGCTCCCTTTGCGGTGATATGAGCATACACTGATGGGGTTACCATCATTATCAGAGATCAGACACGGGATTAGGATCATTATCAAATCAGCCTACCCATGCCATTTCCTCCACTTACTTTAAAATCCTCAAGTCTACCAGAGGATGTTGACCTTTATATCAAAAAATGTCGAGCAGCCTATTTATTGGAAAGCTCCAAATTAGATGGCCAAGAAGGAGAAAGCTTTTCCAGCAGTGGCTCCCACCCCCATCAGCAGGATCCCGGAGCTCCAAAGTGCAGGGAACTGGCTGCAGGCTCGTCAGAATAGTCTGTTTGATTGAAGGAGATGTGCTGATCGATCAGGCAGCCACTCAGGGCGTGTTGTCCAATTCCTGCCCAGGACTGGGAGATCCATCCATCCATCCATCCATCACCGGAGCCAGCTGTGCCAGGCAGGAGTGGCGCATGCAGCAGGGCTTTAAAATCCCAGCCTTTCCAACAACCCTGGCCCGTGGAATGAGGGGAGCTTGGGATTGAGCTGGCAATGGGAAGCCTCAGCAACACCACACCCTGTGGAGGACCAGGGCACAGGGCTGGGAAATGGGCCACAGTCCTGGGAAATGGGCCACAGTCCTTCTCCTGCTCAGGGATCATGTAAGAGAAACTACAATGGGTGCAGGACTCTGGAGCAGGATGCGGATGTGTGTCTCACATCAAGGACAATCTTCGTTGTGTGTGTCAGGCTAAAGCTCAGCTCCAGGTCCAACAGTAACGTGAGACAGTGAAAATGGCTCTGTTGGAAAGAGGAAACCAGGATACACAAGCCGTGCCCATGACGGGAGCTCTGGCGGGTGAGCAGTAGGAACAGCCCCACGCCCGCTCCCAAGGCTTTGGGATGCCAGCACTCAGCCACCACAGCATCCGGGCAGGATTCTCCCGTGATCACCTGTCCATCCTCAGACTCAACACCCCATTTCCAGCGATCCTGAGGTCTCGCACCTTACCCACACTGCCACAGAGCTGGGGCCGCTCGAGACCTTGCCACCCACACTCTGCATCCTCCCGGGCTGCTCCTGCTCCTTCCCAGCCTTTCCGCCCGATATTTCTGCTGGAGGGATCAGCCATTGAACTCGGCCCCGAAGTCCCGCCCTGCTCGTGCAGAAGTCTCCCTGGAGTCCAGAGGAACATAAACCAAGCCCAGCTGCTCTCTGCTGTCACAGCCTAAGTGCATTAATGTCTTTTTATCTCCGTGGGGGCACTGTGGCCGCCCCCTGTTTCCATGCAATTGGTGTTAATAAAATCTCTCTCTGCAGAAGTGACAAGGGAAGGATCCACTTCACTTGGCAGGTTTTATCTGCATTGAAATTGGAGTGCAAGCCTTGTGTTCCATAAACCCCTCCGCTGATAGCTCTCATCTGCGACCCTCCTCCGAGACCGGCTTCGGGCTGATTATTCCCGAAGAAAACATCTCTATAAGGCAGCCCTCAGCTCTGGCTTGTAATCAGCAAGTCAGCTCTGAAACACTTCTTTCAGCCAGCTTAGGTAATTTTCACTGCAAAATTAAAGGGAAAAATTGTCCAGAGACAAAGCATTACACAGAGCACATGGGAAATAAGATCCGGAATAGATCTGGAGTCGTGGCCAAAAACTGGTTAGTTTGGATTGAGGTGGGAGCCCTTGGAGCTGTGAGGCAGCAGCTGAAGGGAGACCTGAGGAAATTAAAGCAGCTGTTACAGCCTCCTTTCCTCCTCAGCACACGTGGGCGAGGGAGGACAGGAGCTCTGAGCTGTAGCTGAGCCCAGGTGTCCAAGCTCGGCGGGAAGAAGAAATCCTAAGGAAATAGGTGGGAAAGAAGAGGGGAACCAGCTGAGCAAGGAACACACCTGAGTGGAAAGCCAGCAAGGCTTTGTGCCTCCCTCCAGAAGCAGGAGGTGGGAGGAACAACTCCGGGCTTAAAGGTCCTGAGGTGTGCAGAAAGTCGACAACGTGGAAGGCAGGAAAAGGGGTGCTGAGGAGAGCCGGGTAGCAGCATCCTCTCAGGATGCCGTGGAGATCGGTCTGCATTCCCTGCCATCCCAACAGATACCGATCAAACGCGTGTGTGTGTGTGTCTGTTGGGGTGCTGGGGGTAATGCTGTACCCCACGTGCCACCTTAGTTAAACCTGGATGGCCAAGTGAGGCCCTTAAGCCGCTTGGAAATTCTCCTGGAGATATTTCACTGGAGCCTTGAGGGTCTAAAGACCAAGGAAAGACACGGGCTTCTCCCATCTCCCCAGCATCTTCCTTTTCCTGTCTACAGAAGAACTTCATCATGCTCAGATTTTCCTCTGTGCTCTTGAAACCCCAGATTCATCTGGTGTGTCTTTGGTTTCACACGGCTCCTTCCCCATAAATCACTCATTCACTTCTAGACTGATATTAACCATTTTGCCAGAAGCTCCTTATCTGCACAAGCTGCTGCTGAGCCCAACTGGATCTGTCCACACCAAATGGAGAGAAATTATGAATGTGCTTCATCAGTCAAGGCAGGGAAAGTGATAGCAGTGAGGAGAGACAGTAAATAAGGAAAGCATCCACCGAGTATTTCCAGAGTAAATCAAGTTACAGGAACAATTAGAGGAAATAGAGATTTTGTCTGCAATTACAGTCCTGTTGCTTCTCCCATCCACACAGACAGTTATGCAGCATCAAAATGAAAAACTGACTTGCATTTTTAAAGTTTCAGATTTTTTTTTCCCAGCTGGGAGAACAGGTTTGAGTCTCCCTCTCTCCTCCCCCATTTAGCCAGCTCTACTGAACTCAGCTGTAACTTGAATATTCAATTCAAAATCAGGGCAGAGCTGAGGGTACTGATGAAACCCAGCCAAGATCCCCCTGCCCACAGGTTCAGCAAAGCTTTTTGCAGGAGGTTTTGGCCAGGGAGGAAATGAATGCAGCCCTAAAGCCCCCTGTGCTCAGCAAAGCGCAACTGGAGGAATTCCTTAACCATTTTCCTGGGGCATTTTTCATAAGTCCAGGTTGTAGCAGGTAAACCCCACTCTGCCCAGACTATGTTCAAGCAATGACAATAATGATTCCTTGATATTGAAAAAGGATAAAACCTTAACTGGCCCCATGTAATTGGTCATGGAAGGCAAATTATTATAGACTGGGATCTAGAAGGCGGCGATTAATGGAAGTTTTACAATTAATCTAATTAATAATCTTCAATTAATTTACTGCTGCCTCTGAAGAGGTAAAAAGGTGTGACTGCTGTGGATGGAGACACAGCCCAGCAGCTCTGCCAGCCACAGGGTGACAGCTCGACCTTGCGGGTGTCACTGCTTCCCGGGAATTCTGCCTCCAAATCCAACCCCCGCTGTGAGCATGGGGGGAAGGAGCAGCCCCCCTCGGAGATAAGAAGTGACAATAAGTGCCCGAGAGTCCTGATGTGCTGGGACACGTGGGACAGAAGCCGGGACAGAAGGACACGTCTCCCTGCGAGGCGCTGGAGCGGAGCAGCCCAGCGGGGTCTTGCCTTCAGCCAGGACAATGCCCTTGGAATGCTCTCCTGCCTGTTAAAATCTTGTCTGCTTCGAGCTGACTGCAAGCCTCTCCATCCTGGCCAAAGCCAAACGCTGGGCAGAGATACACAAAGTGCAATAAATACCGATTTTGCCCTCAGTGTGGAGTTTGTGCAGCGTTCGTGGGACCTTTCCATCCCTGGGTATGGATTTTTCCACGCGGCAGATCTGAGAGGGAGACTCCTCACCTAGTCCGGCTCGCAGGAAGGGTCCGACTCCCCACAAGACCCCAGTCCTGGCTGTCAGGGCAGGATTTGAAGGAGCAGGAATAAGCTGAGATTCTGTCCCTGCAGCCAGAATGAAAGCAATGACCTGCACGAGGTGGCACTGCCTCGAGAGGATCCCAAACCCTGCTCCAGGTAGGACCTTCCTCAGCACCACAGCCTGGGCTCCCACCCACCTCTCTCCTACCTGGCTGCATCCTCCAGTCTCCTGTGCCTTGGTCGGAGTCCCAGTGGGATAACACAGGATCTCACATCACTGCCTCATTACCCTAACCATTCTAATCACCTCATTAGGCACCTCATGGCTACTCCAGCGTGAGCTTGCTTTAGGACAGGGTGAGGTTGCCTTTCCCACCATCAAGCTCATCTTGAGAGCAGGAGAGGGACAATCCTTCTGGATATGCAGAGAGCCTCTAGAAGGCAGAAGGAGAAGCCAAAAGTGGCTAAAAATCAGGGATATTGCAGTAAATAATGCAGGATTGGGCACACGTGGCAGTGCCAGCCTCTTCCCTGTCAGAGCTTTCCTTCCTACCAAATGTGTCCAGTTAAAACAGGGACTAAAATTAAAATAGAATTGCTGTCCTGCAAGAGTGGGGGAGAGCTTTTATGTCCTTTCCTCTCAAAAGTCAGACAAAAGGTCAACAATTCCTAAAATTTGTAAAACACAGAGTAAAAAAAAAAAACCAATAGAGAAGAAATTTGATCCAAAGATTATGATGCTCCAATCCAAACCAGGGCAAACTTCAGCTGATCTGAAAGTCCCACACAGCAACTGGGGCTTCTAATTTAAAGAGAATATTTTAAACAGCCCAGATTTGCTGCCTTTTTCTTTTTCTTTTTCTTTTTTTTTTTTAATCAAATGAGAAAATTAATTTTTAAAAATCCTCCCTGGAAAAAAAGCAGGTTTTCAGTGGAAAGCAGCTGAAATGAAAAATTCTTTTGCAGGTTTTCTCTGAAGAGGAAAAGGCATTTTTCTCTGAAATGTATGCAATCTGTTTTCTCTCCTGACAAAAGGGAATGATGCTTCTGGAAAAATCCCTGCAAAGAGGACAGTCCATGGCAGGGCACAGAGCACCTCCAGGCTTCTCCCTGAAACCGGCCCTGGCAGAAACCCTCCAGTGCTGCACTGGCTCCTAACTGCAGCTTTCATTTAAAGCAAAGAATTCGACTCAGCTCAAAACAAAGCTCTTCAGTTTGGATTTTTCCCAGTGGTTTTGTTGTGGTTTTGAAAGTGAAGCTAAAATCAACAATTACAGAAATTGCTATGCCTGTGTAACGAGCGCAGCAGTGGAAAATTCCTATCCAGCTCTGGACTTGAACTCAGAGCAAATCCTGCTCACAGGATTGGCTTTGAAGAGCCAAATGAGTTTTCCTCTGAGTTACCGGGGAGCGCTGCTGAAATATCCCCTCCTGGAATGAAACCCACCCTGCTAACTTCCAGCAAAACCCCAGCCTTAAAAGGGATCATAATTTGCCCTCCCAGACAAGGCAGTGGTGCCCTACCAGTGCCTAGCCTCGTCCCTGGAAGTGCTTAATTCCATATGCTTCAGAGGATAGAGGAGAAAAAAAAATAATTAAAAGGCTCTTAATGCATCTGGCCAATTAAATAAAGCTGTAAATGGCAAGGAAATAATTCCTTGCTGACCCCTGCAGCAATCAGCTGCTGACCTGCAGCATGAGAATTGATTAGCCCTATCTTAGCGTGGCTTGTATAACTACAAATGTTATTATTGGCCATAAAATCAGCCGGCCCTTTATGCAGCCCACTGGTGGCATTTGGCTCCCTGACCTCCCCAGCTGTGAATTTTTCCGGCTGGAAGGAGCAGCCCTGGGGTGGGAAAAGGCTTTCTGTGCTTCCCTGTGGAACTGGGAGGTGATTTCCAATGCTGGGCAGCACCGTCCCAGTTTGCCCCAGCCCAGCCCTCAGTGAATTTTGTGCAGCGAGGGGTTAAGTGCCCAGAATAAGCTCAGCCTTACAGCTCTGAGCTGCTGCTGTCGCTCTTCACCACGGCCCGGCCCAGGCTTCCCTCAGCCCCTCTCACCCCGTTAATAACACGCTGTCAGCACCAGGCTGAGTGAAATCCTCCCCCTTTCCTCAGAGACAGCAAAGCTGCAGTGGGATCTGCCCTCGTCCTCCTCCCCAAGAAAATCCCATTTTCCTGGCGCAAGTGCTCACTCAGCACCTGCCCTGGAGCAGAGCCCCCCCGGCCAAAAGCTGCTCCCAAACACCTTTGGAGCTGATCAGTAAGGAGCTGCTGGCTCTCTCACAGCTCAGAGCCATCTCTCCATAAGTGACCCCTCCTTCCTCTTCCTCCCTCGACCTCTTGTGCCAGGCTGGGTGCACAGGAAACCACACTGGGTCCGCAGCAGCTCTGGGAAGCAAACTGGCAGGTGACATTGGGAACAGGGAACAGCTTCTCCCTGGGCAGAGCTGGAGCTGTGTCATCTGGAGACCTGATCAGCTGACTGCTGACAGCACTGATGTGGCTGCGGGGTACATTCCAAAAATCTGGGTAAATCCCGTGTCTTTGAGACCTGAAAGGTGTGGAGGGAATCTCTGTAGAGATACGAGAGTTGGAGCCCAAAATCTGAAATCTGTGGTGAGTTTTTATCCAGTTCAACCCTTCAAGACCATCAGGGGGTGGATATTTCCTATGTCCCAGACACACCCTGAAGGCACAGGTGCCTGGAAAGGGGTTGCTCTATGGCAGGACATGGAATCCCATCACCTCGACCATCACTACAGCCCTGGCAGAAGGAGGAGCAGGGAATGTTAGGAGTGCTACCAAAACTGGGGATGCTCTGAGGACATATTTCCATTCGGACTGTGCTGAGAAGGGAGTCTGAAAGAGGGATAACCAGCCCAGGGCACCAGCAAAGCCCAGCCCCGTGCTAAAAAATTCCCCAAGTGATACAAATGATCAACGCACAGGTTTGATGCCTCTGGGGACCGATGGCAGTGGCCAGACTAAAGCAACCCACCCTATTTTGGGCACAGCACCAGAGACCATCTTCACATGAGGAACCAAAGATCAAGGGATGCTGAGACAGAGACTGGAGGAGGTGAGAACTGCACCAGGTTTCCAGCCTTTCCAGGAGGGCTGGGGAAGCTGGGAATTGCACCAGGTTTCCAGCCTTTCCTGGAGGGCTGGCTGTGCAGAGGAGATGCTCCACGCTGAGGAACATTCCCCTTACCCCCTGTTTCCAACACCGGTGTCACACTGTCCCCTCCAGCAGCAGAGGCCCATGTGCCTCTCCAGAGCCTCTTGGAGTCTGGGAGACACCTCTCCTGCTCAGGGGAGCACGCTTGCATTCAGAGCCTCAAAACAAAGCATTTCTTTCCAAAAGGAAAAGAAGCAGAGGAGAGAGAGGCAAAAGGAAAGGCAGGAGGGGAAGGGGGACAGAAGGGAAGGGGCAGCTGTGCACTCCAGCCCCAGCCCTGCCTGAATCCCACTCTCCTGGAAACTCCTTCCTTCTGCTGACAGCCCCAGTTGGCGTGGGGCTGGCTGCAGCCCCGGCAGCAGGGAGCTGGTCCTCGTGGAGAGCCAGAGAGGGAGGGAAGCTTTCACTCACCTGCATGGCTGGCAGAAGCCTGAGGTGCTGAAACCTCTCAGAAAGGCGCCTGTGTTCGTGCTTAATGTGTTCACATGACCAGAGCCGGGAAAGGTGGGTGTGAATATCAGTGTGAATGTGCAGCACCCCATCCCAGCAGGCTCCTGCTGCAGCCCTTCCCTCACAGCCTGTGTTGCTCAGGTCCTGCACAGAGAAGGGCTCAGCAGGCTGGATTCACACAAGCCAGCTGCTTTCATGGGATTGCTCCGAGGATCTCCCTACAACATCCCGGCAAGCCAAGAATACCCTCCAGAGCCTCACCTGTCCCCTTCACCTAAAGGAAAGGAAGGAGGAGCAGGAAGTCCCAGCTGGCAGTCATCCAGGTTGGATATCAAAAGCCTGGGATAAAAAATAACCTGCATTTTGTTGGCTGCATCTCTCCCACCCCGCACCGAATGCCCCCAGTGTGTGGGCAGGGACACGTCCCATGGTGGCTCTGCAGTCGGGGTGGCAGGTGCCAGGAACAGAGAAGGGAAAAGGAAAAGGAATAAAGACAGCAAAGAAACAGCAGTGAAGGGAGAGGAAGGAAAATAAAGAGGTGAGGCAGGGGGGGCTGAGCGAATGCATCAGAGGAACGNGAGGAAGGAAAATAAAGAGGTGAGTGGGCACAAGAGCACGAGGCGGGGGGGGCTGAGCGAATCCATCAGAGGAACAACTCAGCAGCTGCTCCTGCCTTCACCCCGAGCTCTGCCGGAGCTTTGGCTAAGTCCAACAACAAATACCCACTGTACCAGGGAGATTATCCACATTTAAACAAGCGGGAGGGAAGCAAGGCCTGAGCAGAGCAACAAATGGCACCCCTGAGGACTGAGCAGGGCATTCCAGATCCTGGATGCTGGCGCTGGCTGCATATCCCATTGCTCAGCCCGTCACGGGGAGCATCAGACCAAGGCTCTCCCCTCTCCCGAGTCTGGAGGTCAGGACTAGGATGGTGCAGCCAAATGCAGCATCTGATGAAACGTTTTTAATCACGTCCACAAGCTCTCTGTTGCAGCTTGTTTTAACCACAAATGGCTGCACTTGGGAGAGCTGTAACGTGTTGGTTGCTTTGGGGTGAAAAGGAGCAGAATTTGGGTTCACATACACACAGAATCCCAGAATGGCTGGGGTTGGAAGGGACCTTAAACTCGTCCCATTCCAGCCCCTGCCATGGGCAGGAACACCTTCCACTGTCCCAGGCTGCTCCAAGCCCCGTCCAGCCTGGCCTTGGACACTCCCAGGGATCCAGGGGCAGCCACAGCTTCTGTGGGCATCCTGTGCCAGGGCCTCACCACCCTTACAGGGAACAATTCCTTCCTAATATCCCATCTAAATCTACCCTCTAGAAGCCATTCCTTCTTGTCCTGGCCCTCCATCCCTTGTCCCCAGTCCCTCTCCAGCTCTCCTGGAGCCCCTTTAGGCACTGGAAGGGGCTCTCAGTTCTCCTTGGAGCCTTCTCTTCTCCAGGCTGAGCCCCCCCAGCTCTCCCAGCCTGTCAGGGCCCAGATGAATGCACCAGAAATGCCTTTACCTGCCTAAAAGAGAAGAGCAGCACACGTAGAAAAGCAGGAGATTTGGTAATGAGCTGGTGCTGAAATCCCCTGAACGAGTCAAGGCAACAAATGAGATGTTGCAGTCAGAGTTAAACATCATAAACAACCCTAACTCTGCCTTCCCTTCCCAGGCAAAAATCAAACCTCACGACAAGCCTATGAGCACAGCGAGATGTGTGCAGGAAGATGTGGGTTTTGAAAAGTGGCATATGGATAACAGTACCTTGAGTAAAAAATATTGAATTGCCCTTATTAAATCTCAGCCTGCAAAACCCATTGTGCAAAACACGTGGTCAGCTCTTCTTGTTCTGCCTCCCCTCAGCTTAAATGCATCATCCATACCAAGGCAAGGCTCCGGGAGAGAGATTTCAAATAAATGTAAGGCTTTCTGGAGTTTCCCAGCCAAGCAGCTTTCGAGATTCAGAATTACAGTCCAAGTTAGGAATATTTCCCAGAGATTCATCAAAATCCTTTACTAGACCCCTTAAAAATATGCACCTTAAAAGAAAAATAAAAGGAAAAAAA
The DNA here is from genome assembly GCA_013397725.1 of Rhagologus leucostigma. NCBI lineage: Eukaryota > Metazoa > Chordata > Aves > Passeriformes > Rhagologus > Rhagologus leucostigma. The sequence goes on along the minus strand of VZTD01005785.1, from coordinate 39,617 downwards.
AAAAAAGAAAAAAAAACCCCAAACAAATAAAGAGAGAAGAAAAAAATAAAAGAAAATACTGTTGTTGCGTAAGCAGGTACAACTGAAATGGAGAAGTGTGTTCAATTACAGCAATTATTTAAAGTTCTGCTCATGTTTCTGTGTCTTCATCCTCACTGATGCCATGAGAGCATCAAAGAACACAACTAACACGTGTCGCACACGGTACCTTCTCTCACCACCTCTCCCACACATGGAGGAGGACAATTCTGCACTGCAATGTTTTCTTGCAGTGTGATTTTGATTTAGAGGGGTTATTCTTCCACTTTCTACTCTTCTAATCTGATACTTGACTCAAAAGAGGAGCAAGGTATCCCACTCCTGCTGGAGGAAAAGCCAAAATGTAGCACTCTTGTGCTGAAGATGGAATTTTTTTGCATGATGCCACCTTGAGTCATTTTCTTCTTGTCCTTTCAGTAAATACCCTGAAGGAATAAAGACACCTGAGGCTGAACAAAAGGGCTCCAAACTAACACATAACAACCTGCTTTTTAGGGGAGTTGTGCGAGCCCTTGAAAAAATCCAATAGTCTCTTGACTCAATGCTGGAATCCACTAGAGCAGGTTTTTATCTCCTTGTGCACGTTCCCATCAGGAAGGTGTAAATACAAACACAGGCTCAGGGAAGCACTCACAGGCGGCATGGATGGAATTGTCATTTCTGTCCCGGTGCCCCTTGTTTGGGACACAAGGCACTGGCCCAGTTCAGGCTCTCACTGCTGGCCAAATCTGCTCAGACCGTGTCAGGACAGGTTTTGTGTTGGGCTGTCTCCTTTTCCTCAGCCAATATAAACTATTCCATGAGATCTGGATAATTCAGCAGAGGTGGGACAACATCCCAGCAGCTGATCTGAACCCAGTGCTCGTGACAGGGTTGACCAGAGATTCCCAAGTCATGAAACAGCAGCTCCCAAAACCAAATCCTCCTGAGCCTTTACCCCTTGCACTTTGTTGGGCTTCCCAGAGGTGAAGAGGAGAAATGGCACATCATGGAATTATTAAGGTTGAAAAGCCCTCCAAGACCATCAAGTCCAAGCTGTGACCGATCCCCACCTTGTCCCCAGCCCGCAGCACTGAGTGCCACCTCCAGGCTTTCCTTGGACACCTCCAGGGATGGGGACTCCAAACCTCCCTGGGCAGCCCCTGCCAAGGCCTGAGCACCCTTTCCATGGAGAAATTCCTCCTCATGTCCAACCTGAGGCTCCTCTGGCAGAGCTTGGGACCATTCCCTCTCCTCCTGTCCCTGTTCCCTGGGAGCAGAGCCCGACCCCCCCGGCTGCCCCCTCCTGTCAGGGAGTTGTTCAGAGCCACAAGGGCCCCCCTGAGCCTCCTTTTCTCCAGGCTGAGCCCCTTTCCCAGCTGCCTCGGCCGCTCCTGGGGCTCCAGCTCCTTGCCAGCTCCGTTCCCTTCCCCGGACACGCTCCAGCCCCTCGATGTCTCTCTTGCACTGAGAGGCCAGAGCTGGACACAGCTCTGCCCGTGTGACCTCACCAGCCCATCTGAACTAAATTATCTGTGTAAACATTGGGTGTGCCGAGCAGTTTCAGGAGATTCCCCAGAGCAGACCCAGCTTGGTCACTCGGCTCTCCCATCTCAAAGGCCACCAAAGATACACCAGGCACAGGTGAACTCACAGAGCAGCACCTGGCACTACATCCAGACATTCTGGTGACGCTGCCATGGACCAGCACGCAGCATATTTTCATTTCAACTCATTGCTTCTAAGCAGGAAGCATTTTTAATTTCCTCCAGCATTAGGGATAATGTTAGCCACCAAACACAAAATGAAAGACACCTCCCAAAATGCATTTTCAAATGCACCCTAAACAGTAAACACCATTCAAGTCAGATGCAGCCAGGATTGTAATTGGAAGCTGCAGAGAGTGCTCTTTCAGGATTCAAAATAATTGGCATTTTGCTGAAAAGGTTCATGGAATAAAAACGTTCACAAGGAAGGGCCAGCTCCTCCAAAACATGAAGCTCATTCGGGCAACACAAAGTACCCCAAAACTCTCCAGGTGAACTACACGGATGTGTCCCTGCATGGCTCCAGCGGTGCCAAGCAGGAGGAACACAGCAGGAAAGGTTCCTGGAGGGACAGCAAGAACTTTATAAGGTCTGGAATGGCTTTTCCACAAAGAGCCACCCAATGGGTTGGGATGCTGCAGCCTAGAGAAAAGGCAGGTGAGGGGGATTCAAAAATCTTGAGTCACTGGAGGAGTGGGGGAAGATCACAGAATCCCAGGATCACTGAGGCTGGAAAAGCCCTCCAAGGCCATAGAGTCCAAGCTGTGCCCAATCCCCACCTTGTCCCCAGCCCAGACCACTGAGTGCCGCGTCCAGGCCTTCCTTGGACACCTCCAGGGATGGGGACTCCAAACCTCCCTGTTTAACAACCTTTTCCATGAAGAAATTCCTCCTCATGTCCAACCTGGCACAGCTCAAGGCCATTTCCTCTTTCCCTGTTGCTGCCTGGGAGCAGAGCCCGACCTCCCCTTGCCACAACCTCCCTTCAGGTACCAAATTGCTCCTTAAGCACCTTGTCCAGCCCCAGAACAAGGAGCATTAGAGGGAAGCAATCAAAGAGAGCCACAGCAAACCAGGGAAGATGGTTATGAGCAAAGGGGGTGTGGAAAGTTTACAGGGGGCTCAAGGCAGGGCTGGGCAAATACTTGGGAATGAAATCCAGCAAGGATTATTAGACAGATGAGTCTTCCCAGACACAGAAAATATCCTAAGCTGAAAATAATTAGGGCCCAAGAGAGTATTCAAGGAAGGTATCAGAACTGTTTGCCTCTCCAGGAAAGCAATTATGGCCAGTGGGTCTGTGCAGAGGGTGGGGTTTTATCAGCTGCCTTTCCTGGGTCCTCGCTGCAGCGAGCAAAGGAACCCTCCATCCTCTCCTGGGGCAGGGCAGAGCTGTGCAGAGAGAAAAAAGAAAAGGAAAACTGAGGTGAGGGGACAAGAAAAGGGAAAAGGAGGCCAGAGTAGGACAAACACAGGTGTACGTGGTTCTACAGGCTGCCCTGAGGACTAATCCTGGTCTCACCGACTTCAAGGGAGAGGGAGGAGAGGCTGAGCTGCTATAATGGGGCTGTTGCAGCTGTGATGGTTTTAGGAGAAGAGGAAAGGAAAATTTACAGGGAAAAGCAGCATCTCCAAGAAAAGCAGGTGCTCAGGCGAGGAGAGCAGTCGGCACACGGGAAATGCAGCCTCTGGATCAAACCTGCAGTGGTGCATCCCAAAACTCACCCATTTCCCTCCCACGCAGCTACAGCACCCTGAAAGAAATCAGAGGTGCTCCTCTCCCTCCCAGGGGTGGCTCCCCAGGCTCACCAAGACAGATGAGCCCCAAATAAGGATCAATAACCAGGCTGTGGATAAGGCAAGATGGACGAGGGAGGGAATGGGCACTGAAAAGGGCAAGTTCCAGGCAGGATTAATGATGGAGAGGGAGTTGCAGTGGAGCAGAGGAAGTCACACTGCTCAGCTCTTCGTGCCTTCGGGAGGTTTGGAAGGAGTGACGCGTCCCAAGGAATCCAGATGCCAGTGAAAATGCACTGGCACTTCCAGAGTGCTTCTGTCTCAGTGTTACGGGGTTTAGATGGCAGCAGGGACAGATCCAGGGACAAGGGAAGGAGCTGGAAAGCTGTAGGGAAGTTTCACAAAGGCACAAGCTTGTGCTGGTAACAGCTCAAGAAGGGATTGGGGAAAAAATCCCAAATCTGCTCATCTCAAAGCCCTTCTCTACCTCTCCTACAACATTCCATTCTTATTTCCTTCAGTTCTCATCTTCCAGGCCACAGCCCTGTGCCCAGCCAGGCTGCTGTCACAATCAAAGCCATTCCTTCAGTCTTGTGTCTCCATCAGGATGTGGGGGGAGACAATAAACACCCATTCTCCAGCAGCAGCTGCACAGCTGGCTCCAGGCACAGGGTGCTTGGAGGAATGTTACCTCGGAGGAAATCATTAAAGGAATCCGGCTAATTTTGTAATTCACACCTGGACTGCAAATGTTAAAGAGCCTGCAATAATCTCTAATGAAATATCACATTGTTTAAAGAGTTCCCAGTGAAATTCGCCCTTAATTGATTTTTGATCTGTGAAAAAACACCGTGGAGAGAGAGAGGAGATATCAGTCAGGCTCCTGTTTCATCCCTCCTGCGAGCGTTTTCCTGCCTTTGTTTCCTTTGTCCCCAAGGAATCAACACTACACCGAAGAAAGCAGCCTGGAAGATACTACAGAACTAATAAATAACACTCGAGTGGGAATCCTGAACAGCACATCCTCGTAAATCATCCTGAAAAAGGTGAAGCAGTCTCCTAGGACAGCTCAAAAAATCAGAGAATGTGGATTCGTAGCAAGAACTGTCCCGGACAAACCCCATGGGCTGGACCTTCTCCAGCCCTCAGGAACCTCCCCAACAGGGCCGAGGCTGATCCCTGGAGCAGTAACACGTCTCATCTCGCCCTCAGGATATCACAGGGGAGCTTAATCCAGACATGAATGACATAGATCAATAGCCAAAAATACTGACAGCAAAGAGCTGGCAGAGAACTCCTGACAGCAGCAGCGTCCGGCTCAGGACTCGCCGGGGCAGCTGCCGGAGCCAAGGAAGCAGGTCAGGATTAACTCACGAGATAATGCACTGCAAAGCTCTTCCAAAAGCCAGCAGCGAACTGCCATCAAGCAAATGAGCAAACAGTAAAATATAGCTGGGAGAGATGAGAGGAAATGCATCTCTAAACATCACCGGAGACCCAAATAAACTGCTGAACCAGGCGGCTGGGAAGCGCCAGGCACTCAATAAGGCTTTAACTAACATTTACAGCTGCCACAGAGCCTGCTGCAAATAACCAAAGCTAAAAGGAAAAAGGGAAGAAAATGAAGGAAAGGATGTGTGAAGGTTTTCTTAAGAGCTGCTGGAAGGAACCACATCCCAGGCTGGCCAAGTAAACCAGCAGGGGAACACCTTTCATGGCAAAGAAACTGTGGTGGGATTGATGGCAGGGTGAAATCGGGGAGGCTGCCAGGGGAACCAGAAATCCCTGGACATGCTGAGCATCTTCAACAATAAAGCCTTTGATAAAATAAAGAGACTATTAATTAAGGAAATAAGAGGAGAAGAATCCTCACAACTGCCACGTTCAGATCAGTGCTGCTCCGTAACAGGCTCATGTGGCTAAACCTGGGATAACGATGGATAATCTGGGATAACAGGGGAGGCATTTCCCTCAATTACACAGCACTAATATCAGGTTTATCATATGGCCCTCACACAGGGTGCCCAGTGAAGCTGTGGCTGCCCCTGGATCCCTGGCAGTGTCCAAGGCCAGGCTGGACTGGGCTTGGAGCACCCTGGGATAGCGGAAGGTGTCCCTGCCCATGGCAGGGCGTGGAACGGGCTGAGCTTTAAGGTCCCTTCCCACCCAAACGATTCCATGGTTTTATGATTCTGTGGTTCCTATGGGAATGATCAGACCAATTTTGCTGATTGTAAAGCACACGTTGGTTTATTCCCCCAGCAAGGGTGGTGCTTTCCAGCCCCGGCTGGAGAACTTTCCTTATCACTCCATTCATACCTCTCTGTGAGATCCAGTGAAATTTCCACCTCAGCTGAAATGGGGGAATCAGCCTGATGGGATTCCAATGGAGTGGTTCGCCTGTGACCAGGAGTTTTATCCTTGAGCAGGACTCAGCTGGGACCAGTCTCTGCAGGAGTGACCAGGCAGGAGCACCGAAGGGAAGCTCTGTGTGGAAGTTGTCCATCCTGAGGGCTTTTCTTTCCTGTACCAATCCGAGGAACTTCCTTCAGCATCTCTCCCTCAGCTGCCTTGTCTAGACTATCATGCTGAGCATCTGGGGCATTTCATAATCTTCTTAAGAATTGTGACCTTCAGTTCTGTTGTTACAGTGACCTGAAAGTTTGTCCAAGAAAAACATGAGCTTTGTTTTTAAAATACACGAATTCCCCCAGCTCAGCTGTTCCCAGGCAGGTCCCAGCCATGCCACATTTTCTCCCATCTGCAAAGAGCTGCTGAATGTGAAGCGTATTTCTTCCACCCCACTTTCTTGGGTATAATCATGCACAGTTAATTTTTAAAAATTCAACAACTCAGTGATTTCTCCCCTTGTGCATCCCTTCACCTTCTGGGGAAAAAAACAAGCAAAGAACCGGCGCCACACAATGGATTACATTGATAGCCCTGGAGGGTGCCAGGACAGCCCATCCAGAAAGCCTTCGTCTGGCTCCTCTGGAGCTGGGCACATCTGCAGACCTTACCAAGCATCCTTTATGTCCAGTGCCTGCCATGCCCCACAGCACAGAAGCTGATGCAAAGGACACACAGTGACCTGGGCGAGGTCACAATGCCCAGTGGCCAGGACACACCTGGGAGCCACTCCCATATCCCAAGCCCCTGCTCCATGCACTCTCCCTGGAGGCTGAGGCCCTTGGTTTGCTGTTTAAGGCACAATTTAGTGCACTCCTTACCTGCTTCCTTCAAATCTAATGATCCACGCTCTCAATTTGATTTGTCTGCCTTGGAAGTCTGCTTCTCACTAATTCCCATTCATCCATCTAGTTTTCCTTGTTCCCTGCAAACTGTCATTTTTCTGACTGCAGCGTATTCAACTCCATCATCCCAGGCATTTTATTTGTGTGGTTCTGCTCTAACGGCGAGCGTGGCTGTTTCAAATTATGCCTTGCTTTCAGTTTTGCTTGAGTGTAAAAATATCGTGTAAAAATGAACTACCCTCTGATGAAGGCTTTCAGCCTTCCCATTTGAGGAACAGCAGGCAGCTTTTTGATTCTGGGAGCAATGGGAGAAGGAGCAATCCAGCTTTTGTTTTACAGATTGCTACAATAGATAGCTTCCCTGTAGGAAGTGCAGCACTATATTATGCTTATGTAAAGGGTAATGACTGGGAACTTGGAGAACTCTCCTCTTTGGAAGTGCCTGACGAGCGGGAACAGCAGGTGTGGAGGAAGAAGAAAGCTCCAATGCCTTTCTCTCCTGACTTTCTCTTCTTTTATGTTTGGAGACTGAACTCGGTGTCAGAAGCAAGTCGGCTCCTGCAGGTACAGGAAAGTGGAAAGGTGTGAACGTGGCAAGGAAGAAACCCAAACAAACAGGGGGAAGCACTGGTAGGGCTGAACCCCAGAGCCTGGCCCTGAGCAGCGGCAATGAAAGGGGCTGTGCTCAGCAATAAGAGGCTCTTTAGCTCGCTGTGGGGAAATGGGCAATTACACGAGGGGCTGCATAAGGGAGAGAACAAAGCGCCAGCAAACGCTGCTGGGGAAAGGCTGCCTCGTGTTCCAAGAGCAGCACAGCACAGCACACCAGCAGCGAGCTGAGAAAAACCCACTGACACCCTCCACAAAGCCATTTCAGACCCACAGGAAAGTCAAATTCTAAAGGTGCCCCTCTCTGTCCCTGCAGACCTGAGGGAAAATGCTTCTTCCCGCTGCCTAACAGCACAATGAGCCACGGCAGGGAGCAAAGCTCCGAAGACGGACACTTTGCTTTGCCTATTCCAGGCACAAAAGACACCAAAGCCCCAGGAAATGCCACCAAAATGCAGGATCTGCTGAAGTCTGAGCAGGGCAAAGCTGGCTCAGGCAGCAGCTCAGGGAAGGCACTCGAGGGTCCTGTGTGAGAGCAAATTCATGACCTGGCACAGAGGGAGAAACAAAATGCAGGACACTGCTCCAGGCCAGGCCAGGGGCAGGTCTCAGGGGTGAACCAGAAAATACAGCTTGCCTGGTTTGCCCCTGATTGAGAAAGCCTCCCTCCTCTGGTCCAGAGCCTCCAGGCTGAGTCAGAGTTGTCATGGGGGCTTTCCCAATTTTGGGGGTCACATCCATTACCTACCCTGGTGTGTGTCCAGCTCCATGACATCCAACTCCTGGGTGGCCTTTGGGAACAACAGAAAAAAACACAATTAAGTAAAAAGCAGCAGGAAATTCCCTGAATAGACACTTGTGTGAAAGAACTGAGGAAGGAGAAAACCCCTGTGTATTCCCCTAACCTCTGAAAGAATTGCTAAAAGCTGAACAAAGGGACAAGAAGCTGCTGGGACAACTCATTAACAGACATTTACTGAGAACATGGATCAGAGCAGCCCAAGGATGTGATTTTCATCCCTTTCCAGGCAGAGTTTTAGGAAACCAGCAGCTCCCAAACAAGCTAGCAGAGGCATGGTGACACGTAACAGCCGCAGTCGTGCTGGACAACAAAGACCTCCCCGATGCTCTGAGAGGAAGGAAACAAAGATGCAGCAAAATACAGACAAATTAAAAGGACTCCACCAGTCACAACAGCACGAGGACAACAGGAGTTCTAAGCTGTGTGCCAGGGGAAAGCACAGACTGAAATACAACTGGTACAGTCAGCACAGGAGATGCTGCACGAGCCTAAAATACAACTTCGTTCATGTAGCCGTGGTGCAAAAGCTGCAGGAGATGAATATACAGCTGATACACACAAGGAATGGAAAGACGGAGTGACCTGCACAATCCCCACACTGTCTCTGCCAGAGAAAACCTCAAATGGTGTTTAAGGAGTGGGATGTCTCTCAAGCACACTGCAGCCAGCGCTGGGTGAGAGGAGAGCAGTACAGTGATATGTGACAGTAGCAATATATACTGGGAATGCAGTGCAGGAAAAGGAAACCATTCTGAGAGCAACAGACATCTCTGATCCAGAAATGTGCCCATCATGGGATGAGGTGCAAGGCAGGGGAGTGCAGCAATAAAATAGAACATTTGCAAGCACCGAGGGAATTCGCGCCGGTCAGAGAGCGCACATCCAAACACAAGGGAGCGAGGAGACTCTAATTCCCTCAGGAAGAGGAAAAGCAAGCAGCAAACTCCGGCAGCAGGACACACACAGAACACACTGCGGAGGCAGGGAAGCAGCAGCCTTACCGTGATCCCGATGCTGGCAGTCAGTGGTGGTGGGATGGGAACGCTCCTTGGGATCCAAGCTGCAGTGCCACCAGCAGTCCCACAAACAACGCTCCAGGCAGGGAGGATCCCCTGGAGGCTCTGAGGCTGTGGTTTAAGGTCTGGGATATGAGGACTAAGTCCTCTCTGGCTGCTGCGAACAGCCGAGAGGGGAGCAGTAACCCCGAGATGAAGCAGATAAAGGATCGCACACAAGTGATTTCCCATCTTCAGCTTCCAACCCCGTCCCACGGAGCGAGAGCAGCGCAGCTGGCAGCTACAGATCCGAGAGAGACTCGGAGATTACTGGGACTTGGGAATGATCTAATAAAACCTCTTCCTAGTCCTGCTGTGCCCCAAGACAAACACACATTACAGCTGCATTGAGACAACACAGCTGCTCTGTAAAACAAGCAGCTCTTTCCGAAATGCCACGACGTGGAGGAAGGTGAAATCCAACCACATGATGGCAGGGAACAGGGGCCTAAGTCATCCCATATGGAAAAGGAACAGCTATACCTGCGGTCACAATAATCCCGGGAACAGGTCTGGCTTGCTGGGAGCCTGCTTATCAAAACAGACGCAATTGATGCTCAAAGTCAGGAAGGCTTCAAGAAAACCTCAAATCACTACTGGGTGGGTTTCTTTAAAGCCACAGCTTGCAGTCCAAAATATCTCCCGTGCCTCCCACTGAACAGGAAATCTCAGGGCTTTGCCGTGCGCTGCTGAAAGGAGGGCTGTCTCCAGGGATGCTTCTCTCCCAGAGCGTTCTCCCAGCATCAGCTGGGAGTGCTGACCTTCCCCCAAAATAAACCCAGCAAACGGCCCAAAGACATGAAAAGCATCGAAACAAGTGAAACACTTGGCCAGCTGCAAAGCCAGGCTTGGAGAGCCTCCAGGAGGTCCAAGACCAAGCTCTCCTCTGCAGGAGCTCCCATCCATCATCCCAGCGCCGGTGCCAGGCTGCCCTCTCCGCTGCTGGGAAAGGCACCGGCAGTGCCGGCTCGGCACCGGGGCCGTGACACGGAGAGACTCTCTGGATTAGGTCAGGAGGAGCATTCCTGGAGGAGCTGGAAAGCCATAAATCCATGGGAGACAGTGCAGGAGGGTGCTGACCTTCCTCCTGACCATTCCACCTGCAATATTCCTGAGAGCGCCTGTCCTGCAGGTTAAGCTGGGCAGGAGTAGGGATGCCAGAGGTCTGGCAAGTGCCAAACACCTGGAGAAGGGCTGATCAGGAGGAAGACGGAGACATAAATGAAACACATGCCACCCTTCAGAGACCCTACAGCAAAGTAGGAAGGAGCCTGGCATGGAGAACAGCTTCTCATTAACCCGTCAGGCTCAGCCTCTCGGGGAAGCACCCAGCAGGGCTGCGGGAGGCCCTCCGGGAAGCACAGGGAAGCCAGGCGTCAGTGGCTCCATCCCAACATTCCAGCTGTGCTCCCTCCCTGTGCTTTTGCACCTTTTACCTGGAGAGGGAACAGGGCCAGACAGTCGAGCACCAGCTACCACGGCAGCAAGAGCAGAACCAGGAATTCAAACAGCTCTGAATTAGCTACAGAAATGCTGAAGGAGAAGAACAGGGAAGCAAGGCACTGTCACGGGGAGAAACGCCTGGTTGGGGAATGGAAGATGTCTTCATCCAGCATCTCCCATCCCCATGTGATTCCAGAGGGCTGTGCTGGGAACGCTAACAGGAGATAAAGGGGTAATGGCCTTAAACTGAAGAGACGATGGATTTAGATTAGATAGACAGGAGAAATTGTTCCCTGTGAGGGTAGGGAGGCCCTGGCACAAGGTGCCCAGAGCAGCTGTGGCTGCCTCATCCCTGGGAGTGCCCAAAGCCAGGTTGGACAGGACTTGGAGCACCCTGGGACAGTGGAAGGTGTCCCTGGAGGTGGAACTGGATTGGCTTTACAGTCCCTTCCAACCCAAACCATGCTGGGATTCCTTGATGAAGACAACAAACAGCTGAACTGGAATAAATAACCTAGGAGTCCCAGAATTACGGTCTGCCGGATCCCAGGGAAAACAACCCTTTTTTGGGACCAGCCATCCATGGGAAGCAAGCTTAGACTGAACATGCACATCCTCACTCCTGAAATACCCCCAAACTCTTGGCACATTCCCCTCCACGAGCTCACGAAATGAGTAGAGGAAGCTGGAACACGGAAGGGGAGAGTTGAGCAGTGGGAAAGAGGAAGAACAGTCTCCCGCAGAGGCTGACACACTCTCACCCTCATCACAGCCAACAGCTCTTGCATGAGGCAATTTTCTGTCACCACACCAAAGATGCTCCTGACCCATCCCCCAGACTTCACGATGTGAGGTTTGTGCCAGCTGTGGGAAGCCCAGCTCCTTCCAGGGAGCAGCAGGAACCGGGGGGTGTCTCCACTCAGGGAGCTGTGGGTGCAAGGAGGGTGAAGGAGCCCTGTGACTGCTCCCCCAGCCCAGCTCTCTGAATGAAGATGGACCTTTTTTTGTCCATATAATCAAACATTTCAAAGCCTGGGTGCCCATGGCTGGGGCCGGGACAGTGGTGGGGAGGATTGATCCCCTTTGCTGACAGCAGAGACACATGGAGTGAATGGGAGAGGGGCTGCAGTGGTTATTGATCTGCTACATGACCTTGGCTAAGTCACTTAACCTCAGTTTCCTCGTCTGGATATTGGGAATTACGGGACTTGCAGAGTGCCACAAATTCATCAGAGGGAACTACTTAAGGGCCCTTTATGACTTAATGGGATTTCCCACTTGAAAATTACTCCCCTGAGGATTGAAGCAGTGGGACTGGGATATTTATAGCCCAACTTCTACTGTAAGTGCAGAGCTTTTTTTTTTAATGGTTTTTTTTCTCCTGTAACACTCATGTAAACCTTACAGCTCAGGAACACACAGTCCAAGCATGTCCAGCCTCAGTGCTCTTTACAAACACTTTTTGAATCGACCCTGGCCATGGTAACGAGCCCCTCTCTTTGTCTGATTCATGTGGATTCAAACATTCGGAGCTGCAGACCCTGAGCCCGTGGGGAAGGATGCTCAGCTGCGTGCTCGTGGTATGAAGTCTGCTCAGATTAACCTGGGACTGTCACACCACAGCTCCCTGGAAGAAGTGTAAATCCAGAGGGTTAAAAGCTAAAGGTAGCAACAATGTCATGATTCCCTCAGGAAGGTCAGCTCCAAGGTCCAGTTTCCCCTGTGGGATACCACCACAGAATCACGGAATCACAGAATAGCCTGGGTTGGAAGGGACCTGAAAGATCATCCAGTTCCATCCCCTGACACAGGCAGGGACAATTTCCACTGCCCCAGGCTGCTCCAAGCCCCATCCAGCCCAGCTGTGGACACTGCCAGGGATCCAGGGGCAGCCACAGCTGCTCTGGGCACCCTGTGCCAGGGCCTCTCCACCCTCACAGGGAAGAATTTCTTTCTAATATTTAATCTAAACCTACTCTCTGTCAGTTTGAAGCCATTCCCCCATGTCCTGGCATTCCAGACCCTTGGGAATATTCTCTCTCCATCATTCTTGCACTTTCAGGCACAATGAGATCACCCCAGAGCTTCTCCTCTCCAGGCTGAACAGTCCCAGCTCTCCCAGCCTTTCCTCCCAGCAGAGCTGCTCCATCCCTCTGATCACCCTGGTGCCTCCTCTGGGCTCTCTCCAGCAGCTCCAGGTCCTTCCTGTGCTGGTCCCAGGGCTGGGGCAGCTCTGCAGGTGGGGTGTCACCTGAGCGGGGCACAGGGGCAGAATCTCAACCCCTTTCCTGCTGCCCACGCTGCTTTCGAGCCATAGGAAGGTTTAAATCCCTTCATCTCCACATTCCAGGCCACTGCCCAACACAGACCAGGCACTGATGTTTCCTAAGAACAACCAGTGCTTCCAGTGGCAGAGCAGTTCGAAGCACCTTGAGACAATGCAGGCCAAGGGCTGAGAAGCTGAACACAAAATTCTTCTCCATGGTGAACGCTTTCCTGGGGAAGGGCAGATAAAAACCCCCAGTGTTTGTGCCTCAGTCCAACCAGTGCTTTATGTGCTCTCACAGAGCCACACACAGCCCTGGCACTGGGAGACCACGGCACTAAATCCAAAGATCTTTCCTGTGCTAACTCGCTCCTCCATGGGGAATTCAAATACTTACCAGACTGAGGAATATCTACTTCTGCCCTGTCACACTCCCTTGCTCCTTCCTCACCCTTCCCCTCATCACCCACACAGTCACTTGGTATTTATTCTGCTCTATTTTATTTGGATTTCCTCTAAGCAGACTCATTAATCTTCTCTGCAGATGCACAGCTCTGACAGCCGGGGTCTTGACACCTCCAGAGCCAGCGAAGGACATTCTCATACTCTTCTCTTCTTTCTCCCTGCTCCTTTCTCCTTTTAAAGAAACCCTTCATACCTCACCAGGCACAGGGTTTTTGATGAGAAGGTCATGTGAACTGGAGACAAGCGGGCTGTGGGGGAGGAAGGCAGGGGAAAAGGATGCAACTCCCACAAGGAACTCCCAAAGTCCCACTGAAAAGGTCAGGATGCTTTTGAGTCCTCTGCACTGCTCCCTGGCACAAAAAAATATACTCAGCCCAGTGCAGAGATACTTGATAAAGAGTCTAATGAAGTGGAAAGAGTGTTGTAGGGGAAGAATAGTCCTCTCTCATCTCGACATCCCATGATGCTCCATCCAGTTGCTATGGAGACCTAAAAAGAGAAGGGGTTTTGTTGTCTTGAAGGGCCTTCTCCCTTCCCAGTAACCTTGACCTTTTCCAGGTTTGTGTGTTTGTGTGTGCATGTGTATGTATTTGTAAAAAAGAGATAAGGAATTCCATTTCTTCTTATCTGGTCATGGCTCGCTGGCTGGCACTGATGCATGTGGGGGGCCGTCAGCTTGGCTCAGCACGGAGATTTGGAGAGGATAAGAGCAGGAAAATACAGAGGGGAGCAGTTAATTAAGGCTGATGCTGCAAAGGACATTGTTTGCCGGATAATGAATTCCATCCGCTCCAGAAACACAAGCGCAATTAAAGGTGTGAGAGATGAAGGGCAGGAGGGAGCAGTGGGTCACTGTCACCGGACAAAGTGGCCCCAGTGGCCCTCCAGTGCTGGGGTTTCACACAATAAAACCACCACCAGAGATTATTTCTCATGAACAAGGCAGAGGAGCTGCGGCCTTGTTTTCCCCCCAGGTGAGGAGGGGCTCCCTGTGGTGTCAGTCCTTAGAGGGATGTGAGAGTCACTCAGGGTTGATTTAGGAGATCCTCAAAGGAAGAGGAATACGGAGCTAAGCAGACAGGCCCATGCACAACAACGCTGCCCACAGGTTCACGTCCACTCCCTCCCCTCACCAGGAATTTACTGGTAATTACTTGGCAGGAATTTACTTCCCATTTTTAGCCAGGCCAACAGAGGTGCTCAGATATCACCTGGAGCCCACTGTTTTCATCCTTCACCAGCCCTCACAACACCCAGCCCACACCTACATCCCCTCCACCCTCCCCATCTTCCCAAGGGGGAGAGGGAACCCTGGTGCTGGAATTTGTGCTCCAGCTTGGGTCCCCTCCTGGCTCAGAGGCCACCACAGCCCCTCTGCTCGCTCTCCATATGAGGGCACAAACCTCTGTGTGCCACCACCTCACGGGACAGACAAACAAGCGAGGAAAGATGACGGAAAATCATCTTTTTTGTGGGAGAGGAGCCACAAAGCTTGGCTTGGAGAAGGTTGGAATCAAGAGAGGAAGGAAGACATGGAATGTGCCTGCCATATCCTCTACAACACCAGAAAAACCTGGGCTGCCCGTTCTAGCCAAGAGCACAACCACGTCCAGGGGTCAGGCCCAGGTTTGGATGCAGTGTTGCACAACTCCATCTTTAATTACTGAGGATTATTCATGTTAGATAAACAACGTGACCCGGTTTGGCACCCGGCTTGCTCCAGCTGTAGGTTAATGAGGATCTGATGTCTGGGACATCTTTGAACTCCTCTCAATTACCAGCAGCAGAAGCATCCCAGGGTCAGATTCCTAAGCCCTTTAGGGATTTAGCTTCCCTGTCCCTAAAGAGATCAGGGATAAGGTTTATGGTCACCACTAACCCTGTGTCTGTGCACTCTCTAAATTAACACAGCACTGACCCAGGCAAGATAAGGAATTAATTGAAATGAACTCCCCGAGCAGTGGCCTTGGCAGTTCTCTGCTCTCCTCCCCCCAAGCCTGGCTAAGCTTCCTCAGATCCTGACTGACTTAAAGCAACTCCACTCCACTCGCTGGTCCTGACAGCTTTCCATATCACATTCCAAGTGAGAAGAGAGTACCGAAAGAAAAAAAGCATAAAAATTTTATTGGAAAATATTTCTCTTTTAGCCAAGACTGCTGTTGATGCGATCACTTTTCCATTTTCTGCGGGAGTCTGAGAGTGAGCCTCTCCCCCAGCCCATCTCTCAAGCTTATGATCTGAACTTGTTTGTCCATTCCCAGCCTGCCAAACCATTTCCAATAACAAGATCCATCTCCTCCTGCTCAAAGCTGCATTGTCTTCATATCCTTGGAGATCAGATGTCTGTTCTCCCTTTTATCACTTGAGCTGCACGTGTTTTGATTGTAAACACCCTGATAACACTCCAGTTAGCCCCTCACAAGTGAAATAATAAAGGAGAGATAACATTTCTAGACGTGACACTTAGATTGTCATCCTACCCTGAGATAACAAGGAGCAGACAGCCGGGGAGTCTGTCTTACCCCGATAAAGATCTTGTCACCATAGATACAAAAGAGATAAACTTTCTAAAATAATATCCCTGTTCATGTCACTTTGCTCAAGTTGGAGAAGTGCAGCCCCTCTCCCTCCTCCCAGCAGGTGTGTTCACAATTCCTGCCCTCCCCATCCCTGTGGAACGAGCCCTTGGCACATCACAAGACAGGGATTCGTGTTCCTCACCCAGGAGGAGCAGCTGACAGGTACCATCTCCCAGGACCAGGTTTTGGGCACAATCAGCTCTGGCAGAGCACAGAACTCGCCAAACACTTCTCGTAGAGGGTGACACCCACCGCAGCCCAACCAAGCACCAGTTATCCCCACGTGCTGCACCTCCCTGCTCCCAGAAATCCTCCACATCCATGGCTGGGTGGTCCATCGCAGCAGGATGCTGCTCCCCGCAGCAGGTGCCAGCCTTCTGAGCCGCCTTTCTCCATGCTGACTACAAGAGATGCTTGACATTTCTGAGCTGAGGCATTTCAGAAATGACAAACGGGCTTGCAATCAAAATGAAAACGTGTGCAGAAACATCTCTGATCGGGCTGGGAGTTGCCAGGCTTGGGAGCTGAAAGCTGAGCGTTTCTCTAAAAAAGCAAAATAAAATACAATGAAATTATATCATTTATTCAAGAAATACATCTGGTGATCCAAAACTGCTGCGACCCTTGGGAGTCGCTTTTATTGTTTGGCTGGTTTTTACTAAAGTACTTTTAAATACTTCATAAAGTGTTTTGAAGGACAAAAACATCCAAAGAGAATATTTCCGAGTCGACATTTTCTCTACAGAAACAAGGTGAAGTACCTGTTGGAAGTCTACCATATTTAGCTGTCTCACTGAAGAAGCAACGACCAACACCAGTGTGTTTTGGTGACTGATCTGTTTAGTCTCCCCATTTGAGAAAACACAAGAATTTATTCTCCTCCTGGTGAATATTGACCCTGGCTTTGCTTCACTGCATATTTACCTCTCGGGTCAATAAATCATCATGTTCATCTCAATAGAAGTCGGTATCCGCTTATTATTATATTAACCTTTCCCAGGCAGATAACAGTTGGTTTTCCCCTCTAATAAGATATTGCACAAATTGAATAACCAAGAAAGATTCCTTTGTGACTGGACTTTTTCACTACCAGCATTCTTGCTCGGTTTGAGGCATGTGAAACCACACCCTTTTAATGCACCACATGGAGCTGTCTTTCTCCTACAAGCAGCTTCCAGAGCACACACTGAGCCCCAGGAAAAGCCCTGGGATATCTGGGACATAACACATCCGTGGAGCCTGTCCTCTGGCCAACAATATAAAAAAAAATGCTGCATCATTTGGTCCTGCAAGAGGTCGGGCTTTCATCCTGGCCAGGTATTAGCACAAGCCTTCACAAAGCACCCAACACAAAGACAGGGAGGCTCAGCCAAAATTTGGGAAGAAAAGCTATGTGAATTCGTGAGGAAGGATGGCTAGGCAGAAGGACAGATGGAAAGCATGGGGAGGAAGGCAGAAGGAAAGAAGCCTGGCACACAGGAACAAAAAGTGACTCTTCATTATGGAAGAGAAAAGGGCACGTGCTGAAGTGGAGCCCAGCCTCGGTGCCCCCACACGGGGCATGCAGAACAGGAGATACCTGGTGGGGCTGTGCCTGCTGCCCTCCTGTCACCAGCCTTTGGGGATTACAGACAGCATGGCACTTCTTCAAAAGTGTAGAAGACAGCCTTGACATCCTGGCAAATTCCTGCCTTCAATAAAAAGCAATGACTTGCAAGGCTGCGTGTGAGATATGGCAACACATATGGCTGGCACGGTGTCCTACATACTGCCTGAGCTGCCACCAGCCACCTCGCTGCCTGCAAAGCTCTTCAGCTATTAAAGTCACACTATAAAATGTAATTTGCCTTTATATCTTAAGCTCAAAAGCTCCTTTAAATTTGATATATGCACTCCTTCCCTGAAATCTAGATTTTAATGGTGCTTCTTTCACGTGCAAGTGCTGCCCACAGGTGCCAGCCAGACTTTCTGTATAGGGGAAACAGAATGCTGATAAAACTTAGGATAAAACATTTATCATCTTTCATTAGACTAGACTGGAACAGAATGAAATATGTGTCATTATTGTGTTACTTTGTGCATATCTGCCCAGCGAGGGGCGGTTGGCCTTGGGTACCTGCTGGGAGTGAGACCGGAGACAGCTGAAGAGGAGGGGAAAGTTTGAGCTTTGTGGAAAAGACTGAATGAGAAGGATACTGGGCCAGGGGGCAGGGAAGAAACAGCACAAAGTCATCCCCATAATCTGTATAAAACACCCCTGGAGTCTGCTGCTGGATCCAAATGCGGTCCCAAACATCCCTCTGTTTATAAACACTCACTTCCAAAAGCTTCTGAGCTGCTGAACAAAAACAAACACCAGCCATGATATGAGATAAACAGGAAACGAGCCAGAGTAAACCCTGCAGTGGGAACAAAGCCTGGGAGAGCAAATACAGAGCCCCAAGGGACAGAGACGGTGGAAAGCACACGGAAAGGATGCTCGCTGGCGTGGCAGGAATACCACCTATGGCCCCACGAAAGGGGAAGAGCTCCACCAGGTTTCCAGCAGCATGGAGAACCAGGATGAGCTCTACAGCTTGGCAGAAACCCCCCGAAAGACTCCGGACTTCTCACATTCAAAATCCACCAGAAGTGCAGTGCCAGGCACTCGGGCTAAGTGGCTGCTGCCCACTGTGAAATCCAGATTAATCCAGGCAGATGCTGAAGCCCTGGCAGCAAATGGCCAAGCAGCAACTGTTCCTCCTCTCCCATGCTGGAAAAAAGCCTGGCTGCGAGACATCCCACTTCACCCCCGGTACCCAACTTCTGCAGCCAGGAAAACCCTTCCAGGTTACTGCGTACCTGGCTCCCTTCTCCCGGGGAAGGATGGGCTACAGCCAGCTCAGAGAACCCAGGAACAACGGTGATTCACCCACGGGGTGGGGAAGGCAGCATCAGACACCGTGAGAAACCACAGTGGGGGACAAGGTGCCACCACCTTGTGCCAGCCCAGGCTTCCTCCTTGGAAAGATGTTGCTGGACATGTCCAGGGACAGGAAGAACTCCCACACAGGGGATGGCATCACTTCGCCAGCTGCCAGCCTTTGGAATGCACCCATCCTACCTCCCAAACCCAGACGCGAACAGCTCAGAGGATGAAGGGCACCTGTGATCCAGAGCACGTTTCATCATGGTGAGCAGGAACCCAAGCCCCCATCCCATGGACAGGAGGCTTCCCCCTGCAAAGGGAAGGAAATGGCAGCCCATGCTCTGTGGCACAAACATCGCATGGGATGATGGGCGTACATCCAGCCCAAAAACTTTCGGCTTTTTTTTGCCTTGTTTTTTGTGACATGGAATTGAAAGGTTTCCTGCTGTGCTCTGAAAAGGGCAGAAACAATAACCTTTGCAATTAGCACTTGGCAGAACAAGCTCCTGTCCACAATAAATTAACGGAACCAATTAGGGAGGAGGGAAAATCATCAGATGCCATGAGGTAAATCCCGGCTCTGCCGGAGCGCGAGCAGGGGCTGTTCCGGAGCACGGCCACTCTAGGACGTCCTGCTGCCTCCGAGGAGGGACAGACAAAGGCTTCCTCCCTGTGCCCAAGCCTTGTCCCAGCCAAGGGAGGGGTGGAAAGCCAAGCCACGCTTCTATTTGAGACCTGTCACCTGAAATTTATTGCCTTGTTCTCACCTTGCTGGTGGCAACCACATCCCAAAGGGGCCTCTCAAGGCAAGGGGGGTCACAGACCAGTCCCTCAAGGGGTGAAGTTCTCAGCTGGAATATGATGGGTGGATGAACTATGTTAGAACATTTCCTCTTAGCTTTGCTTGCTCCAAGACCTTCAGTTCCTCCCAAGACCTTCAGTTCCTCCCCGCTGTAGCTTGAATCTGTAGGACACAGAGGTTCCCTGCCTGCCACTCCCCTGGGACAGCCCATCCCTGTGAAGGGGACACTGAGGAGCAGGGCTGGCTGTCCCCGTCAAACCTCAGCAGCTGCTTGTGGCCAGGAGCTGCAGCCCATGCCACTACTGAGAGCAGAGACCATCAGGATGGGGACGCGTTCCAGAGAGGGTTCCCAAGGCTGAGCCATCCTCAACAACGAAAGTGGCCTGCAATAATCAGAACACTGATTTTTCAGCCCCTACCTGGTCCAACATGCTCCGTTCTTCCATCCAGCTGAAGCAGAAAACTGTATTTCAGCTTTAGAAACACATTTGAGCCAGCATCTCAGGAAAGATCACGCCGATGCTCTGTTCAAATTGACTTGGACATGAGAAAAGGCGAGTGCTTCGGGAAGGGAGTGAGGAACCATAAACCAGGCAAAGTGACAAACAGCAGCATGTCAGGAAGGGGAGATGTGCCCGGTGGGCTCGGCAGAGATCCCTCCCAGACCTGTCTGTTGTCACCTCTTCATTAACCATCTGGAAAAAGAAGCAAAGAGCAAAAAACAGAATTGGCAGACCCTGCTATGTTAGGAGGTGATGCCATCCCCCAGTGAAGGACAGGGACATAAAACAAATTAGAAGACAGGTTAGAAATCAGGGTAGGAAATAAGGAACAGTGAGAGAAATGTCTCTCCGCACAGATTTACAGAGGGGAATCAAAACCATTCAGGCAACCAGAAATTCCCCTCTGCAAAGGGTTCTGGTATTTCAGATTTGTAGGTGCTGTTAAACAAAAGCCAAAACCATCCCCAGAAGAAAGTGAGTGTCCCTGGTCCCATGTGTCAGACAATTATTTACTGTTTGCTGGGGATTTTTCTCTCTGAAAAGGAAGTTCATGAATATTTCAGACAGCAGGGACATGAAGATCTGCCCCCATGGGCATCTCCACAGTCACCCCGTGGGAATTCAGTCCCATCACTCACTATCCAACAAGCCTGGGGATGGGCACTTGGTCTGATTTCATAACCTCAGAGTACATCCATCTTCAGCTCCCAGGCTTTTCTTCTTCCTTTCTCCTCAGAATCCCTTTTTGCTTTAATAGGGGTTACATAAACACTGGACTCCCAGAAACAGCGCTCTAAGAAAACAGGAATACTCACACGAGCCTCCAGCATCCCTCTCCAGTCAGCGAAGCTCCAAGGAGCCACGCGATGAATTCGTGCACCCAGAAAAACTCTCAGAAATTCTTAAGGAGACTCCATCGGCTGCGTGCAAAAGGACACCCCAGTGGGGAATGATTGCGAGTGTTGTTTTTAAAGCCACACTCGAGGTGTAAGAGCAGAAGGTGCCTTGGTGGCTCACTCAGGGATCTCCTGCAGTTCCCCTGGATGTGGACACAAGAACAAGATTCAGACAAGACAGATGCACACACAAACAGCCAAGAGGGGTAGGAGGGCTGAATAAACACACAGCACTGGGGTTTCAGTGGCTATATACAGATATATCTATTTTTTTAAAGTATATATACAATATTAGGTGGATGCAGAGATGCTCAGAAATCTTTGAAGATGACCTGAAGAGGTCTCAGTGTGAAAAATCACCGTTCCCAGAATTTTCTCCTCTTCTTCCTTGCTTTCTCCTCTTGGATTAGGGAGCCAGCACACTGGACTATAAATGAACACTCAGCAGCACTGGCCTTCTCCCAAGCCTTAAATTGTTTATAGCCCATTCGATCTGCACTTACAGCCCTGGATCTGCTAATCCAATTGCATCTTCTTTCTATGGCTGGGCTTTTTTCCTTTTAAACACCATCTTATCTAATCAGCACCATTTGCATTGTGTGAAGTCTATACGTGCTCCAGGAACCCAGTCAATCAGATTTAATACATCAAAGAGCTTTTTTCTAAAAAGCTCTTTTCTCAGCAATTTTTTATTTTTTATTTATTTATTTAAGCATGAATATGTGTGCTCAAAGCAGGGATTTGTGGAGATTCTGCAGGACTGGGTTTTCTTCTCATTTTTAGGGTAAAATATGGTGTTGAAGTGTGGCTGGAGTTTCTGTGTTCCTGCACCACATCTTCCTCTCCACTTCCCAGCTCCCGGAGCGGAGATGCTGCTGTGACCATTTTCCACTTGGGATAGGCACAGTTTGTGTGGGGGCACGAGGACAGCTCTGAGCAAGGAGAGGGACCACAGCTCCAGCAGGACTCTACAACAGACCATGGGACACAACAGCGGCGTGGTGGGAATCCCAGGAGAGCTCTGCACATTCCCTGAGCGGCTGGTGCGGAGCGATGGGAGAGGTACCAGAGAGTGACAAGTGGCCTGATGGACCTCAGCTGATCTCCCCACTCCCCAGCTGGCTCCTGCTGCCCTCAGCCACTTGGATTTCCTGAGAGGCCGAAGACACATCGTCCCAGGGGTCACTATGGAAGGAGGAAGACTTCCAGCCTGCTGCAACTTGCTGGTTCCTGGTTTATAAACACTTTTCCCCTTTCAGTGCTGATTCATGAAGCAGAGAACATTCCTTCTCCCCTCTGTGCAATTACTGAGCACAAACATTGGCTTTTAATTGCAAGATTAAAGTTCTCATTAAAAATGAAATTCTTAGAGGCTTAATAACCAAAATTTTTAGGAAGGGACCATGATCCTACTTGCAAAGACCAACCACACAGACCCCTTTAACTTGGCATATCAAACTGGGCACACATCTGCTCTCATTCTCCAGAGTCCTTCCTCTGTGCCTGCAATTTCTGCTCAGATTCGGCCTCTAGTTTCCCTAGACTGCAGTCACTGCTGCAGAAATGCAGCTGAAGTCTGCAGGTTGTTCCCCAGCCCACTTCTGAAACCTGGTGGGAAAGCAACTGTGTCACCTCAGCTCCTTCCCCAGCTGTGGCAGACATCAGAAGAGGGGTTTTGTCCAACCCTCACACAGAATGCTTTGAAAAATTCACCCAAATTTGTATGAAAAAACAGATTTCTGCTGTTTAGTCATGGCATGACCAGCCCAGGACTCTCTTTTGTCCTAGACCTCATCCCGAAGGGTTTGAATTAGGAGTAGCAGCACCACAGCTTTTGCCTCTTGGATCTACCCTGAATAGAGAATCCCAACTGCCCCTTGCCACGAGGCTCTGAGTGGGATCAAATTAGAGTCAGGATGAGGCCAGAACACAGATCTGGGTCTGTTGGGTGTTATTTTTCCTCTATCAACAAACAAAAAAAGGAGAAAACACCCACGTCTATGACTTATCCACCAACTTATTCACTCCTCCCCTACCACTGCTAAAATAACGACACCCCAAAGACATCCCAACCCCACAGCTAAAATAACGACATCCCAAAGACTTCACAGCCTTCGCCTGCCAGACCAGCTGAGTCCCGCCCTGGTGAGGGACAGGTGTCCTCCCTCTCCTGGACGAGCTGATCCCAAGCTTCAATTAAAGTGGATTTCAGTAGACTGGAATCCAACAGGCTTCCCAATTATTCCCTTCTTCTTTCTCGGTGTGTTTGATCACTGAGTCTTGTTTCTCTCCACAGGGAAATTGCTCACTAAACTTGCCTGCTTATTTAAACCTCGGCAGCCTCAGTCCACTGCCATTTTGCCACCTGACATCAAAAACCTGGAGTCCCTGAGTGTACTAGTTTGAAAGCAAACTAGTGAGAGACTCCAAGTCAGAAATACAATTTAATAGGAAAAATAAAATAAATGGAATAGTACAAACAAACAACCCACTGACAGACTGAGAGTACAACCTGACCCCCTGACTGTCAGGGGGTTGGTCGCAGTCCAATTAAATGGTGGCTGCAGTCCTCCTGGAGTGATGGTTCTGTTGAAGCAGTGATTCTGTAGAAGGGTCTGGCCTTCCTCTGAAGGTGCAGTGGTGGTGGTGTAGAAGGGTCTGGTCTTCCTCTGGGAATCCAGTGGAAAAAGGCTGCTTGTGCTGTTCCAAGCCCCAGACTATATCCAGGTGGGAATGCTTGGCTCCTTCCCCCTGGGCGGAGCATCTCACAATGGGATGGTGAGTCACAGGGCAAGGCATTGTTGGGCCCATTAACAGGAGATAGTCCAGGAGCGAGTTATCTGTGAGTCATGCAGCAAGGCATTGATGGGCCCATAACAGGAGACAGTCCAGAGGGAGGAGGCAGGGAACATTGCTACACCTGGTTTCAACAGCTCATGAGGATGGTAATAGAACACACTGTAACCCAGGACACTGAGTCATTAAAAGCAAGATGCAATTTGCACCAATTCTGCCTGGCTCACTCCCTCCTATTCCATGCCCATGTCTGAAGCTCCTTCCTTTGTGAGCTCTAATGCGTGTTTAATGTGCAACTTAATTATTTGATTACAACAGCGTAATTGTGTAATTGTAATGTATTGTGCAAGTTGGCTGGAAGGAGAGGGGAGACATTTGCTGAGTGACGTGGAATCCACAGAACAACAACAGCATCGAGGAAACAGAAGAAATCCAACGAGACGATAATTTGGAGGAATAGTTAAGAAAATGGGCACTTCGGAAAATGAAAAGTGCCTGGACTTTTTTTTTAATCTTTATAATTAATTTGTTCTTCCCTCTCGTTGCGTTGCAATCAGTGAGAAATTCCCTGCTCGTTGCCAAAGCACGAGCAAGCGTGGCTGTGCTGGAAGCACGGGGCTGGGCAGCCTGTCCTGTCCCTGCCACATTCCTCCAGGGAAAACTGAAGACGTGCCCAAATTGTTCTGAGCTGGCCCTCGAGAAATGGTAGCAGAGCAAACACACAGAGGTTTTACTGGATCAAAGGCACCCACGGCTCAGCCATGACCACGTGCGAGCCAGCAGAGCCAAGTAACCTCCCATGGAATAACCTTGCCATGGAAATAGGAAGAGATGCACAGAGGAGCTCATGGCAATTAATCACAGAGTAGTAATTCAAGTACCTGGATGAGCCCTCTGGGCCATCTCGGGGCAACACATCTGCTCTCCAACATCTGGACTTCGGATCAGAACGCTCCTGTCCATGGGCTGAACCCAAAAATGAGGGGAAAAACCCTGGAAGAATTCAGTCAAGGTAAGCAACAGACACAGGAGCTCACTGCAAGGATTGCAAACCACATCTTGGAGATCAGTTCTGAGCCCAGCTCCATGAGCTCTCCAGTTTCTCCTGCTCTCCTTCAAAAGACTTTAATGACTCCCTGTCCCCCAGCAGCAAGGAGAGCCACATTCCCAAGGACAGCCACGTTCCCGAGGACACCACATCAATAAATAAGAGGAGCAGCAGCTGAGACAGCCAGCTCAGCCTCCTCATCCCACATCTGGTGAGGTACAGTCTGCCTGCACCATCCCCAGTTTCTGTGGGAGACACAAGCCCTCAGGAATTATTTTAAGGAGACCACTGAACCTGTTTCTCATCAGCAATTGATGGATAACTGGTGAGGACTCATACCAGTAATGCTTTCCACAGCCAGGGTTCCCCCGTCGGAGTGCAGCCCCCGCGGCGCTGGAGCCCTCACAGACAGGAGATCTGTACCCAAATCCTGGCAGCTGCACACCCACTGCCACAGGCTGCCTCACAGGTGACATTTCCACACAGCTGGGGTTACACTCGTGGCCATTTCAGCCAAGTTTCTCCCTTGAAACAGCCATCCCAAACCAAGCTTTGGCACACAGACTGTGGGATTCCGACCCATTTCAAAGCCTGCTCTGGTCTGAGCACAAACGCTGGAGCAAGGAGCACTGAGACTGTTCCGATGTCAGCCATGCAAAGGGAGGCAGTGACAGCCTGTCCATCTGCCAGCTATCCAAATCAGATTAAGGAGCAAACTCCGGGATGTGGAAGTGGTCCCTCTGCCAGTAACTGAGCTCTTGTAGCAATGCCAGCCAGGGAGGGAAGGCGAATGGAACCAAGTAATCACAGTTATGCCCAGACTAAATTTGCCACAATTCTAATTAACACTCCCAGATAGGACCCAGTTTCAGACCAAAGGGACTGTTTCTCCCTGGGGTGTCTCGCTGTGTTCACACCAGGGTTAACAGCACAACACACACAATTACGATGTAAAGCTTCGCTCCCCAGTTTGCCCGTGGAAAGAGCTGCAGGAATACTGGGAGGCTCCACCCTTTCCCAGAAACAGACATTTTGGAATTCGAATCATACACCACAACCCTCAAAAATTCTGCCATCTCCAAGCTTGCAGTGAGACAAGAAAATATTTTCTACCAAAACAAGAAGTCAGCACTCAGAGATGATGCTTTGGAATAAAAGCATTTGTTTGGTGGAGTTTACTTTTTAAAGAATGTCATCTGAAGCCAGAGTAAAAACATTTCTGGTTTACAATTAGAGAAAATAAAGATTTGTATGCACGCTCATCTTAAAATAAAAAGGAAAAAAAAGAGGATTTAATAGAATCCTAACAGAGCAGATTTGGCATATCCCACACATTCCATTGCTTTAGAATAAAAATGACAAGCAAACTTTCCGTGCTGAAGCTTTCTTGCTGTTTGGCTGACTGCAAGGCAAAAAGAGGCTGCAGATTGGCCTGGGCCAGCAAGGATTTCCAGAGCATCTCTCTCAGAAGCAATCAGGGCTATCAGCCTTAAAATCCACCACTGATTCCTCTGCCATTCCAGAGGAATTCATTAACGTTTTGCTCCCGGACAAAAGAAGAGAGGGCTTCTCCTGTGCATGTGGGCAGCTGCTGGGCCCCCCAGCATGTGAGGTCTGGAATTCCTGCCGGTGCACCAGAGTGTTTGTGTGCATTTCTGAGTGCCTGAGAGTTGTGATGTTGTGCCAAGGCCTGTCTGACTCTTCGGGGAGGTCACTCAGACAATGCTGTAATTCAACAGATGTGCAAGAAACACAATTTAGCACCATCTTTCCACCTTCCAACACTCTCGCTCCAAGGAAAAGGAAAACAAAACAAAATGCTCATGGTGTATCACTGGTGGGTTCCCAATCTCCTAGCACAGCTGCCGCCCGTGCTGCCCAACACACAGACAAAATCTGAGATGGGAGGAGATTTGGAGTTGCTTTTCCAGAGGAGTGAGCCTCAGGCTCATCCACAGGTGTGATCCCTCACAGCTTCCCTGCAGTGAGGGCTGGAAATTAAAAGGGACAGAGGACATGGCAGGAAGGACCAAACATCTTCTCTTTCATGGAGGAGATGCATACAGGATGTCAGAGAGCCATGGAATGGCCTGGATTGGAAGGGACCTCAAAGCCCATCCAGTGCCACCTCCTGCCGTGGGCAGGGACACCTTCACCTATCGCAGGGTGCTCCAAGCCCCGTCCAGCCTGGCCTTGGACACTTCCAGGGATCCAGGGGCAGCCACAGCTTCTCTGGGCACCCTGTGCCAGGGCCACACCTCCCTCACAGCCAGGAATTCCTTCCCAACACCCAGGCTAAACCTATTCTCTGGCAGTGAAGACATTCCCCATGTCCCAGTACTCCAGACTCTTGTAAAGTCTCTCTCCATTTTTCGTCGGCTCCTTTAGGTACTGGAATGTTCCAGTAATCTAAGATCATATAACTCACCATGAGCTACGGCCTAAAAACATGTGTGTGGACACTTGGCAATGCTCTGTTCCTCCATCATATCTCTTCATTGTTGCCAAAAAACTGCTAAAATTGGCACAGAGCCTGTCCCAGATTTTGGACCGGGTCTTTTTCACACGAGCACAGGCCACAAGCACTGCCAGAGAAGCTGCAAGGCAAAGGGACAAGGGCACAAAGACAAGAGGCAAAGGGCACACAAACTGATGCCCAGGATGTTCCAGATGAAGAGGAGGAAGAACTTTTCCTGAGCCGTGAACAGACTGTCCAGAGAGAGCGGGGAGTCTCCCTCACTGGGGATATTCCAGGAGCCACCGCGGTCCCTTCCAGCCTCACCCATCCTGGGATTCTGCGACATCCAAGACATTCATTTCAGCTAGAGAGTTAAAGGACCTCAAGGCCAGGGAAGACCACAGAAATCATGGATTCTGGTGCCCTGGGAACACAAGATAGGTACTCTTTCCCAGTGGGCTGGAGCAGATCTTCCAGAAAAATCATCCAGTTTTGCCAAGGCTTCACTGCCTCTCTTGGGAAACGGTCCAAGACTTTACAGACAAAACCCATAAGGGAAGTTCCTCCAGGACAAGCACACACAAAGGCACCACTTCTGGCTGAGGAGGCCTCCTCAGAGCCAGACCTGGAACAGAACAACAGGAGAAGAAAAACCACCATACTTTCACCAAGTTCTCTTGAACTTCTCACTAAGTGTTAGAGGGATACTGGAGGGATGACTCCCTTCTATCCTATCATCCTCCAAGAGAAGCTGGGGTGCTGTTTCTGGATTTTCTGTTGGTTCTTTGAAGCTTAGACTCATCAGACCTCTGTTCTCAGAAGAAAACCCACTGTCTCTCCTGCTTACAGACTCCAATCCAGCTGTCTTATCCCATGCACGGCTCTGAAACATTGAAATTTTCCCATTTCTCTAGGAATGTCCTGGCCAGTTGCATCCCATCCTCTTCTCCCTCCTTCCTCATTGCTGATGAGCCTCTTGGCCTTGCCTCTGCCCAACCCACAGGTGCTTAATTGAAAAAAAAAATACAACCCCACACTGTTTCTTATAGAAAAGCAGCTTTCCATGTAGGCATTAAATATCAATTACACGAGAAGCCATGCAGTGCTTTAATTACACTCATGAAAAATCATCCCATTAATCAAGTTTCTAATCAGCTAATTTCTCATAAAAAGGTGGAAACTGTTATTTTATCGATTAACTCTTAACAATCACCCAGATGAAGCAATTCTACTTTTTTTGCATATATCCAATTTTACAACAGGAAAAATTCTTCCTTTATCAGGGAGTTGCCTGAGCGTGAAATAAGTTCCTTGCTTCTTGTTTCTGGCAGTGCTGAGCTTGTGGTTGGAATGTGGCTCCTTGCTCTCGCACCCCCCCATCCCAGCATCCAACATCTCCACGGAAAGGGCGCTGTCACCTTTCAAAGCTCTGATTTGGGTCCACTCCGGACTGGGTCCACTCCAGATCAAAAAGACCTGCAAAAATAGCGGGTGATACAAGAAACAGCTTTGCCTTTTGAGGGGAGATGAAAAGAGCTCGGCTCACTTAGTCCAGCAAAACAAAAGCCAAGAAGGGACATGGCTGGGGCCTGGAAATACCTGGAGGGCTGGAGAAGGGAAAAGGGAGGGAGGAAAATAGGGGGGGAAAGAGCCATTCCAGTCGATGAACAGAGCAGCTGGGAATTAATATAAGCTGGAGTTTAGAAACACATGCTGAGACTTCCTAACAGGCTTCCCTTGGGAGTTGCTGGGCAAAACCTAAAAAAGGTTTTTGCATAACTCGAGCTCCTGCAAGGCATTTGCAGTGGTTGGGAAGGAACATCAGGCTCCACGGAGCCTGTCCTGTCTTCAACAGAGGGTTTTCTGGGATCCACAGCCAGCCTAGACAAGAAGCCACTTGATTAATTATTGCCTCTGCTGACTTCTCCCACCTACTGCTCCGTTCAACCCCAATTATTCAGGATCAGCTCCTAACAATCTATTGAAGAGGTACAGCTTTTCATTTGCATAAGCAGTTTCAGCCAACACAGTCTGCTGAGACAGAAAATATACACTGAATATTTAGCAAGTCTGGTGGCATTTCAAGAGCCTGTGATGGCACACAATTGATGACATCATGCATTTCTCCCATTTCCTGAAGCTGAAGTCTCATTTGGCGCAGAACTTCACCCAAAACGGATTGGCTCAGGGTTAAAAAAAATAATTAAAAGAAAGAAATGTATGCAGAGTGTTTTTACAGAGTGTTTCTAGATTTAGATGCAACTCCCAGAGAACACCATCCAGCAATATCAAAGTTTATAAAGAATTGCAAAATTAGATGCAAAGCCCTGGAGTAGGAATAGAGATTAGAGACAAGTATTTCTCTCCTCCTGGGAGAGGTGCAACGAGCTGCTCTGCTGAGGTCCCAGGTGGGTTTGGGCCGCAAACCCACTGTCAGATCATACAACCCCCAGCCTGCCATTCCAGCCTGGCAGGTGGCTGGGGCCCAGCTGCAGGAGCATGCCCAGGTTTCGGAGAGACCAGCTCCTTGCTGGGATTGGCTCCTGAGTACTCATGAGCAGAGACGTTCCCAGAGCAACACATTTTTTTGCTGTTGTGACCTCTCCTCCAGTATCTGAATATCCCTCAGCTGGGGTGGATCAGTATCGGTGCAAAAGTCTCCATGTGCCCTCTCCCCTGTCCCAGGGCTCTTTCCCCGGCTCTGTTCCACACATTCTACAGCCCTTGGAGCAATCACCAGTCCATTAAAGGAGGCTGCAGGGGGGCCTGGCTGGTCCTGAGGAAGCGCAGCCTGCAGCACACATCTGGCTGGGTGTTAACGTGGCCTCACACAATCCCTTCACAGTTCCCAAATCAGAGAATTTGAGAATGGTTTGGGTTGGAAGGGACCTTAAGGACCTCCCACTATCCCAGGCTGCTCCAGGCCCTGTCCAACCTGGCCTTGGACACTTCCAGGGATCCAGGGGCAGCCACAGCTTCTCTGGGCACCCTGTGCCAGGGCCTCCCCTCCCTCACAGGGAACAATTTCTTCCCAGGATCCCATCCCAACCTGCCCTTTTCAGCTTTAAGCCATCCCCCCTTGCCTTGTCACTTCACGTCCTTGCCAGAAGTCCCTCTCTGGCTCTCTTGGACAAATCTCCCAATCCCATTTATTTCTCCCATGCTTTTGGTGCTGCAGTACCACCACGTCTGACCCCAGCATTATCAGGAACACCCTGGCAAGCTGCAGACACACAAATTCCCATTTGCCTCCATTCCATAGAGTGTGGCCACCCCTCTCTCCTGCTCTTGCTCCCATCCAACAGCTACGGAAGAAGCATTTGGAGCATGAGCAGCACATGGCAGCACGGCATGGGATAGTGCAGGACAGACAGGAGCTGGGATAGCAGCTGGGATGGGGAACTGCCGTTAGAAAGGGTGCAGGGTGCAAACAGCCTCTGCTGGGGGAGGGACAGCCTCACACCCCTCCCAGCTGCTCTGAGACTGGTGTCAGATGTGTCTGACAAGTCTCATGCACAAACAAGTGGCACCTGCACCGAACAGTCACATCCAACAGGCCTTGGGAAAATCCAGCTGGCAAAGGATTAACACCTGGGCTGGCCCTGCTGGCAGCTCATTCCATACTTTCTCGCGCACGGTGTGAGGGATGCTGGGCACTGACGAGCTCTGTTTGGGGTAAAATAGAGATCGACAGCGGGCTGAGAAACACAACAAATCCTCGAGGGAGCCTCCGCCATCCCAGGCTGTTCCTGATATCCTCAGATCCACCCTCCATCCTCAGATCCACCCTGACCCTCTCTGGATCAGGAAAAAGTTTTGCTCCTTGTTGTGAGGACCAGTGCTGTCAGAAGTCCTGTCTGCATTGAAAAAAGCATCTCCACACCATTACATGCCCAGGACAACAGCCCTGGCTGCTGATTTTAACTGACACAAACCAAGAAATCTTTCCTTACCAGTACCTGTGGCTCTGAGGGAAAAGGACCATAAATCTACACCCGATTGTACCGAAGCCCTGCCAAGCCCTACAGAGCACCCCCCCACACACACACTCCCACCCTGTGCTCCCAGCATCTTTCAGCACCACAGCACTGGAAGGAAAACGACAAAACCATCCCAGAGAAATCTTCCCCCAAAGAGTGCAGTCGCCCGAGTCTGTAAAGGACAATAAATTCCGCCCCCCCGCGCCGTTCCCACTGCCCGCCCTCCCTCGGGAAGCCTTGTTCAGCCTCGGGGATGCTTTCACTTGTGTGGCCCGGGACAGCAGCCCCCGGCAGGGAGTTGAAGGAGGGGGCAGGTCTGCAGGCTGGCGCTGGGCGGACAGTGGGGAGCGGGAGGGCAGGGCCAGAGGGAGGAGTGCTGCACGCTTTGCCAGGCACCGCTCGGGGCGGGATGGAGGGACAGCAGCGAGCCGGCTCAAAGCGCCAGCGCAGCCGGAGCCGCTTGATTTATTCTCCGCCGCTGCAATTATTTATTCATAAATTAAACAGAAAGAGGAGCGAGGCCGGATGCCTGCTCAGAGGTGGCATTCGTGGGAGGAAGGAAGGTACAACGACCCCACCCAGGGACGGCTGTCTGACACTTCTCCTTCCCCAGCCGCAATCATAACTTCTGATTTAATTATCTTAGTGGCAACGGGGGTGAAAAAAATACAGAAGACAAGAACAGACACTTTTTCTCAGGCAAAGGCTTCTCCTGATGCTCAGGCTCACCGTGCCTGCTCCCTGGACATCCCCTTGTCCCACATCCCTTGGGAAAAAGCCACAGACTTAGAGTCCCACTATTCTTCTCCAGCCAGCACAAAGACTGCTCCGTGAAACACTGGCTGATGGAGGGATGCTCCTCTCCTCATGCCCTTCCCGGAGATGTTCCCCAGCCACATCCAGCCCTGCTGGCCAGGGAACCCCACCTGGGGATACTCCGACCAGCAAGGACAGGCTTTCTTGTCAGGGAAGGAGTGAAAACGCCCAGGGAAACAAAGGGAGAACAGTTAAATGAAACAGCTCACTACCACGAGATCAATGCCACTGAACAAGAGATTTTCAGGCCAAGCCCTGTGGGTCTTAGAGACAGCCTGAACAAGCCAGGAAGAATTTGGACAGATGATCAGTACCAATGAACCCAAGCACGGCTTCCCAAGTGCCAGGTTTCGCTCTGGGGTCTGAAGACAGCACGCTCTGGGGAGGGGTATTTGCCTGCTGGCTCTTTGCCGCTCAGGAATCTCATTTTCCAGGATGTCAACAAGGCCAGGAGGGCCAGAACTGTACATTTGCCTTTTAGTGACAGCTGAACTACATGAAATCTGGCTCTGGGGCTCTTGGAAAGCACAATAAATACTGTTAAGATTTGCAATAAAACTGCTCTGCTTGGCAACAGGAGGCTTTTCTTATCCACCTCTCTTCCAGGCTCCTTTGTCTTGGCTCACCAGAAGCCAGGGTTTGGAGCCCAGCCTTCCTCCCAGCACCTCACAAGTGAGCAAATCAGCTTCCTGCCCTGGGAGAAGAAGAGAATGAGGTTCAGTAGAGCCCCGGGCAGCTTGACCATGCCTGGCATGGGGCAGGGGAGCCCCTCTCTGCAAGGTCTTCCCAACCCTCTGGCACCACACAGCTGAGAAGGGGCTTCATCCCAAACTTGTGTGATCCCAACCCCACCAAGCACTAGCCTGGCTCCACGCTGTTATACAAGTGGGCCTGTCAAGCATAAGTGGATTTTATCTTCTCAGAGGGAGGGAATAAAGAGGTGAAAGAGACCTTGTGGGTCAGCAACCCCTGCAAGTGACACCTACTGCAACTCCATAGGGATCCTAAACAGATGCCACCCCAGAACCATCCTCGTTCCAGCTGGAACAGCTCAGAGGACAGACTCTTGCAATTCCCAGTGGCAAGGAGGAGACTGACCCATCCCAGCACCGACAGGGCAGTTAAACCCTTCCCCATCCTGCTCTCCCACTCCTGTCAGTGCTGCCCCAGGCTCAGCCGCTCCCCCAGCTCTGGCCGTTCCAGAGCACGGGATTTAAATCTTGGGCACGTTTAAATGTTACATGGGGGAAATTAACAATAAACAGAATGAAAAGTATTATTTACCCCTAAGTGGGGACATCACTCGCAAAAACAAAAGAGGCAAGAGGAGCCTGTCGCCAGGGCTGCAAAATGTCACAGCCTCACCTCCACTTTGTCACCAAGAGTCCTTCACAGAACTTATCAGTGACTTAAACCTAGAAACACAGCAGGTGATGAGAGAAGGGTTCCCTCTCCAAAACCTCAGCAGTGTGCAAACCCCTCACTCCCAAGCCCAAAAACTCCTTCACCCAAAACTGCACCCCAAATCTGGTCCTTGTGCAAGGAGGAACCAGGCAAAATGGAATTCCCAAGCTCTCCACCCACACAAAGCAAATCCATACCAGCTAGAGGAGCAGGAGATGTGTTTCCATGTCCTTAGGATGACACAAAATGTCTCTGAGTCATCTTGAGTCATTCCTGAAAGTTATTAGGATCTCCTTGCTCCTCTGGGAGCTCCACTCCCAACATCTGCCATGCTTTCCTGGCTGAAGAGGACAAGGAGAACACGTCACTCCTGAGTCTCAGACAGCCTCACGCACACACAGAGGGAAACGCAGCTTTCAGCCCATCTTTGAAGCCCAGCAGAGGTGGGAGCAGGCAGCCCTGCCGTTCCTAGAAGGATGTCTCTCCAAAGCTCCTGCAGTCCGCTCCACACGCTTTAGTGACAGCATAATTGTACATTATCTCCTACAATTTCACTCTGACGGTTTAGGGGACAATACAAAGAGCAGAGAGACTGTAATATTCATATTTACATTCCCCCAAAAAGCCGCCTTTCCTGGTAAAGCCCTTGTCTTATGAATATGGAAAGCTGCCTGGAGGCTTTGCTTAAATGCAGTGTGTTGGTGTTTAATCAGAGGAGGTGGAGCGGGAGCAGCCCCTGCACAGCAACAGCCCGGCACTTTTTAGGATGTGCAAGACATTCTCCATTTTCATGGACAATTCTGTTTACAATCCCTGCTTTAAAACAGCTTATAAAAGATTCACTCTGCCTCAGTGTTTGAAAGAAGAGTTAGTCAGAGAACAGGATTCCGTCTGCTATTCCTTCCCTGTGGGAATTTCTAATGAAAACCATTTTTTGTCTCAACTTTTCCATAAGAAACAAAAAGAATTTTTTTTTTCTTCCTTGGTAAAAAAGAAGTAAAGACTGAAATACTTCAGCCACAGCCCAACATTCCATGCACTGGAATGACTGCCAGAGTGCCTGCAGAGAAGAGGAAGCAAGGGAAGACTTGCAAAGGAAGAGCTGGAGAAGGGAAGCACAGTGTTTTATGGATTGAGTGACCATCAAAAGTGATGCCAAGTTTCTGCTGGAAATCCAGTTTCTATGACTTTCGGCAAGGACAAGAATTCCCAAAGCTGCCTGTGCCTTTGGGTGCACATCTCCCAAAAATAGAGAAACTGGATCTTCTGTGTCTTCCAATAAGTTGACTTGGAGGACAAGTAAATGCTTGGGCCAAAGAGCAAAAAAGAACATTCCTTTCTCCTTTCCCCCGCCATGGAAGCTTGTAGGATTTTTGTTCAAGGGTTCAGCCGAGTCATGACTTCCCCCATGCGGTTTTTCTCCACAGTCATAGATCTGTCTCCACACCCTTGATGGACACCCAGCCCCCTTGGCTGCCGGATCCCACCCTGACAGCCACGAGAAGGATATTCCCCCAGGCCCCCTCACTTCCCTCTCTGGATGCAGATCCTGGCAATCGATTGTTTCCCTTCAATGCTGCTGCAGAGAAAGAAGAGTCTGATTTTGACAGATTTATATGTAGACTCACTTTCTTTCTTTTTTTTTTATTTATTTAAGGATTTCTGTTTACCTTCTGGGTAGAACTCTAAGTTCACCCACGAAAGCAACCACTGAACCATGGAAAACAACAAAAAGTAAAGGATGTACTAAAAAAAAATCCATAGTATCTGTAATACCTCAATTAAGGGAGCACAAGTATTGAAGCCTGAAGTATCTTGATAATCTGAACCATCAATTCTGACAGCAGAGAAGGTGCCACTACTGGAGCTGGGAAAAAATCTTTGCCTTTCAGCTCACAAGCAGGGAATCTCTCTTACCCTGAAAAGACAAAAAATAATAACTACATAAAAATATTATTTTAAGTTCTGTCAAATTCCACTTTTTTGGTTTGACATTCTGCCTTTTGGCTTCCTACTGGTAAAGCTGGTTTTTTCCTGATCTCACGAACATTCCGATTTGTCATGATAGCTGGAAAGGTTTAAAAGAAAAGGTTTTTCCACTTCCCTGAGCTGGCCAGTTGTCAGGGATTCGAGGATGTGGAGTATAAAAGGGGTAACCAAACTTTTGGTCATGGGCCAAATCTCAGAGAGTAGGGCAAGAAAATCTGTTCACAGATGACACCAGTGAACTAGAAAACACCTTCAAAGATGGTCAAACACTTCCTCAAAGAGGCTGCGAATGGGAGTTCTGGGAAATAGCTGTGTTTCAGGGAGCATTTTGCTGTCAGGTGCTCTTTCACTCTACTTCCTCCCTCTGAGGAGCAGCAGAACAGACAGCATTGGTATTTGGAAAGCTTTTTTGCTTCTGCACCCACAAGTTCCTTGGACAAGTCCCCTCCAGAAGCTAAATCCTTCCATTTGATATCCTTCCAGGTCAGCAGCCAATCTGTCACATCCCTGGTGTGACCTGGCTTTTTCAGGAGCCAGGAAGTCATGGAGGAGCACTGCTTTAATCCCTGCAAAGGGCAGAGCAGCAAAGCCCGACCTCGAGGCTGTGGCTGAAGGGCACAGCTCCTTCCTCGGCCACCCGAGGTTTTGTCCCAGGGATTCCAGGCAGGAAGAGGGGTTTTCTTCCTGGGCATGAGAAGAGGTTCAGCAGGATGCAGTGGGCATCTTGCTCCCGGCTTCAGAGCCAGGACAAAGAGAGATCCTCCTGGGAAAGGGCGATGAGCGTCACCAGGAGCGCAGAAATGCTTCCAGCTTCCCAGATCCAAGGCTTGGCAAGGCTGCCCTAACCGGCCGAGTCCTGCCAGGCTCCCCACAGCTCTCACCTCCTGCTCCAGCCCCTGACTTCAGCCCAGGCAAACACCATTGTCCTGTGGCAGGGCGGGACCTGCAGGGACCTTTCCCCAGGTCATGCCAGGCTATTGCTCTTCCCGAGGAAAAGCGAGGATTTTGCCTCTTCCCATGCTGAGCTGGATATTGGGACCATCCAGCCAAGCACAAAGCACAAGCTGGGCCTGCCCAAGAGCCATATGTCAGGAATGGGAAGGATATTCCAGCCCACTCGCCATGGAAATTGTCACTCTCTGCCTCCTGGGCACCAATCGCACGCTCATCCGGCACAGGCCCCAGGGCTCCCTGGGACAGCAGCTGCCAGCCAAGGACATAGGCTCCACTCATCCATTGCTCTCCCTCGAGGCGAGCTGAAAGCTTGGACCCAAACAACCACCAGGAATTCACATCAGGTATTTCTGCCTCTCTCCAGCCTTACTGCAGTGATGGGCACTGTGGGCTCTTCCGTAGGGAGCAGCAACAGCAGCTGACCCTTGGCATGCCCCAAGGGATTCCATTGGAGCCACCAGCACGGCCGGGGTCTCCAGCACAGGGGGACAAACCTCTCATTCTGGGCCACCTGCACTGCTGGGTCCCCAGCACAGAGAGACAAATCCCTCATTCTGAGGGCGTGAGTGCTTCCAGAGTGGTGCTGAGACCTCTCGGCCCCAGGCAGCCGCCCACGCTTCCATCCCAGCAGCAGGTTTTTCCCAGAGCTGCTCCCAGCAGCTGAGCCTGCGGGAAGTACCTGGCCTCGAGCCACCCGGGTTAGTGCCGCGTGCTGGAGGATGAACTCGGGAGCCTGAAGCACGGCTTAATTTTATTGCAATAACGAGGAATCAAGTAATGACAAGGCGAGGGGTGAGCGATGGGGTAATGGGAGAGCTGCCACAGAGCAGAGCCAAAGGAGAGCAGCTCCTCCTGCTCTTTGCCTTCACCCACTGCTTGGAATTGCCTGTGGAAGC
Source organism: Rhagologus leucostigma (assembly GCA_013397725.1). Taxonomy (NCBI): domain Eukaryota; kingdom Metazoa; phylum Chordata; class Aves; order Passeriformes; genus Rhagologus; species Rhagologus leucostigma. The sequence continues at coordinate 2,392 of VZTD01005785.1, read as the reverse complement.
GCCAGGCTCTGGGGAGAAAGCTGTCACCAAAGGATTAATTCATGGGCAATTAACAATTTATGCTCAGCCTTTGAGCCGGGCTGCTTCCGCCAGCTTTCGAATTAATGAGAGCCCTCCCCGCCCTGCCTGCTCCCCACCTGCCCAGCCAGGCTGCACCCCTGCTTTGAAGTCACCCCACCGCCAGTTCTGCATTTGCTGGAATTTGCATGCTGCACTTGCTGGAATTGCCACCAAGCAATTGCCAAGCAATTGCCAAGCACAGGGCATTTGCTTTCATGGCAAGGGAGAAATGGCCCTGCCTGCACAGACACAGCTCTGCTCCGAGGAGAGGCTTGTCAAAGGAATGGGTGAAGCCCTGAGGTTTGCTGGCAGGATGAAGGGGTCCTCCGAGGCAGGTTTGGTTGTACAATTCCTTGCCCAAGCAGATTTTCGTGGTACCACACTCTTGGCCCTACTAAGATCCCAGGCAAGCTTAGCTGACCACTTACCCTAAATTAGGGTCGTGTCCTGGCCCTCTCAACAGCAGGGCCCTTTAGCAGAGCTAAGAGCATCCCGATATGTCACAAAGTACATGGAGAAACACGGGAGCCCTGCCAGACTCCAGGGTAAAAATCCAGCTCCACTCCCTCCAAGATTGTTTTAGCTGGGATGCTCCTTGAACTGGAACCACAGAAATAATTTGGCAGTGAGAAACCCAGACCTTCAGGTGCAATCCAGGTATCCACCCTAATTCAATTTTCCCGAAGAAGCAGAGTGTACCAGAACAATCAGAAAAGCAATCTGTACTTTTCCTCGGATGCCTCACAGCAGCCCTAACGGAAGAACCACAAATGAGATGTCCACCCCCACATCAAAATGAGATTTTAGCAAAGCCCACCTCCACAACAGATTAATAAGTATGCAGACAGTTTGTGCCAAAAAAATGCCAGATCCAAATTCCCTTAGAGACAGAGGAGAAGGGAATGAGAACCCACTTTGTAACCTCTGTGACTGATACCAGTCCCTACAAACAGCCAAGTCCACCAGACCTCAGAGGGGTGGAGAGAGGATTCAACCCTCTCTTCCCTTCCATTTGTGTGCACTTCCGATTTCGCTCCCACTGAGGAGCCCAGAGCGCCCAGCTGGATGAGCAGGAAGCTGACATGCACGGTGGCTATCAGCTGCCAGGCTGGCACAGACCCTGGCACCAGCGGGTGGGGGAGAGAGGCTTTGGGTGTGCGTTGGAAAAGCCTCTGCTCAGAGGCGCACTGACCGCCCACGCTCCACTGTGCAGAGCAGCGCGGCTGAGGGGCCCTTCACCCGGGGAAAAGCCGCGTCCGCGCCAGGGAGGGCAGAGCGGGTGTCGTGGCCCATCAAAGGCCCCCCGAAGGGGTGCCCGGGCCCTACACCAGAGATGGTGCAACAAATCCGCAGTGTTGCAAGGGACAGCGTCAAACTGGCCCCCTGTGAGGGAGGCACGCGGGCATTCCCACCTGGCCCAGAGCGTACATTAACCCACGGGATTCTGTCCTTGCCGGCGTGGCGCAGCGGCAGGGGACCCTCACCACCAAGGAGACCAGATGGACGGGAGCAACTTGCTGTCGCTGGGACCCTCGGAAGGGTGATATGCTTCCACCTAACCCCTGTCACCTCTCTCCCTGTTCCCCCACCCCCACACACACTTCTTCTACGTCTTTCTTTCTCTTTTCTTTCTCTTTGCCTCTTTTACTGTTAAATAAAATACATCCATTTTTTAGCACCAACATCCAGCCTCGTTTGGTTTTAATCTTGTTTTTGGGTATATTTTGAACCTTTCAAGTTCTTTCCGGTTTATACACAGAGACATAATTTTTCTTTGCTCTTCTGGGTTTAAACCGGATCGTAACAGCACTGCTGATGATCAGCCTCCACCTCAGCTTCATGCTGCTGATCAACACCCTCTACTTAAAAACCTGGCGTATCAACACTTAAAATCACTTCCTCACAGGGCAGAGCCTATTTGCAAAGCTCCGCCTCCCCCAAGCCTCCTGCTTTCTCCAAACTTTTAAATAAGTAGGCCTTTTAAACACCCCTTCCCCTCTTTTAAACCCTTTTCCCTCCCTCCTTCCCTCCAGCAGCGCAGGGAGACAGGGCACGAGAGTTTTGGTCAGTTTCTCACTTGAAAAATCTTTCTTCAGTTCGCTTAGGGAAAGGAGTTTCTTTTTCTGCTGTGCCATGGAGTCCTTCCCACAGGAGACAGTTCTCTGTGAACTCTTCTAGTGTGGTTCTGATTTTCACCAATAGCAGCCCCACCCGACCTGCTGTAACATGAGTCCCTCCCACAGGCCAAGCAGTCTTCCCAAAACTGCACAGTGTGGGTCATTTAGTTCATGGGGTGTGGTCTCTGAAGCATAAGCTGTTCTAGTCTGGAAGC
>VZTD01005784.1:2314343-2359503 GCA_013397725.1 Rhagologus leucostigma | reverse complement strand
CAAAGACGTAACGGGGCATGGAGTGCACTATCAGTTGCGGAGTTTCATAAAGTAAACGAAAATTTCTTTCCCTCCGGCTCAAAGTTTCTGCCGTGAAACTCATTGGGTTTTTTTACACGGTGGATCCGAGGTCGAACTGTGCCTGCTTACACCACGCGCGGAAATGAAAGCGTTATCCCACCGCGGCTGCTGCTAGCCACGCAAGTGCTATATCGCAGTTACCGCCAGCAGCCCGCGCCGCCGCTCTTCCGCCAGAAGCCCCTCGGCGGCACAGCTCTAGGGCGGGAGGGTCCGGCAGACCGGCGGAACGGGCCAGGACAGCCCGCGGCAGCCAAGCAGCCGCTACGCCCGGGCTGGCAGGGCAAGGGGGCCGGCTTTCGCTGTCTAGGTTTCGTTTGCAAAACGGTTCTCTCCTGCAGCTGCGGTGTAATACGAAAAGGGTAAAACCCACCCAGCTCTTTTACAAAGTTGAAGAGCCTCAGTATTTAATGCAGAATAGTGCTGTAAATACACAAGTTTTATTTCCTTTGGAGAAGAACGCTGTTGCGAGAAGATTGCTGCCCCTCTCCACTGCCCGCCTCAACGGGACTCCCCTCCCCGGAAGAGCAGATGCTGCTCGGTGAGGAGGATTTTTTCCCCTCGAGATTCTGGCAGAGTCAGAAAACGATGTTTCAGAGTGACTTCTCCATGGGTTTTCTGCCAAATGCAGCGATAACGAGTAACGCAGGGAGGATGTGGCGTCAGTCGCGATGCTGAGGGGCGTTTTGGCTTCCCCGTCGTACTCTGACTCTGCCCATATACCCCTTTTCTGCAAGCGCTGATGTCCTTGTCCCACAGCCTGTCGGTGTCCGACAAGGGTATCTCCCTGCTGGGACCCCCATCCAGCCCCGAGGGACGCGTGCAGCCCAGAGGATGCCGAAGACGGGCGGCCCGCAGCCGGCAACCTGGGACGTCGGGTCGATCCCCTGTCCCCCCCTGCAGCTGTTCCACACTCATATCCCGGCTACCGCCCAGGGGGAAGGCGCAGCAGGACCAGCGCTTGGGCTGCGAAGCGCCCCGCTCCTGGCAACTGAGTCCCGATGGGGGGAACCCCCAGGCTGGAGAGCCGGACACGGCCTTTACAGTCCATGTGTTGTTCCGAAACGGATTCTTTCACCTAGTGTGCAAGAAACCGGTCCACACACACTGCTCTGGGATTGTTTCCAGCGGTGAAGCTGGAGAGAGGAAGGTGAGGGAATTTTGCTGCGTGCAGCACTGTGCTAAGCACCGAAGCAGAGTGCCAGCAGCTAGGGGCGGCTCCACACTCCATAGGAGCTGCTCGCTCTTGGCCGCAGCTCCGGCTCCATCGGGACATCCCAGTGCCACCGACTTGGCCCTGGCACAGGGACCATGTCACAGGCCCTGCTGCTGAACACCTGCCACTCCCCTGGTCTTATTAGTGTTTCTCTCGACAATTTTCCTTCTCACCAGGGATGAGATTTGAAATATCCCCTTGTGGGACATTTGTCCTCGGGGTGTTTTAGGTCATCTCAGAGCCCCCAATAAGGCAGAAAGTATTCAGCAATGGGGCAGTGGAACATGAGGGCTGTGGGAAGTGTAGGCTTTTCCTGCTGCTTGTGGGAGACTAATATGCTTGTGACCTATATGCTTGTAAGAGATATATGTGATGGAGAAAAGGGTGATGCCAACGCCTCCAGAGAAAGTTTGCTGGCAAGAAATCCATGAATAACTGCTGCGAAGGACCCATGTAGCCCTGCTGAGGATGCTGCATGGCGTCTTTCTACACCCCTGGACCAAGGCTTTTCTCCACGGTAAAAGTGGATGCTTATCCTAAATCAGGGAAATCACAGGTGCCCTCTTTGCAGGAGGCCGAGTGGGAAGCTTGCCTCCCCAGGTCCGTGTGACATCTATTGAATATCTCTTGGCTTCCCGGATCGAGACCTGGAACCAAGGCCTAACCCAGGCAAGTGACCCTTTAGCTGCAAAGACCTGCTGCCAGTCACTTTGCAGAGGCAGCATGCAGTGGCCGAGGTGGGGCTTGGGTGCAGATTCATTGATTAGTTACCATATCTATGAAATCAGCAACTGCTCAGCAGTTTGGGAAATTCATCTCCGTTTCATTGTCAAAACCTGCAGATCTTTGTCCAACATCATCCAGAGTTTTGTGGACAGCCTCTTAGCCTCTGGATATCACTGTATGAGCCAAATAATTTCTATCTCTCTCTTCACATATATATGAATACCCTCCACTTATAATAAAATAAAATGTCACTTAGGGAAAAAAACCCAAACAGCATCCAGTTGTTCTGCACATTTGAAGGGTTTGTTTGTTTTTTGTACGCACACAATTTAGGATAAAGGTGGGGGCTTCCATATAATTTGAATAAGATGCCCTTTCTACCTTGTAGTTTTTAACCTATACCTTCCACTAGTAAACTGTGACTATCAAAAGAAAATATTAATTTATGTATTATAAGTCCCACTCCTACTAAATATAGTTGCAAGACCAAATTACTGCAATGTTCCAAATGGAAAAATTAATTTAAAAGAATCAAATAATTGCAGTTGAGTTATTAACTTACTGGTATTGCCAATTTACAATCATTTTATATTTGCACAGTTACAGCAATGTAGAAGATACAAAATATGCTATCAAGACCAGCTTCCTATGTTAATAACTGTACAACTTTCTTTTAAAAAATTATGGATGTTTTCTTCAAGTTTAAAATTTCTGTGACTATTACCTTCAGTATTTCTGTCTATATGCATAAAATACAGTTTCTCATTTGCAAAAAAATCTGAACATTCTTTCCAGAGGAAAAAAAATGCGGAAGAGGTAGAAGTACATTGGGAATATGTAATTTAAATGATAAAAATTATTTTTAGTTTGTCTTTCAAGAATGCTTTTGTTAAAAGTCAGATATAGTTTAAGTGCTCGTACTAGTGCTCGTGCCCTGTTAGTATTTTCTTTGAATGTACAGGTGCACATTGAATTCTGTCTTCTTTAGGTGCATGTATCTGGCTATGTGCATGCAAGTGCCCACTTGCTGGGCTAAGGGACAGGTGTTAGGCTATTAGGACGTGCAAATTCATTGACAGGTGGGGAAAGGAATTTACAGGCTCTGGGTTCTGTATTAGTGGATCAGCGTGGAAAGGCCGAGCGCAGGAGTGAATGATGCTTGCTCCAAGAGCCCGGCTATGTGGTGAAGTCGGATCCCCGCCGTGACACTGAAGGACCACACGGGCTCTTCCCCGCAAGAGCACCGTTTTCCAGCCTCCCCAGGTGACACCCGCCCGACTCCAGCTCGAGGCGACCAAATGAAAACTGTGTGAGCCTGTCCCTTCCGCCCCACTTTCACAGTGTCTCTTTCCCTTCTTCCAGTCCCGGGGGTGATACCGCCCCCCGCGGGGTGCAGCCCCTGCTTTTTGTGACCCGCACCCGGAGGAAGGGAATGCAGTGAAGCAATACCGGCTGTGAACGGGGTAAAATTCACGGTCGCTCGGGGTTTTATCACATTGGAGAAGCCAGCTTTTTGAAAGGAAAGCTGTACATCGGGTAGTCTCATGCTGCCCACCCCATCCCTCACCTCCAGCTTGGGCACCCCTCGGAAAGAGAGGAGCAGCGGGGGTGAGGTATAGGGTTCGTTCTGCCTTGACACCACGCACCGTGGTGCGGGTGCTGCGTGTAGTGTCCTGCTCGGCTCCACGGGAGAAGAGAGCCCTGGCCCCAGCTGCCGGGGAGCAGAGAGAGCGTCCAGGCCGAGGAATGTCCCCGCTTTCTATCCCGGCAGTATGGAGATCGCTATGCGACAGCCCTTTCCCATTGCACTATCCATGAATAGTTGCATATGTATATAATAGAGAGTTGTGTGTATAAATACATATGCCCGTGTGTATGTGTGTTTTCAGCAGTAGTTGTGTTTGACGCGAACCGGGACGTTTTCTGAGAGCGGGAAGTGGTTCCTTTCCCGGGAGATTTGCCAGAATAACCAGCGCAGCCTTTGCCCCTGCTCCTGAACTGGTGCTCCGCGACTGCGTGCTTAAACCTAACGTGTTTTTTCCTGCTCGTTTATTTTGCTCTTGGTGTGCTTTTGGACTCTCTAAATAAGCTGCCGGTAGTATCCCTAAATCCCGTCTGGTGTCAGAAGCAAACGTAGCACACGCAGGCACTTCTGCCTACTTTTTCCATCTCTGCTTGAATCTTTGAGGCGGGTGGGAAAGGGGCAAGGGTAGACACCAGGACAATGTGGACAGAGCGGACAAGAAAAGCATATTTTCTTGAGTCTGCAGAGTGACACTTCTGCCGGCAAGAGCCTGAAGTCCGGGCAGGAGTGGGAGGGGGCTGCTGGGCCCGGCGGCAGAGCGCCCTCCCAGCTCCGCTCTGGTGCGGGTGCAGCCCCCGCTGGCTGGAGGGGCAACTCCTCTCTGCGGGTTAACCAAGGTGGCTTGCTTGGAGAGGCGATTGTGCTTCTTCTAAAGTATTTCTACACACTGCACGGTAGGAAAAAGTGGTCTGCGAGAGAAATAGTTCTGCCCGCACCCGCGGTCTTTTGGGCTGTCTGAATTTGCAGGAAGGGGAGGCAGGAGCACTACAACTTTGTTCCTTAGGGAAACCTACTTTTATTCTCTTGGTAGGTCGATATAAGAGTGATTAGCTATTTGTAGCAATACTCGTCTCTTCCTGTTTATCAAAGATTGCTCTGGGAGCAGCCACCACCCTCCAAAAAGTCCCGTGTATGCGTCTGACACTGGGGAGCCCGGAAGGAACTCAAGGTCAGACCTCAATGCCCCCCAGCCGTCCCAGAGTGGAGGTGTGACCCACAGCTGTCGTGGGGTTTTTTTCACAAGTCTTAGAAAAGCACCCCTAGGGGAGAAGGAAACAGGTAATGGAAGCTCCTTCTCCAGGCATTGGATTACATCAGTGTGCCTGCCCCATCCAAGCCATCAAGCTGTAAGCCCTTGGCCCACCAGGCAGTCTCTGGGTCCTGCCCAGAGCTGGGACAAAGGGTGATCCCATTGTCTAGTGGTGACTGCAGTAAGGCCGGATCCCTACTGCTCCCCCGCAGCCACGGCTGCCACATTTCCCCTTCTGTCTGCCAGCCATTCTCTTGAAGTGGAGCTTCGCATTTAAAATCGAGAAGCATCTCGGCAGCCGCTCTCAGATTGCTGCGAGCTGTGGTTAGAATAACCCTTGCCTGGTAAATAGTTAGGGTCAAGGAAAGTCTCTGAGCTTAACTGTGCTTGGAATTTTCCACTTTTGTTTTAGTGACAGAAACTGGGTTTTTTTCCTTGGAAAGTGTTTCAGGCCTGTGTGTGATTAAATTTATCTGCGTCATTTGGGATGGGACATTGCGGTGACAGAGAATGAGACTGTGATTTTCTGGTGGGTCATGGCAAGGCTGCAGGCATTGTAATTCAGAGAGTACTCATGTACCAAAGGGTTCTCTCTCACTCACTCCTGTCCTATCTCCCCTCTGACCGTGAAGGTGCTAAGTGTGCTAAGTGCATTATTTATATCCAGCTCCCTTGTACGCTGGAGTCAATCACACAATATTTGAGAATAACTAGTAAGTTATTAAAGACAGATTCAAGCCTTATTCATCCAGCGTATGGTGCCATCTGCTTGAAAGAAGGCAAATAATTGTGTTGATAGTGGTGATGATGATTCCCTTATTTGCTGTAACACAAGATCAGAGGAAACAAGATCAATGCACTTTCAAGGAACAGATCAGCTCTCATTGACAGCAGGTTTCTCTTTTTTCATCCTTCCCTCTGCCAGTCCCAGGATTATAGTTTTAACTTCGTGATTTCCCTCTTTCTCTGGTATCAATATTGCATTTGAATGACATCACTTAAACAACAAAACAAAGGCTTCTCTGCTAATGTTCTCTGTCCTTGAAGCCCATTTTTACTTTACCAGCACTTCAATACTATGAAAGTCCTGTAGTCCTTCCTGAGATCCAGTGAGTCATGTCTTGAAGCGCTTAAGAAATCTTCTCTGGTTTTTTTTCTGCTCTTCCTTCAGGTCATTATCTTCGTCTGCCTGCAAGGATGCAAACCTGAAAACCTTTCTGCTGATCCATGTGGCAACAATCCCTTCAAGCTGATCACAGTGCATGGAAAGAACAAGTCCTCTCAGACAAACCAGTACGTTAAAGCCACCAAGGTGCTGGGCTGCTGTGCCCAGCTGTGGGCAGAACACAGTCTTTCCTGTGCTGCCAAGTGAGTGTAGAAGCTGCCTGGTATTGGCATGCCTGGCATTTCACGCATGGTGCCTAACACTTGCACAGTCAAGCCCAGGTTTCTAGGTATGTTCTTTCTGGGCTTAATTCTACCATCATGTACCAGAGCAAGTAGTATCTTATTCATCAGTGAATTTCATTCAGTCTTAGTCATGGAGATGGAATTGGTCCTACACCAACAATAATAGCTTTTTACCTGCGTCTTTTCCAACTCTCACTACGTGGCGTCCCCACCACAAAAACAAACAGAAGCTCCCAGAAAGCAGCAGCAAGTTCAGAGAGATCTGGCTCCTCACCAGTTTGAATTTTACCAGGTGGTGTTTGCTCTAAGACCTTGAGCTATAACATATCTTTTCTAGTATTGAACTCCTGGGAAGACATAAACCCTTCTATGCAATGGAGAACTAAACAGTACTGACTTTTGTGCATGCTGCTTCTAACACGAATCTACCTAGCCTCTGCTTTCAGAGACCAAACATTAAAATGACTTCATCTTCTAGACAAGAAGTCCCTATATTTGATAGCAGGAGTGTATTGCAATTCTTGATTCAACGTCCCACTCTCCCTCCCTATTACCCTTCCTCCTGTTCCCGCACTTAAATCTGGACATATATGGACACTGGGGAAGAGGTTTCGTGCCTATCAGCAGCTACAAATACTTGAGTGAGTACTTCAACCTGGTGCATGGTGATCAAGTCAGGCCAAGGGTTAACAGCTGAATAACTGGGCACACCACCTCAGTACCAGCTTGCTCTGTGTGCTGTGATTCATCTCAGGTATTTCTGAAATACTTTTCTGACTTTTTATTCTCTTTCATTTAGGTCACATCCAGCTCCATATTGCAAAGTGCTGAGTAACAGCTTACGATCCCTATCAAGTAATGGCTCCAGGGTTTGTTTACCAACATCCACTGGAGACTCCAGCTTTTCTGTAGAAACAGAAACTGAGCCCAGGCTTATCCAGGTATCAAGCTGTCACATTCCTTGGGGCCTGTAGAGCAAACTGGCCTTTGTGAAGAATGTTTACCATGACTGTGAGGCAGCTGTGTTTAGACAGTCATTTCAAGAAAGTCGAGAAATAACCAGTAGGATTTCCATAACAGATTTATACCTAGCTGTAAGGGAAGAACAACTGTTCATCAACTGGAGCTTTGCATCCATCACAGGTATCACAACGAAATAGCAGTGATGAGACTCAGAGTCAGACAAGGATGCAAGGGTCGACTATAGCCCAGGTTTTAACTTAACAGTTGTTTCAGGGTCTGTTCCTGAAACATTAATAGATAATTGGTGTAGTCCTGATCTCTATGCCCATGCAAAGTATTCCCTCCCAGTGGGACTGACATTAGCTTTAGCTTCTTACTGTGTGAGCATTGTGCCTGCAGCTCTTTCGACTTTTTGCAGCTTCCAGCTTATTAGCTGTGGAAAGATATGATGTCAGATTTAGAATACAGGAGAGAGCTAGTCATAGAGGCTTATCCCAGCTTCAGGACAGGAGTAAATTTTGCTATAAACAGCATCCTGTGTCTAAGGAATTCTGTCCATTTTTTTCTAAACTGCAGTGCCTTTCCATCCCAAATACCGCCTTTTCCATGCCCCCTAGTACCTGCCGGAACCAAGCATAGTAGCACATAAAAGAGGATCGAGAAACCCATGAGGAAGCTCATCAAGGATGTACCTCTACAAAGAACTGACTGTGGAGTATATTGCTTTAACTCACTCACTTAAATACTATTTCACACAGACAGAACAGGTACTTTAATGGACAGACATATAGATCAGATGTACTTTTGTTTTGCTCAGAGGAGGATTTTTTCCCTACAAATACATCGTAGGAAAATGCCTCCTACAGACTTTGGGGTACATTTTAAAACTCATAGTAATCACCTCCTTTTGAGAGGTGAAACTTTTTTCATCTCCTGTAATTAACTCAAGATTTCAAAGTTTTCCAGATAAAAAGTTGCGGGAATTTTAAGATGTGAATTCTTAGTATTTCTACCAAATCCTTTGCTAGTTTCCTTCCATTCTTAGCTTCATTGACAATGAAGATTCTTGTCTCCCTATGACCTTATTTTCTGTTTTTGCTGTTGGCACTTATTTATGACTAAAACATGAAGTTCTCATTACAGCAAAACTGGTTAAACTGCAAAAATGATATTTGCTACCCAAATGACAAATAAGTAACTCAGATAAAAGATTTATTTTCTCTGTATGAATGCAAAGTGCAATATTTTAGAAGCTGTAGAGCCAAGTTTTGCCTCACAATTCACCTGCTGTGCTTTCCAGAGAGGGTAGGAGCTACCAAAAAGTATGAAAGAGGATTTATACTGTATAACAGATGACAATTGTCTTGTAAGCTCAAACTGTCGCAGCTTATGCTTTCACTCAAGTTCCTTGAGACAGTTATTTGATTTATGAAGGCCCAGTTGGTAACTGGGAAATATGTAAGTGCAAAGAAGCCACAGAAGCCAGCAGCAGCCAAAAACAGGTGTCTGAAGGCAGAATTTTGTTTATGAAGTAAAACTGCAAATAATAAAATAGTACTGCAGCACTCCCTCCTGCAATTTCCCAGCACCCCTCTGTTGCTCTGCTCCTTAAGTAACTGCAGTTCAGGATGTGGTGGAAGTACGGGAAGGGAGGAAAATCAGTCCACAACTGTTTCTGCAGGGTTTCACTAGGAGGAGCCATACGATACGTAATGAATGTGCAGAACTGTTTGCAATTAGTATACATCTGAACTGCTTAGTATACATCTGAACTGCTCCCAGGGCAGCATTTTTGCTACTGCCACTTATCTTTTTAATAAACACTTTTTAAATAGATCCGAAGGTAAAATTGACACAAATGATTGTGATCCTTTGATTTCTCAGTGTGCTATTTTTATAGACTTCATTCTGCCACCAAGAGGACAGTAACTCTAATTACCACATCACATACATACCTTATGTAGGACTGTAGTGTTTTGTGAAATGTTTCTGTATCTTCCTCTATATTTTGTACAACTGTGAGGACAACTGGGCGTGATCCTACCTGATGCTTCACCTGCAGTAGAAACAATTGTAAATAATAACTTTATGGGGAGTCAGGAGTGGGAGGGTGACTTATCACTTGAGTTTCACCATTCATCCCTAGGGAAAGCACAGATGTAAATTTAAGGTACTGAAAATGGCACAGACCAACCCTACTCCAGGTTGGAAAACACAGGAAAAAAAGGATGAGTAATGAGAAGGACTGCCTTAATTAGGAGGACTGCCTTTGGAAGGGCATTTACCTTACTGTTACCACCATGTTCCTTCAGGAAGCCTAGAAGTCCACGTGGGCAAGTGCTTAGAGAAGACAGCCAGAGCTCAGCCTCCTGTTTTACCTCTTGACTGCTGTGTCCCTCTGAGGTGAGTAATGCTGCATGTCTCCTTCTAGGTGCAGGGGTAAAGGTCCATAACTCCTTCCCACTTCTGATTAGAATTTTTTCCTTCGGCAACTCTAATCACTTTTCCCAGGCAGTAAACTCTTGAAGGCTCATGGCAGATGGGTGGCAGTACCATACACAAGAAGTACAGCTGTCAGTATCTCTAACCTGGCAAGGCACACATCTTCCAACGTCTGAGAGCCTCAAGGCATCTGCTATACCGTTCAGAGAGTGGAGGGAAACTCTGCTGTCGGAGTGATTCACAGTGATGGCTAAGGGACATTTACTTGTGTGAGCTGGAACTGTGTGGGTAGCTGACCCTAGGGAGGACCAAGAGATATCAGCATCAGGAGCCTTTGCTGGGTCACCTTCACCAGCCATGAGGGACTTGGAAGGTCCAGTGAATTATCCACCAATGTCGTTCTGCATTTTTTCTGTTATAGGTACCACAGCTGAACTGTTCAAAGTCCCTGAAGTATTTACTTTCAATTCTGTACTGTGTGAGGGTTCCAAACTACACTAGTAAAGATGTAAGAGAACAAAAAACAAATATCCGATTTGCACATTTCCAATGTACACAAAGGCATAAAGTTTCTTGCACAATTAGAAAAAGTCACATATGTGATTCTCTGAGTATTTTTTTAAGGAAATAAATTGCAGTTTTTTTCAAAACCGGCATTTAAACATTCTCCTTACAGTGTGTTCCTTGCAAATTCAGGCTGGGGGCTTCGATGTCTCCCTGCTTAAACCTACTCTATTAATTCTGTTTTCAAACAGACTCCATTGAGATCTCTGTGAAATGACTGATGTGATTTACCAGCATCAAACAAGCTGTTCCAAGAATATCAGCAAGGCGCTGGAATATGGCAGGGGGACTGGAGACTTTCCTGAGAAGGTTTTACCCAGTGATGGAAAATATATTTGTGTTATTACTTTAGCACAAGTGTCTTCTATAATGCTAAAGTTTGCTTTCAAATAAAACATAAATTGCACATCTGGTTGGAAGAAATAAATGCAATGGTGCTTCAAAGACTATCTGTCAGACTTAAAAAGCAAAGAGATGATGATTTATTGGTGTTTTTATTATTAACATAAAAGCCTTGGGATCTCAAAATAGACCAGGGTTATAGGTAAATATGGGTTCTATCTTCTTCTTTGTTTGCCGTAACATACTACTAGCATCAAGCTAAAAAGGGATAGTCTGAATGCTAATATGTTTACTGTGTGCACGTGGATGTTAGCTCTATCAATACACAGAGGTAAAACGCTGTAGAGAAAAGTATGTACTACAGGTATATTCATCATCTTAAACATTTCAGACAGTATCTTCATTCTGGAGACACTACTTGCTTAAACCCCAGTCTTGTACTTTCCCAATCTTTCAAGACCTTTGTGAAGCAGCAGTGGTCTGCTTCTGTGCAAAGGCTGAGAATGGACATCTATTTGCAAATAAACAAGCAATGAAAGATGTGGGATTTTCTAAAATAGATTACTTATAAAAGTATAATTTGAGGGAGCTGGGGTAAAAATAACATCTCCGAATTAGCAAATGTTAGGTGGCTTGAAGACAGACACATCAGATCTCCTGCCTGAGCTGCTGGCGACTTCAGCTGCCTTTCCAGAAGAAAATTATCCTATGCAGTACTGGTTAAAACCTTGCATAAGTCACTCAGAGGTGCTGGAGGGGGCTGTACTAATCCTGGTCCCCACTTTCTTCTAAAAATTGTCTGCAAAATGTTCAATTTTGCTATGTCAGGACTGGGTTGAATCTTTCATGGGATTTAAATTAAATCCTTGGCAACCACTTTACTGATTTTATAACAAAATCTGACCTGTGTGTTAAAGTGAGGACATTGTTTTGCTGGGTTATTGCTTAATTATTAAATTAAGAAATATTAAGTACAAATTTAATGACTCATACAATATTTCCAAATGACATGTACTATAAAGTCCCATTTACATCTACCACACTGGCGTTTAACTCACTTTCCATTATTCCTGAGGCTATTAATGTCAGTAATTACAGGAGGTAACGTCTAATATTGAGTGTATTGTGGAATAAAGGAATGTTGAGCTCCTAGAGTGTGTTCTATATTAAGTACAAAAAGCTTCTGATACAGTTAATGTAACTATAAATCTTAGCTCAAATGCTTATATGTCTCGTTTATGACCTGAATAAACTCTGAGGCAGAAGCAGGGCAGGTGAATAGCCACTCACTGCCAAACCACGTATTCAGTGGAATATGCACTTACAATATCCTTTTCATATTGAATAATAACAGAAAGACAGAAAGTAGGCTGAGTAGTTTTTCTAAATTAAGTTGTGTTTTTTTCCAGAACACTGACTTTAATGGTAAAAAAATTCCCTAAATACACACAAACTTCAGAATCATAAATATATAAATAGAACATAAACCAAAATATGTGTGGAGGGTTTTTTTTCCAGTGGAAATCCAGCCTGTGCTTATGATAAGAGCTGCTCTACAGGTTTTGATGTATTGAATATTGAATACCCTGCAGCTTGGAGAATGCACATTACTCTGCCCTGTTGGAGAGGCTGCTGGACTGGCCTGGGTGTGGAGGTGGCCAGAAACCACAGTCACCTCAGGAAGAGCTGGCATTCACTGTCTGTGTGAGCCGCCAAAGGAAAACTGGGCTGTGAGGGCAAAGAACCTTTTGGAAGGCTGTGCCGTACGCAACTGATAAGATGATTTGGTCTCACTTTGCGCTTGCTTGCACTCACTGTTACCACTCCTGAGCAGACAGCCTGAGCAGGAATAGTGTGTGCTAAGAACAAGGTCAGCACCACTTAATGTCCTGTCAGGGCTCCGACTTCCAGTTTCAGCCCCTGTGTGCTGTAGAACCCACTTGTTTCCAAACACCAGCACACACTTGGTGAGGTTTCAGCCCAGGTGCCTGCAGTGTGAGGGTGGCTGTGGCATGGGAGCCTGCAGGATGAAATTAGGTGCAAGTTGCACTGGAAATCACAAAATTAGGCTCAGAGAGAGATCAACTGCCAGAAAGCAGAAGCCCTATTTCAATCAGTTCCCACTGAAATCAACTCCTTTGCGTGGGAAGTTCTCCTTAAAGACCTTTGGTTCAATATGACCCTTAAATATTAAGCATGTCAGCATTTAAATTGATGATGCTATTTTTTTTAGGACTATTTACAAGGGGAGTATTTCCCTCTGAATTTGTAATAAATCATGTAAGACATCTTTTCATTCCATTACCCTTTAGAAAGAAATATTGGTAATTTAAAATATTTAATGTTGTGGAAAATCTAAAGGGAAAAATAAAGCATCAATAGACTATTTCAGCAGCAGAAACCGTTTGGGACCTGCTTAACCACCTAAGCTCTTCTCCAAATCTATTTGGAAAGGGGCATATAAAGAGCTCATCACTTTCCATCTCCATTTTCCTATGTGCAGCATATGAAATAGTTTAGCTTTGTACGCACACTCCGAGCTGATCTTGATGGTGAGCTGAAGTAACCTGAGATCACTATTTCTTCCTCCTTATGACAGTTCTGGAACATTTGGTTGACTAATTACCTTGTTACTAGTCAGCTTTTTTTTTTTTTTTTTTTTAATTTTTGACTTTATTTATGGATGCACATGCACATGAAGGGCAGGAGCCACACACACAGGATACCATTTTAAAACAGAGAGTTGTTACACCACCATGCTTTCCCTGCGCTTGTGATAGGAAAACTACACAGGCAAGGTAGAATTTCACTCATGTTTGGTGCTTCACCCTGTCCATTGCTCAGTACAGACCAAACTGAAATATTGTCATGAAGGTGTGATCGAGGTCTTCCTCAGTTAAGTGCAAATCTTCCCCTTATTTCAAGGGTTGATGGTCTAAACTTGAAAGCACGGAGATTATGAAGCATAAGGTCCATAGTATGGGCTGTGTCTGTTTCTGTATCAGGGTCTCTGTGTAGATATATCCATAAATATATACATATTTACTTACCTCTTGTGCTGGAGATAAAAGCCTTTTGCTGTACCCAAATATTGAAGCATTACTTTTAAAAGCTGAACCACATAAACAGCAGCATGTACTTTCTCCCCATACCCTTATTTCTATTTATTTTCAGCAATGTCTGGCTTAGCAGAGACTTGCATTCTTCAGACATAGCTCAAAAAGAAATCCAGGCAATGACCCATCTTTCAGCCCTCTACTGCAAACCCCTGCTGAAATCCTGGTAAAAAGCTACACAACACTGAATCACAGCATCAGAATTAACACTACATACATACATACGCATTTATTCAGCCAGAGAAAATTATGTTCCCTGAAAAACTGGTTGCTAACTTCCATAGGGCTGAGTCACATTAATCTGACAGATTGCTTCCAGAAAGAGCAGCATAGCTACAAAGATGAAAAATGTCTCACTTATTTATAGTAAAAGTGTAAGTGGACATCCTGAAGAGATGTAATTTTAAAAAAGTAGCTGTAGTAAGGAGGGTAGACATGCTAGATGATGACAGGTGGTTTTATCCCAGTGGAAGGTGATTTACTTTAGCACTTCTTGGGGTACTCCATGGCTGCAGGAGGACTAAAGTAGAAGAGGATGATGGCAGAGAGAAATACAGATCAGGTATCAAAAGGGGAAAGGAAACAGGGATAAGGCTTTGAAACTTCACACATGGTCAAAAACCTGGAGCTAAGAAGCAGAATTCAGGAGGTGGAAGGATGAGTGTGGGGACCCAGGGGGATTGGGACTTAAAATCCAGATGGGAGAGACCAGCACCTTCAGTTAAGAGGCTGACAGAAAGAATGAGCAGTTGAGACAGGCTGGGAGACAGGAGCAGCAGTGGCTGAACCTAGGAGCCAGATATGAGAAAGGAACAGGAGTGGGACATGGACGGTTAGAGAGGAGTAAGACAGAGCTAGAGGAGGAAACGTTTGTTAGACACTACTGCCCCTTCACTGGTCAATGCAGGGCAGAAAATGGATCATGAGAACCCTGGGTCATGGCGCTGC
This sequence comes from Rhagologus leucostigma, assembly GCA_013397725.1. Lineage (NCBI taxonomy): Eukaryota > Metazoa > Chordata > Aves > Passeriformes > Rhagologus > Rhagologus leucostigma. Next base: position 2,344,864 of record VZTD01005784.1, on the reverse strand, counting down.
TCTGGTCTCAGCCCCTAGAAAAGGTGTCCTCTGGTCCACAGAGAAGCTGGCAACTCATTATTGCTGCAAATTACCCTGTTAACTAAGAGGGCAGAAGTCCATATGGAGAAGCTAAGAGTTAACTCCAATAGTGTGAGGCATAGAGGTGTTAATATGATGCCACATAATAGGATTTTTGTTTTTCCACTTTGCTTCATTAAGAACCTAGGAAATTACCTACAAACACTCTCTTAAGAGAAGTCTGTGAGCTGCCAAAGCAAATATGCAAAGTTAGCAAGTGCCAGAGCTGAAGTTATCTGGGCAGTTTTTCCCCCTTTCACACGAATGCGCTGGGAATAGAGGAAGCCACACTCTTTTCACACAGAGGATGTGTCAGCCTGTATTCAGGCTGCTCAAGATAAGTCAGGACTGTGTAAAGAGAGATGCTTGGCCCCTTACTCATTCGTTTCAGAGGCAATGATGTGTTTTGAATGAAGTTCAGGGATTGGGGAAAACAATGAACACTATCTTGCTTAAAGCTATTGAGTGTCAGTCTGTGGAACTGGATGCATCCCTGCCTGCTTGTGCCACATGTCTCTTGTACAACATCAGTAAGTTCTTACTCCAAATTTTGCACCATAGTCGCTAATTGCATGTTTCCAGTTATATAGATACCTGACTTGAGACTCCAGGTTCTGGTTCGGAAAAGAGCTGAGCACTCACAGCTGAGCAGTACTCAGTGGGAGCTCTGCTCTGAATATCTAAAAAAAATTAGATAATGGTAAGTACCCTAATGTCTTGGGGTGACTCTATCATGTGTATCCCCTATCATGCTCTATGCCCAAAAAGTAATATTGTGCCTTTTCTGTGCCTTTAAACTGAGCTTGAAAAAAAAACCCAGATGAACTTTCCAAAGTCACCCCAAGACACCTGACAAATTAGGAGTCTTAAACTGAGCACAAAATCACTGCACTTCTCTGTTCTTCTATTTCCAACTGTAAAATGTGGATAATAATAGGTGTGATCTGAAAATAAATACACATTTGTGAGCTGCTTAGAGGCTACAGTCATCAAAATCAAGGGAAACAAATTAAATTAAAACTCTTTCTTAAGATCAAGACGAACTGGTCAGTAGTTAATAGGGATTTAGGCCACACGTTAAACACATGGAGAAAGCAAAGTATCTAATGGCTTTTCAATAAATAATGACACCCACCCTGAGCAGTGAATGAGCTAGGGATCCTGTGGGAAAGGCACGAAGTGATCATGTGTGTAAAGATGGCATCACAAACATGCACATGGAGAGAGCATATACAGACTCCTAAGGATGGCTATTCAAACTGCTGTGCAATTAATATCACAATAAAAATCATTAATATGATTTATGTGGAAGTGAGATTAGGAATAATAGATGTTGTAAAATTGTCTTTCCTTTCAGGACATTTTGTGATTGAAATCAAGCTAAATATTGCATGCATGTGGTATTAGCCAACCCTAATCCAGCTCAAAAAAAAAACAAACCTAAACCCAACAGTATGTGTATATGCTGTTACCAAAAACTAATAGCGACTGGATGAATGCCGTATATTACCTGGCACACTGAAACTGTAAAGTCTGCTTTCACCATCAGAGTGTGACTTATCGTCTGGAAGTGATTTAGTTCTGCGGTTACCTTTGGACTGCTGGGGTTTTGTAGCTCTTTACTAGCAAGCAAATAATGATGAAGAATAAGACTTTAGCACTATCAAGTAAACAAATAATTGGGCTGGAGATTTCAAAACCAGAGGTGAGAAGTGATTTTGAAGCTAGTCAAAACTCCGCAGTTTTTATCCTCCATGGTTGTTATTAAAAGTAGTTCTAAAATCCAGATCTCTGCTCTCCCTTGCTCCCCGACCTCCTTTTCCCTTTACTATGTGGTATGCAGGGAACATTGCTTGAAATATACTGCTGCTCAGCTCTGCACAGTCCATGTCCATAAACGGAGTTTGTTTTCTGAAGTAATTTGCACAGTAGAGATCTACATTCGCCTTTAAATGCGCACACCTGTAATTTCCATCAACATCACTAAGAGCTACTTGCATATAATGAAGGGAAAATATGTGCTGCACTGGGCACTTCACAAGAGAATCTCCAAGTGGGTTCATGTTACCTCCATCTGACTGAAAAAACCATGAAAAGCACCTCCGATAAATTTCTTCTGACTAGTTCACATGGCAGGTGGCCCTCCATTAGAAATAGGATAGTTATACCTGACTTCTCCAGTATTTATGATCTGAGGACAGAAATTTCAAGAACATATCAGCCCAAAGGCATCATTGTGTGTGGGATCACAGCTTTCACATGTATTGCATCCCAAAATGCTTTTGCAGAGTTACCAGGCACTGTTAGTTTAGCAATAAGTAAATGCAGAAGAAAACAGAAATTAGAAAGTGATGACAACTGAGAAGATATTTACTCATAGTAAAGGTTGAATTAAGTTGAAGCAGAGGAATACTGGAAAGCAGTTTCAGATGCAGGAACTCCAGGGATTTCATACAATATCAACTGAGGTGAGAGGGTAGACAGGACCGAAGGGGATGCCTCAGCTATATTCACAGGACGAAGGGAATGAAAAGGGGAGAATGTGACAAACAGGTGAGGTTAGAGAGCTGAACTGATTATTTTACTATTTTCGGAGCAAAAAAAGTGTGACCAACAGGACCAGGGCAGTGATTGTCCCTCTGTACGTGGCACTGGTGAGGCCACGCCTCAATTCCTGTGTCCAGTTCTGGGCCTCTCACTACAAGAAAGACATTGAGGTGCTGGTGTGCATCCACAGAAGGGCAATGCACGTGGTGAAGAGTCTGGAGAGTGAGTCATGTGAGGAGTGGCTGAGGGAGCTGGACCTGTTTAGTCTGGAGGAAAGGAGGCTCAGGGGAGACCTTATTGGTCTCTACAAGTACCTGAAAGGAGGCTGCAGCCAGGTGGGGATCGGTCTCTTCTCCAAGTCAACTGATGACAGAATGAGAGGACAATAGCCTGAAGCTGCATAATTTCTTCATAGCAAGGGTTGTTAAGGGCATTCCCCAGGACTGCCCAGAGAGGTGTTCAAGAATCACAATCACCATCCTTGGAGGTGTTCAAGTAATGACTGGACCTAGCATTTGGTGCTGTGGTCTAGTTGATAAGGTTGTGTTCGGCCAAAGGCTGGACTAGATGATCTCAGAGCTGTTTTCCAACGTAAGTGATTCTGTGATTATTCTAAATGTGACTTAGCATATATTACTATTTAGTGACATTATAAACCCCCATTCTCATGTACTCACTAGGAATTGTGTGGGATGAACTTCTTAGACTACTCTGGGAAAAAAAACCCAAATAAGTAAAACTTGAAAGATGTTACAGACATACCATGCTGAGCTCACATTTTCTGAAAGTATTTTCAGTTATTCAATTGAAGATAAAATACATCTTTTGTTCAGATCATATTTAAAAAGAAAATTCTTCCTTAGGAGAGTAGCACAGTGCTGGAAGTCATTACTCAGAGAGGTTACAAACTCTTTGTCCAAGAAAGTTTTTAAGGCTGAGCTAGAGACAATCATGGCTGACCTCGTCTGCTGTTGAGAACGGTGGGAAGTGCAGGCCAAGTCTTGCAGTCCCCTATTTCCCAAAACCAGCAGCAGCAAGGGAAATGGGCGCCCTGCATTTTTCTCTGTGGAGATACCTCTCTGGCTGTGACACCAGCAATCAACAGAAAAAATTACACAGAAATATTAGCTGTGAGAAAGAAAACATCACAGGTCACAGAAGAAGAGTTTAACAAATTTTAGATAGTATGTTTCATATTTTCTTCAAAATGTATAGCTTACGAGTGACATGAAGAATAGCTCCAAAACCATCAAACTGGTTGAGTTTTAAAAAGTATTTAGAATAGGTATATCATTAATGAGGGGTCCCTGAGAACAGCAGCCCTAGAAACAATAATGCTGCCTCATGCGTGAAACAGGTCAGGGATGCCAGGAAAGACAGGTGAAAGGATGCTTGTTCTGTGAATCCCATGAGACTTACATGGGAGCTGCTTCCTTACAGAAAAGATTTCACCTGCTGCTCACATGCCCAGCAAGTGATGCTGGTGTGCAGGGCAAGGGATACCTTCAGGGTCAGGTACCAGCTGTGAGGAATGGAGCAGGGTGTTGTGGAAGTCAGTGGTATGGGCTGCTGGACCCGGGACTCACATGGGCAGAAATGCACTAACGCACTTTCAGTGTTTCTTAAGTTCTGACCCACATAGTTAATATTGAATATGAATCTGTTCTGGGATGATTTTTCATAAGACACTGCCATCCTTATATGTGTTAATGCCTCCAGCATCCTGGGAATGTTAACTACCTGCATCAATTCCTCTAGGAGGAATAGGTGTGGGACACAAAAACAGGTTTTGCTCAGCAATTATGCAGCTGATATCCATTCCCTAACCAGTGATCAGACAATAGCTGAGATTATGCCCAGAATAACCAGACCAGGAGCAGATCCATGATGTGGTGTCCTGATAAATCCCATGTAGTTAGCAAAAGAATGAAACACAGCAATAGTGCATTCAGAACAGTTTCACAAAATTACCAAGAGAATCAGTGGTCTGGATTGCTGTTGCCTCTCTGGAGACATTCAGAAGATTTACACTCCTTTTATTCCTGAACAGCTGATCCCACTCCTCTGGCCATGAGGCCCAGTACAGTAGCACAGCCCTGCAGTCCCCTTCATCCTCTGACCTTTACTGTCCAACACAGTCCAGAGCCAGGGAGACATTACGGCATGATGAGCTCAGCATGTGCAGGGCTGCGGCGAATGGGTACAAGCTGAGCCCAACATTTTCCACATCCAGAATGTGATCTCTACCCTATGCATCTGTGACTGTCGGGACAAAGACGCTTTTGCTTCCTTTTTTCTCAGTCTCTCCAAAACAGGAGAGACAGTAAGTCAGATTTATGACCAGTTTTGGATATAGGTAGTTGCACAGATTAAAGTACTGAGTAACGAGTGGCATACCCTCAGCTGGGCTGCTGTGGTTGAGTGTGTGAGTGCTCTTAGCACACTCCAGATGCAAGGGATGGTGTATTAGGTGTTAAAGCACCCTCATGGACAAGTACACGGCTTCAGCAGCAAAGAGCCAGAAATTCTTCCATCCTTATTCCCTGCCTTAGAGAGAGGAGATTTGCAATTACAATTATGACTAGTTCACTGATTGAATTATAATGGTATTACTTTACCATGCAGATCAAGAGAATAGTAAGGTGGTATAACATGGCACACCTGCCCCTCACCCACAGGTACAATTATTTTAAGGTTTTTTATTTTCGTTAAAGAGCTATAATTGGCTCTTCGGTTAAGTGGCTTAACAGAGTTACAGAACTAGCAATATTGGGCTAGTTATTTCCTGGGAAAAAATATCCAAGCTTGGGGCAATGCAGACACTCTTAAATCTTGTCATACTTCAGTGCTTCCAACACCTATGTAAGATATGTGGCCAACATACCAAGAGAAACTTTTTGATGAAGACAATCTATTTAAATACACAGGAAGTGATCAAAGAGGGCTCATGCCACAGATTCCGTTTGTCATATCAATATTTTAGGGCAAAGCCTGATACTTAAAATACTTGCCCTAATTTGCCTGAAGCACCATAACTACATGAAGCAGTGTGTCAGGTTATGTAGAAAACACTTCTAACACTATTATTCAGAAACACTTCTAACACTGAAACAGTTCCCTGCTGCAAGCAGGCACTGGCTGGTGCCTCAAGAACACCTGGGTGTTGCCAGCTTCTGAACTTCTAGCGACCAGTGAAACTTCCAGACATGTCCTTTCTGCACTATTTTATTGGTTAAGTTCACAGAAACCCCACTTAATCATTGCATAATGCCTTCATGAATCAAGTTTTTACTGCGCAATTCTAGTTGCAGTAAAATAAGTGTGCTTCATATGTTAACAATTACGAGCTAGATTTATAAAACATCACACAACGTTTGCATTGGCTTTTCTAACTGCTTTATTCACAAAACAGTGTTAATACACCTAAAATAAGTTCACCTTCCTTCTGAAACTCATTAAACTCTTGTGTGTCTGCACAGATAACTCTTTAGTCTCCATGCACTCTAGGAACGTATCACGTAAAATAAAGATGCTATGTTCCTGCTACTCTGTTCTCCTGTTCAACCAGCAGATGTGTTAGACATGTCTGGAGGCAGGTCTAAGCTGCATTTCACCGGGTTTGAAGTTACAGACAGATCACCCATGATGAGCAAAAGAAATTACAGTGAGGATCTATTCCACTATTAAAGGACACCAAGAAGAATTTTGCTTTGAAATTCTAATCTATGCTGCAAGTTCAAGCTTGCTCTGCTTCCACTGGATTCAATGAATGTCATCTGTACCCACACAGCTGTAAAATGTTATTTATACCTACAAGTCTAGTGGGGTCAGAGCTCCATAGAAATGGTGTAAGAGAAGAAGCCAGAGAGTTGTCTTGCTGTAAGTGGAGGACTGCCCACAATACGAGGCAGGTCCATAGCAACAGAATTTTGGTTTTGCAAATCACTATTCATCTAGATAAAAACCCAAATTAGATTTACTTTGTAAGAAATATTTCTTTTCCTATTTAATACAATCTGACCTTTTAAAAGTAATTTCCAGTTTTATATTAAGAAGACAAAATAATTTGCTTTTTAATTCTTTTTTTTGCAAACTTTGGCTTGTTTCTTTCATTTTGGTGTTGTTTTTCTTTTGTAATATGCACACACATATAAATTTATTTAGCATTTTGTGGAACATGACTTATAAAAGAGACAGCAAGGAAAAAATTGTTGATGGAGAAGACTCTGCATGAGCAGGACATCACTGCTTTTTGCAGATCCATAGAAATCATAGCAGTTTTACCAAAAGCCGAGTGAGTTTCCTGATTGGAACATATGATCAGCTTGGAAAAAGTGTGGTTTTGTGCAATCTGTTTCCTGCCCAGCTACAATTTTGCCTTTGGCTAAACTAGCACCACAAGTCATAATCGATTTAAGTTCTTGTTTTTCCTTTTGGAACCGAGCACTCAAGCTTTTTTGTGTGAAAGTCTTAATGGTGGGAATATGCGTAAGTGTGAATGTTTTCTTATGTCATTCATATTAATGAAGGCTTGCAGGTGTATTTGTAACATGTTTTCTGAAGTAACCTGCAGAAAACATTTTCTCCTTTCCTTCTCTTTACGGAGACAGCCCCCCTCCAGCATCTGTGTATAAAATCAAATTTTGTGGCAAATCTGGCATTCCATACCGCCAATCAGACCATGAACTTGTACCAAGTTTAATCTCTTCTCTGGAAAAATGGACTAGGAAAAGACTCGAACTATTCTCCATTACAGAAGAAATACACTGCTAAATGAGGCATAGAAATTCTCCTTCAGATTGACCTAATCAAAACAAATTTGTTTCTTCTTCCATCACTTGAGTAATACATGTTGACAAAGTCACTGAATTATTTTGCTCCAAGTCTAGCTGAAATTTCTCTCGATGGTGAGTATGAGATAAATGTTACAGATGTGGCTCAGCCTCGAGCAGCAAACTGAGAATTTCCTTCTAATAGATGATATAGCAGTCGCTCTTGTTACCCCAGAGTTCTGAGGTTTTCTGAAATAAAAGCACAGAAATCTGCTAGGAAGACACACAGTATTTGCCAGAACGTATAATCCCAGAGAACCCACCAAGTCTAATGAAATGTTTTTCTCTTTTCTCTGGGATTTATGTCAGTGTTTACATTTTCTCACAAAAAGCGTGATTCAAAGCCTAGAAGAATCTCTTCCTGGACTGCTAGGGAATCTTAGACCAGGAATTTGGAGGGAGTAACCCAAGGGTGCTCACTTAGTGAGGTTCTTCTGCAGAGCATTGATAGTAATGATAATCAATAACCATAATAAGATTCCCTGTGTTTAAATGCCAGAGATCAACAAGCGATGAAATTCCAGTCAGAAGCAAAACATCAAAATGAACCTCCATCAGAATAGCTGAGGTTAAGTGGTAATTTAACATCATTTACAGGCTGTAACCATGACCTCAGTGAGCCAGGCACTCTGCAAACACAGCTTTCCTGAAGCCACTGAAGAAAGACTCTCACTTTAGACTGCCCGGGCTGCAACACTTTGTCTGTATGTGCTCTTTTCTTCCTTCAGAGTTGACTTCGCTGGGACACATGACGGGCTCGTGCTTCATCTCTTGATTCCAGTAGTATTTTAATGGCATTCGTGATTTCTTAGCCTCGAAGTACACTGAGTCAGTAGTGCAGCATTTACTGGAGTTCTAAAAACATAAGGAAGAACAATTCTGTATTAGACCAAAGGATTAACCACCCCAAAGTATCATGTCTTCAGCAGTGGCCCAAAACAGAGGTGTGGGGGTGTGTGTAGCAATAAGGGAAGAGAGATCTCACGTGACATGTACCCACAATACTCTCCAGATCTTGAGCAATTTTTGGGTTAGGAGTTCTCTTGCCTGAGGTGAGGTCTTGTATTAATAATGACCATATTTTACTACACAAGAAGGATTTTACAGATTCAGACAAGAGCTTTTACAGATAACTTGTGCAGAAACAACAGCATGAAGGACTCTTACCTCACATATACAGTGAACTCCTAACTAACATATACAGTGTTAGCGCTGAAGAGACCCACACATAACGATGTCAGATCTTCCCTCTTCTCTGGATATATCTTTTTCCTTGAGGTATTTTGCCTCAAAAATGTCTTATAGAGGTAAAAGCAACATCAGCATCCTCTGTTTCACTGCAACAGGAAATTCCATTTAAACATAAGGAAAAAGGAATTACTTTGAGTGTAGTAAAAAATGGGAGCAAGTTGCCTGGAGAGAGTGTGGTTTCTTTATAATGGAGATATCCAAACCCAGACAGACACTGCCCTGAGTAACTGACTCTGCTTTGAGGGGTGGGGTTGGCCTAGGTTTGGACTAGATGATCCCCAGATGTGCCTTCCAACATCAACTACTCTCTAATTCTGTGGCCTCGCAAAACAAAAGAACTAAAAAATGGGACACATACTGGAAGTTTATTACCTTCTCCCAGTTCGTTTCAAACTTCCCAAATCTCATGAGAACAGGGATGGTAAAACTCTCTGACCCACGCTCACAGACCTACACATTTTGATTGCGCGTCCATAAGGAATTCCTGCATCATCAGGGCAATATGTATGATGTAACTGAAAACTTGCACCGGAAGATGTTCAAATAAAATGAACCCTTGTACGTTTGTAATTGCATACTTGCGCTCTGAGAATCAAATTCACGGATGATACTCCTTCTTTTAAAGCCTTTCTGTCCTTCCAGTCAGAACATCTCTGTCTGTGTCCCTCAAAATAATTTAATGCCTTAACATCATAACTGTGCTTATTTACTTTGTCTTATCCTGCTCTGAACATAAAACAAATCTCACCTTGACTTCTGAGGGCTTAAGGGCTGCAGCAGCAGAATCTTCTGAAAAAATAAAACCCCAAAAGCTTAAATTCGAGACCAAGGTGTCTTTTTGCTGTGTCATTTTAAATACAATTAGCATGATTTTTGCATTGCATGATTACATATGTTTAAGGGACGGTACGTTTACAGTTCCTTGTGCCAGTGATGTTTTCCAGCCCACCGTCTTCAGGTGAGCCAGATGGGTTTACAACAGTCATGCAACATATTTCCACATCTATGCTGGTTAATCTGATGTGTCTGTGCATAATAATTGTGATATCTGCAGGTTTCTGAGTCAGTCCAGGGTTCTGTGAGCTGCTGTTTGGAATGGCAGAGTTCAGAGTAGGTCAGATACAGGGGCTCCACACACACATATATATACACATATATGTGTGTGTTTGTGTGTGTGTGTATGTATGTGCTGCGTTTTTTAAGGGCTTAACAAAACTTTGCAGTCTTGTGATTAACACGCAAAAACCCCAAATACAGTTATTCCTTCCAGACACAGGCAATGACCGTGTGATTCAGATTGAATCAAAGAAGGCAAAATATTAAGAAATAATTAAACCCCTCACGACATGTGCTGGATTTTTTTTCCTGTGCAGTAAACACTGACTCAGAAAACTGATTTCTCCGCTACTTTTCACGGTTTTTTATACCTGAGCAGAGGTCAGTAATTTACAATCTCACTGAACCGGTGGTGGGTTTGTACTCACTTTGGACAGGCCCACAGGGTTTCTGCAGTTGGGAAATGCTGGAGATGTGAGCATTTAAGCTCTGCAGCAAGAAATATAACGTCAGTCACTACGTATAGTAGTGGTGTGGCAGCCAGCGGAGCCTGAACTCTTGCAGCAACTTCCCATCAGCTTTGCTCATGGAACCGATGCTCCACGCTGCTGCCTCTAGAGGGGGGTAGACACCTGCGTACTGCTGCCAGCCGCGGCGAGCTCAGCCCGGCTACTGCTCCCCCGCCTTAGCGTTTGCTGTCAAAATTCCCTGTAAAATCACCTAGAAAGCGTCACTGTTGCTGGAGTTGGAGGCGCTGACCTGTGGGAAGCCTTTAGCAACCCTTGCTCTGATACCAGATGGGGATTCTGTGGCATCGCCTGACATTCTGCTTAAAGCACAACTGCAGGCTGTGGAACTGGGCAGAGCGGAACAGGGGCACAATGAGTTGTCCACATAACCTGCTCACTTAGAATTGCTCCTGTGCTGTCTTCAGAGCCCTCCTCCACTGTACCACTACAAAGGCCCGAAGACATCTAGTGTTCTGCTGTCACGCCCTGGAGGACAAGGCAAAAAAATTTAGGTTAAGACCTAATTAGGTTAAGACCTAATTAAGTTATGACCTAAGCGTGCCTGCTTGCCTTATGGGCACTCTGGGAGTGAAGTTTTGAGACAGAAATTTGGTTTACTGTAAGCAGAGGACATGTTGCTCCTGTGGAAATGTCTGTCCTGTGGTTCTGCAGAAATCCTGAGCATCACTAATGCAAAATATTGAATATATGAGGAATATAAACAAAAGTAATGAATATAAATAATTCCTCTTGCCCTCCTCATTCCTGTCTGTCATTCAAGAGATAAGGGAACAGAATGACAGCTAGCGTGGATATTGTACATAAATCTTCTCCAGATGGAAAAGGAATGTAGCAACTTACTTGGAGTTTCCAGATGTTTGGAAGCCCCAGACAGCTCTCATGTGTACATTAACAGCACAGACCATGCATAAGGTGTCTGGAGATGTTGTGCACCTCTGCTGCGCCCTTGCCTTGTGCACATGTACTAAGCTGGATGCACCTGCAGTGTGCTGAATGCACTGTGCAGAGGCTGGCCATGGATGCACCAGCTTCTCTGTTTGGAGCTGCTCCACCCTGGAAATGCACAATTCAGGAGCCCCCGATGCACAGCACAAGCACCCACGTTTTGGACCTGGATTCCCCCAGAAGAAGAAGAAGAGGTCTTCCCTTTGCAGGCAGTGGAACTAGCAGATCTTTGTGGGGCCTCTTTTGGCCTAGGGAAACATTTCCAGCTTGTATCTTTCTGAGATCCAAGCTGAACTACAGGTAATTGGTGATACTAGACAATACCCAAAACTAGAGATTTTCAGAAGTTAAGACACTGAAAAAATTTTCACCTTTTTCGTGTCCTGGAAAAAAACTAGAAATACTGAGAAAAAAAATTAAAAATTAAAATTGGATATTTTTTCGCCTCTTCAACACTGAAAGGAGATTATGTATAATTTAGTTAGAATTTAGAAATTCTGCAAGATAATATTTTCAAATAAATGAATATTACACAATGTAAAACATCATAGTACCGTGGAAAGACTGTATGTGAAAGTACAACAAATTTTTTTAATATTGGCACACCTCTACATTAAGGAAAATCTTACATTGCAAAATAGAAAATTTAGACTCAGTCTCTAAACCTTGTGAGTTTACAAACACAATATCACAAAATACATGTAATATTATTAAGTTCTGTAATACTATTTTGTAGAACAGAATTGCAGCAAAAGTACCATCAATTTAACTTTAAATTTCAAAAAATCAGTATATGTGTAAAAAAAAGTCCCTTCCTTTTCTTTCTTTTTTTTAGGAATTTTCTATGTTCATTGTATGTTGGACAATTTTAATATTCAGATGGAGGGAGTGCTGGGCCATCTTGTCTAAACTGTGCTTTTGACAAAAAAAGTAGGACCAGATGATGCTTAAATTCTCCTTCCAACTTGCTATTCTACGATTATATGAAACTCTATTTGCTTTCCATTGTCAGAGCAAGGTCTACTTGCTGGCAATCAGGGATTTCTGCCCATGTGAGAATGTGAAGCTAACATAACACATATGTCAGAATTATTTTTCCAAAATTCCTTCTTCGTGGTATCTTCATGCTTTTACTGATTCTCTTCCCACTCAGTTTTTTTCTGCTGGATCTTTTGGCATCAGTGAGGGAGTTCTACAGCTTTACACTGATTTCATTGAGACACGGCCAGAACCAAGGAACTCTCAATTATTTTTCTAGTGAGAGTTTCATGCTTAGTAGTTCTCTGACTTGTGCAGTACCTCTGGCAGGTTTTGGACATAGTAACATTTCAAAGCAATGATTTTTATCCACAACACAAAGATTTTCCTCCTTAATCTCTGTACCTGACTCTTCAGCTGATTCCTCTTTCAAAGGTCATGAATTACTTTGCAGAAAACAGAGCAGACCTTTGGATACATTGACTCCCTTGATTCCTATCTGCTAGGCTGAAAATATTACAGAGAATGAGACGGCTGTTGAGTGGCAAAAACTCACAATATCCCTCTTATATTTTTCCTTTTGTGATCTTGAAAGGCCAAGAAGATACATTGTAGTCAACAACAGCAAAAATTCCTAGGCTTGCTAAAATTCTTCCTAGGAAGCAAGATAATCACAGCATTTCTAAGTACTCCCAGGTTTACTTCAGAATTGCTGCTTTTTGACCATACACACTTGTTTGGATGTGAAAAGTGACTTGAGGTAAACAGAAATCAAATAAAGATAAAGGTGGTCCAATTTATTATAATTGCTGATTCCATAGAACCTATAATTGTAGTTAAGGTTTTAAATTATTTTGCTTTATATAGTTTGTTGGATTGAGTCATTATGGAATTAGAAGAGGGTGGAACAGCTGAGGAAAACTATACACCTTTTTCACTCCCCCACAAAAGGGCTTTTCACCCTCTGAATGAGCTGCAGTCAACCTCTCAGCTTCAGATAATAGGTTCCCTCCAGTTACTAGTTGCTTGTTGGAGCAATTTAATTTTTTTCCAGAGAGAAAAATCTAGAAAATGTTGGGGATGTTCAGCCTTTTCTGAGCTGTAACACAAAGCTGGTGGCCTGCGTGATTTGTCTATGTAGCTTTGCTCATTTGAGGACAAAAACCAAATTAAATCCCTGCTTTGGTTCTGAAGTAGTTTATGGAATACTGGGATGACATAAGTTCCTTGCCAACAGCTAATTCCACATGAGTTGATTCCAACGTCTAGACCCTTCCGGGATAGAAGTCACATCACTGAATGAGGCTGGGTTTGACTCCTGCACATGCTCTTGAGCTCTGCATTTATCCTGCTAATTATCAAAACATTTTGGGTGTCTGGCATGGACTTCACAGCTTACTCAGTTACCCAGCCTGCCTCTGTATGGCCCCACTTGGGGCTTGGGAGGAGAGGTGATCTGGCAGGCTCACACGCTGGCCTCATGGCATGGAGAGGAGTCAAGGGCAGTGGACAGTGCAATGGGGACAGACAGGGCTAAAACAAAGGGGAAAGAACATTCTCTTTGTTCTGGGAGGTTTCCTGTGGTTTGAGGATCCTGTGGCCAGCTGAGAGGGGAGAGGAGCAATAAGACCCTAATGTTTTAAACCCAAGAGAAGTGTGGTCAGGCAAAGGAAAATGCGAATGTCCATGATGTTTAAAATTAAAGGTAAATTGACTATGGAGAACAGCTCTTCCCCAGAAAACTGTCAATCTATGTATCATGTTATGGTCAGTGATAATCAAAAGACTAAATTCTGGGGGAAGCAATCATGTTTTTGGTATGAGTAATCAGTGGTTGGACAATAACTATTTTTATTAGGACAGAACAAAATTTGTAATTTCTGTTTCACGCTTTTGGGGAAACTTCTTTTCCCTAAAAAAAAAATTATTCTTGCTTAAAATCAGAATAAAAATATCAAAATTGCTCATGACATCAAATACTTCAAAAAGACACTGACAACAAACTTCAATCTTTTTGCGTTGAGTTCAGTGCTTGCAGTTAGGCTATTTTGTTATCTTGCTAAAGTCAAAATATTACAGCTGTATTGAAGTGCTTCGAGCATAGAAAGGCAGAGTACTTCAAGCTGATGAAATGAAATATTCTGACACTTTTCCACTGAGCAACTTAGGTAAACTGTTAGAATCTTAGTGAGTCTTCAGACAACAAAGAACTAGCAGTGGGCTGCAGAAAGGATGAAAGGAGGAAGATCACATCGTGGAGCCAGAGAAATAAATGGAATGCAAGGTTGACAAGAGCTTTTTACTCACCAGTCTTAAAGGACTTTGTGCGAGAAGGAAAGACATTTTAAAAATAAGTATTGCTAGGATTCTCTTTCTGTGCTGTCTTTATGCTGACATGAAATATTTCAGGTTGTTACAAAGACGAGAGTGCAAGAAGGAGGAAAACAGACTGTTTTCTTCTCATGTACAGGTCCTAGCAGCTTCCTTGTCCTACTTACAAGCCTCTAACATCTATGTGATTTTTTACTGTTTATGCCAGTTGGTCTACCCTAGAGAAGGTAGCATAATACCTACACACAGAACATGTACATAAAAACCTGATACATTTGCACAAGCTTCAGTTCTCCGAGCTCTTCACTGACTTCTAGTAAAGAGTATTAGTCAGTGGCAGACAAGCTAGTGGCTCCAGCATGCACTGGGCCATTAATCCTCTGCTTGCTGGGGAAAGAACTGTTTCCATCCACTCATTTTACTGCAGATCAAGAAAGTGTACTGTTTCGTTTGGAATCACTGTCAGAATGGACTGATCTCCTTCATCCCAGCTGCAATGGAACTGAGTACGAGAAGATTGCCAGCGAGCTTCATTCCCTGAAGGATTTAGTGCTGCTGCTGTACATTTAAGCCTGCAGACTTAGCAAGGGTTGATATTTTTCTCAACACATGGCTTTAAAGGCCTTAAAAACAGCAGCTCAGTTTGTCTTTCTCTTTCTGAACAGGATCAAATGGCTACATTACAGGAAAACCTCTGCCACCTTTTTTCTTCCTAAAGCCATATATTCCCATTAAAAATCACATGTCCCTCATGGCATTTAGGGCTTACTCAGCATTTTTCATTCTCCACTACCTTTTAATTTGTGTCCCCTGAACAATGTTTATTCTTCAAGACTGCAATGTCATACGTTATTACTGTAAAAGATAAAAGTGTGGACTATTATTTAAACTAAGGGCCTCACTCTGCCAATAAACATCAAAGTATGTTAAAGTAGATACAAATACAATGCAGATGCCCTGGAAAGGCATTTTGTATTGTCAGAGCAAAGGGATGAGGCCTTTGTAGGGCCTATGGGTCTCATAGATTTATAGTAATTTGATTTTTCCTTCAAAGCCCCAAGTCCTGACATCATATGAACGTAAAAGAAACAGCTTTCAAAGAAGGTTAATTTCTAGCTGTTGTGTATGCAGGATATAATTTTTCAAAAGGACCTTAGAACTAGGTTGTCTATTACAATATGATTATAATTAGCTCATTTTAGGGGCAACATTGCAGCACGCTTTTTTCATATTATATCCAAAAAAAAACTGTGTTGAAAATACTTGAAAATATTTACTTGTATAGTGATCTTAAGAAAGATTACAGTGATTGTTTCTGATGTAAATACAACATTTTGAACTGTATAACTCCTCCAGAATATTGATGTTGAATGCTAATTATAGTGATTTTTTTTGATAGGCTAATGTATATCTGGGATTATGTCCCACAAAAAAAGCTGGAGAGGAAGAGAAGTTCAAACCTAAAAGAAACTATGAAACACAGAAATCATGCTGCTCACTTGATGTTTACAGCTTTCTAGCAGAAAAGGGGTGGCAAGTGATGTTGAAAGGCCAGAAAGTTGTTAGGCAAAAGCAGAAGCTGTGGCACTGTCCTTTCCAGTGGTTGAGGGGACATAGGCTCATTCCAGTACACCCTGGAAGTAAACTCCTACCGGCAGTGGCCAGACAGCAGCCTTTAGTATGTTGTTACGAACTCTGCCTGTGCCATCTGAAGCATACTCACAGCTGTTTAGTAACTAGTGTATCTTTAAACAGCTCTGTGGAAATGGACAGAGGAAGTAGATTTTCAATAAAAGTTTATGGACTTGTATTATGGCAGAATACAGAAGCTGTGCCAGCTGTCATTCCACGGTATAGTTATATATGACACTGTATGGAAGAAGAAAAAAAAGAAAAGAAAGGAAAATAAATTTTTAAAAAGAAAAAAAATAAAGAAAAAGAGAAAAAGAAAAAGGAAGCAAGACAGTTTTCTGCATTTTGGATAAAATCTCTATTTAGTGCAATCCTTTCTCTAAAATGCTGTAGAGTCTGGAAGCTGTGCTGCCTGATTCTCTTCTCTGTTATTCCTATTTGTATGATGCAATTTTCTGGCCAGACAAGCCTGATTTGGGCATCCAGCTGGGTTGGGAGTGGACAGTCCGTGCTGGAGTGCAGCTGGACGCAAAGGAGTAAGCATTAGCTCTTACCTTCCCTGCTGTTTCTTGGCATGCAGCCTGTTCCCATGACACTGTCTGAAGCTGGTTGTGGAGATTTATGGTTTATTTTTATAGCAATATTTTCAAGCAATTATCTTCCAACTTGTAGCTATAGACCTCTGTACTCTCAGTCTAGCAAAGACTTATTTCTGTAAATCCACTTGTTTAAGATTTCCCTCATGTGTGCACACTAAACACATTGTTAACCTTGACAAGCAGTTAAACACTTAACCAGCAGTGCAAAATTTCAGCTCATTTTCAAGTGTTGTAAGCCTTCATTTCTCCTGTCTGTTCTGTAAGCCTGGAATGGTAAGGCGATAAAGGAAGGAATAAAATAGCTAGAGCCAGCAACTTAACAGGTTTATACCCAGGTAGCTCCACCAAGTCAGTGGGGCTATAGAGATATACACACACTGAAAATGTGGCTTTATGTAAAACAAAATCTCAGGACTCACTGGTTTTCATAGGTCTACCTGTCTTTTGTTTCTCTTTTATTGTTTTGCTGAGTGTGTGTTTGTTTAAAAGAGTATTGAGAGCTTATTAGTCAATATTGATTTGGTCAATGTGTTTGAGTTGGCATAGCTGCCTTGAATAAATGAGAATATCTCAGACTAAGACTCGTGTCAGTGAGTGTTACATCTTCACAATGAACTGAAAATCCAGGCTCTGATTCTGTATTGCACTATTATGTTTTATAGTTAGGGTAACTCAAATGATTAGATTAGAGATGGCAGAAGAATAATCTGAAGGTGTTATGAGCCAGGCCTCCCTTCACTGGGTGTGGTACACAAAATGTAACATGCACTTCACATGCTAGTCATAGGCAAATTCTGTAGCCTGAGTTTCTGGATCTGGAAGAGGAAAAGGGAAAATGTTGCTGTAGCGGTTACTGCACAAGTGAAACACCAAACAGAGCATACGAGGATCAAAAATGAGCAGGAAGAACACAAACTTAAACACTCTGCGTACAAAGATTAATTACATAAAATAAAAGCTGGAAAAAATAAAAGAACCAAACGAGGCAGTACAGGAAATTTCTAAAAATGTTGCTGTTGACACTAAAGAAAGACAGAATATTTTGCTTGCAGCTGCAACACAGCTGTCACATCCAAACAAATTAAAACCCTCTGAGGACCGAAAACCACAATAAACTGTAACATTATTTAAGTGGAGCAGTATCTTTCATCTGTATCCCAAGCCAAATACTTATTTAAGGTGCAAAAAGGCATCCTGGGAGCACCCAGAGGCACAAAATACTGTTCTAGGTCCAGGAAAGCTTAAGAACTGATTTTGTGGATGTTAAAATACATCTCCTTGCTGTCTTGCTGCTACTGTAAGAACGACACTGTTTTCCATCCCCGTTTCAAGACTCCTGATGGCAGATTCTGAGGCTGCTGATTTTGGTGACCTAAGCAATCAGAACTGCAGACACACACTTTTAAACTGAGCATTGCAATACTGCCTAGCAGCCTGGATTGTTTGCTGCGTGGTGCTTCAGAGAGTACTGTACAAAAGGAGCAGCTGGGGCTCTGCACGCTGCTAGAGGTTTGCTCCTAGGAATGCCCCAGCCTCCCAATCCCATCTCAGTTGCACTTGGTTACCAAGAAAGTTTTTGCATTCATTATAAGGTGCTTATGCTGATTTACAAAGCCATTAAAGAGCAGAGCACAAGTTACCTTTCTGAGTTAGTGACTTTTTACTCTGCTGGTCACAGGCTGAGGTCAACTGATACAGGTCTCTGTGCATCCTCAATACTGAGCTGCACCACTTTGGGTGGTCGCTCTTTCAGCCATTGTGCACGTGGCCTCTCCAGCTCCTGGCAGCACCGGCGCTGTTACCTTCCCTGTGGTCAGAGTCCACAGGCAGGATGCAGTTGGGCTCAGCAGCCCTTAGCTGGATGCTAATCGTGATTTCTGAAGAACCATTGCTAACACTGTTTTTTCAATCATTTCTCTTTAGTGTTTTGAGATGTGTCTGCAAGACAGGCACTAAAAAGAGTGTTTGCTTTTTTCCCCCTCTGCCATTCCATTTTTATTTTCTGTTTGCAAATGTAATTCCCCCCCGTGGTACAGCAGGAAAGCATGCATAATGTAACTATGTGAGCACAGCTGAACTTTTCCCTACTCTAAAGAAAACATTTATTATGGACCGAAGTACAGAATAGCTTTACAGAGCACTTCTTCAATTAAATACATAAAATAAACCAGCTGCTGCTGTGAAGAAACATAAAATATTTATCAGATGAAATAGGGATCATGCAATCTTATGTTGACTGTTTAACCTTAAATGCCTACTAAATCAATGCAACAGATCTGAATTCACAAAAGAAGTCAGCCTTCTAAAGCCGTGATTATTAATCATTATTTTAAGTCTTGTAAATCTGTTTGATGTTGGCCATAATACATATGATTATGTGAGCTGGAATTTCAGCTGCATTGTTAATCAATAGATGTTTTCGCTGACTGGATAAAAAACCGGGAAAAGAAATACATTAGTGAAAAAAAAGAAAAATAAAATTTAAAAAAAATGGAATGTGTCTGCTCCAAAAACAGTAAAGTAGCTTTTTTTCACTGATGTAAGGAATTCCATAATGTGTAGACTATTATACAAAGGTTACTCATTATTGAAGGTATACCAAAAAATGTCATGGCAATAGAGTGTTGTCATGGGATAAATATATCTCACTTTGAAATACTCTCCATAAATTCCACAGTCACCACAACTTCCATTTAGCTGCAGAGGGCTGGCAGGAATGTTTTGTTTTAAAATTAATCATTCACTGTTCTTCCTTCCTGTCAGTAGGCTTAAGCACTGCAAGATGAGGAAGAAAATCTTTGAAATGTTTTTTATATTCATCCAATGCCCAAGACTGGAGGCAGACACGGATATTCACAAACCTAATTTTGGGAATATCATAATTTTGAGAATTTCACTTTCGCTCTCACTTAGCTGCAGTACCCAAAAAGTAAACCGCTCTAACTAAAACAGAACTGACCACTAGGTATTTTAAGTGGTTAGTATTTGACCTGCAAAATTCTGCAAAAAATATTATCACAAACAAGGGCTTCAGCATTATTAATTCCATGTATTTTAATTTAGGAAGGAAGTCAGCACACAATCAGTCACTAGAGAAGTTATCAGATGATTCAGTTGAGCTTAAAATTGTACATGTGGAGCTGACCGCACACTCCTAAAGAAAACAGCTGATGTACAACCTTACTCTGGAATCAGCTTGAAAAGGAAGGCAGAGGTGGGGAGGGTCAGCAGTCATTTATTCACTATTAGTTATTGTGTGTTCTTTCAGCCCCTTGGCTTTTCATACTCCCTGTTTCACTGAGCCTGTGTGTTCAGGATTTGTCTGATGCCTCAGCTGGCTTCTTCTCTGACAAACTTGCCAGAGGATTTGCTGGCTGTTTTTGTAGGGCATGAAGTAGACTCTGATTCTGCCCTGTTTCAATATCACAAGGATTAAACTGCTCTCCAGTGCATCCTGCCCCTACCCACAGGAACCTCAAGGGGAGTACATAACTCGGAAACATCATGCAAGTCCACTCAAAGTCAAAAAAACCCAAAAAGTACGTCTGTAAGTATTCATAAAGATTAACTTCTCACAAGGCAGCGGGTTGTGTGCTCAGCAGTTGAGCATTGCCATGAAGTTGTGCTGGGAGAGGAATGTGATGACAAGTGGGGCTGAAGTGGTGTGAAAGCAAATTAGATTTATCTACATTGTTAATTGCTGCCCACAAGTAAAAATTACTTTTTCCTTTTTTAACAGTGGCTGGCTGAAAATTTTATGAGCAATTGCTTCTGGTTTTTTTAATGGGAGCTCCAGCAGCCACATTTTGGAAGCTGTTACTTAATATGATGTCACTGGGTCTGCAGGTGAGTAAAACACCCAAAATCCTTTTATTTTGAAATGTTCTTGCAGCAGCTGTTTCAACACATGAATCATAACTTCTCTGCCTTAAGAACTGCAGCCATTGAATAGCTTCAGTGAACAAAAGCATGGCACATACACAAATGCAGAATGAAACACAAATGCTTCCATGAAATACCTGTCCCACAAACTCATATGAGTGATTATTTAGAATTTTTTACAGCATTTTATGTAGTTAATGCACTATAGGGATACCCAACAATCACACCACATACAGCTACGGAAGTTGTTAGAGAAAGCCAATTAAGTAGAATCTGTCCATATTTTAAAGGCAAGGAAGTAGATCGAGGAAGCACAAAACCATATGGGATAAAAGTGGCAGAACCAAAACTACGTTTCAGGTTTTCCTCCATCCCCATCAAGCACACCTCCTTTAAACCATGTTACTTTATTACTCAGGTTGGACTTTGATAATTACAGTTGAGAAAACCTTTGAGAAAATAAGGGGATACTACAAGCAAAGTCTCACTACATGTAAAGTGGCTGTATAAACTGATTTTCTTGTTTCAAATAACTTAGTATATTTCTGCATCTGACCCAAGCTAGATCTGCCTCATGTGGTGAGGCAACTCCTCTGGTGCAATTTGAGGCCATTTCCTCTTGTCTTGTTACTTGTTACTTGTTACTTGTTACTTGTTACTTGTTACTTGTTACTTGTTACTTGTGAGAAGAGACAGATCTCCAGCTCAATATAACCTCCTTTCAGGTAGTTGTAGAGAGTGATAAGGCTATCAGTTCCTCAGCTGCTCCTCATCAGACTTGTGCTCCAGACCCTTCACCAGCTTTGCTGCCCTTCTCTGCACTTGTTCCAGCATCTCTATGTCCTTCTTGTTTAGTGAGGGACCAAAACTGAACACAGGATTTGAGGTGTGGCCTCTCCAGTGCCAAGTATAAGAGGAGGATCACTTCCATCGTACTGCTGACCACACTGTTTCTGGTACAAGCCAGGAAAATTATTAATGGCATTTAAGAAAGTGCAACGGGATAGAAAAATTACCACAGGTTGTCCTGGCTTCTTAATGCAACCTCTGATAATAGAATGTGTTAAGCACTTCATGTTACTGTCAGAAAATGACGGCAAATAAGGTTTAAAATGTAAAGTGTGGAGAGCGAAAAATAAGGACAAAAAGAGCTAAATCATGGGTTAAGAGAAGAAAACCAAGTCAGCTGTGGAGACAGACATCAAGGAAGAAAAGGAGAATTATCAGCTGTGAGATATAAACAGCAATATCATGTTAAATAATGGGTATCAAAAGCGTGTGTATACATGTACATGTATAAAATATAGAGGATTATATGTGTGGAGTTTGTTGTAAGTGAAAATAAACTGTAGCTTCTTGCTGCGCAAACCCGAAACAACCTTTTTTGCAACATACATTTGCAGGACCAAAAATCCAGCTGAATATCAAGTCATAACAAAACTGAAAAAATAATAGTCTGAATTTTAATTATGTGGAAATGGAGACGTTTATATCTGGGCTTTGGCGCATGTACAGTCAAATATAAAAGCCAATTTTATTGCTATGCACTGGAAATGACTCCCCCGTAAAGTCCCTCATGGTAATTTGTACAGCTAAAACCTCTCTGTCACTCACTGTGTAGCATGCCCAAGCCACCACGGCTTCACCCAGCTAAATGCACAGGAAGTTAGCAGAGTTATTTTGTATTATTATATTTGTATATTTTAGTCTGTATTTTAAAGGCTGCTGTAGTCAACAGTGTGTAAACAATATGGAAAATTCAGCCTGAGAGTGACAAGAAACTGAAATTTTAAAATTGAGTTTCAGTACTCATATCTTTTTACCTGCAACATCAGGAACAAATCTTTCAGTTCTGGAAACAGCCATGAGATACCTTTTCCTAAACATTTTCAGTTGCGATCTACAAGTGCCTTTTAGCATAATTTCACAATGTGCAGGGCTCACACTATCTTATTTTCTGCTTGAAATCTGAAAAAAAAAAAAAACCTCAACCAAATTCGGTAGACGGTCAAAAGTCTCAAACCCAGTTATGGTCACAGAAGGTTTGTGTGTGCGGCTTGAGAAAAATCCCAGCTTATTGTCTCAGTGACAGGAGACAGGTTCTTGACTTTGCAGCAGCCTGCTCACAAGTCACTGTATGGGATGGCCAGTCCATCAGTGTGTACCCAGCCTTTTGGTGACTTGGCATGTCACAGAGGAAGAAAATAAACCCTTACGAAAATAATAAAGGGATCTTGTAGAATTCTGCAATTTTGGCTGCCGATTTCATTCTAACAATTCAGTAGAATTTGACTAATAGAGGATATTTATCAGAATTTAATAACTACTTTAAAATGTAAGTGGTATCGTATAGCGCAGAACAGGGAATTGCACACTGAAATCAAGTATATGTCCTTGTAAACTATCCAAAGCACAAAATGCCTTTTGTCTTTATGAATGTCTGTTCAATGTGGTAGCGTTGGTCAACAGAACAGCTTTTCCCAAGGAAACTTTTGTCATCTACTGCCATTTCTCAACAACTGCTTAAGGACTTTCCTTCTGTCTTACCACTCACCCCATTTTCCTAGCACCACCCACTTCACTTTTGGGGTCAGATTCTCAACGGGCTTTAGGCACCTAATTTCCTTTGAAGGAAAGAGTGGTTAAATGCCCAAAGGCCAGGTGTATCTGGGTCAGGGTCGCTGCCTCTGCCTGAACGCAGCTCCTTTCAAGGCCATTGAAGCTACCGGCTGCCCTTGAGCTCCAGATGTACCACCTCCACCCTGGAGCCTGAGGGTCTTTCACAGCTGTGTTATACAGGGAGGGGAAGAGGCCACACGCTCCATATACGAGCTGAATCTGGGCCTAAGATCATGCCCTGTCTTGGGCATGCTTTGCCACTCAGCTGCAACCTGCTCCTGCCTCTCTGTTACATCCCATGCAGGCTGAGAATGTGGGATGAAAACTGGGCAAAGAGACAAATGGCATTGCAGTGGTGGTAGGTACAGAGCTTGTACTCCAGCCAGCTCTTAACAGAGCAACTGCTGCAGTTTCACAAGCCAAATAACCTCAGTGGGAAGCAAAAGCCCCCTCCCTTCAGTCTTTCCTGAGAGCTGAACTTCAAGGAGCCCAAAGGAAGGAAAGCACAAGCAACTGGCTAGCCCTGCTCATGTCTACACCAGTTTGGCTCTGCACAAACTAGTCCCAAACCAACTTACAGAGCAAGGTGGGGTTTGTCCCTTGCTGCTTTGCATTCAGTCAACTTGCAGAATAATTCCTCTGGGATGATCACGCAGAGAAAATGAAAAACTCAACCCTGAATCCTCCAATGCTGTGGGGCATCCCTGTTTCAAGGAGCAAAGTCTCTTGCTTAAATGCAGAACAGAAAATGGAGGGCTTCATAAAAAGTGTAAGTCTTGGATAGCATGCTTTGCATGTACCAGATTTAATAATTATTATTTATTTTAAATTAATGAGCTCTGGGAGAAGAAACAAACCAAAACAAAAACCCCCAACAAAATAAAACTGATAGCAAAGGGGGTTGTGATTTGGATGGGATGGGAGCTGGTGCACCAGAGAATAAGAATCTTCAAAACTGGCTATGAAAGAAAGAAGTTTATTTTGTTCGTTGAGGTCTTTAATAGGTTAAAGTCGATGTATTTAGGTACATGAAATAAAGAACAGTCACTAAAAAAAAAAGAAATAAAGGAGCTGCAGGAGGTGCGGGTTGTTCGGATGTATCAGGAAATGTGCACAGCAAACTACATTATTCTACACGGAAAGAGACACCAATGCAACATACAGAAATACATAGAAACCAGTTTTCCCATAGGGAATATTACATGCCTTCCACAGTCTTGCCCTAATTAGAAAGTTTATTATAATGAGTATCAGTTGCAAAGCAAAAAGACAAACAAGGAGTTATAGTAATTTTCAAAGTCTAAAGCTGGTTTGTTTGTAGTTGAGAGGGAAAGATAGAAAGATACTATTTTCAGATGATGAAGGAAAAGGGTGCAAAGTTACGGGAAAGTTCATTATTCAGAAAAATGAAGTAAAGAATTCTTCGGTTTTACATAAAAGGTGGAATTTTCCCTGTTTTAAAATAAATTCTAAAATTCTCATTAATTTCTGTGAGGTCAGGTTTTCATTTCAGTCAATTCAGTGTATTGCATTTAACAGTCCTGCAGATGCACTGTGGAGAGTTCCTCCTTAAAGCCGGGACTACACCAGTCAGAGCCAGACGGACACTACACTGATAATATTTTCTTTTTTTTTTCTTTCTCTCCTCCTCTATCGAAGTGTAGGGACAATCAACTGGTTTAGGAAAATACTTGATTTCTGCATCTCACATAAATCGATTTGGTCAATCTGCTTTGCAATCCTCCACTGAGCACAGTAAATGAACCTATTCAAGTAGAAAGAAAAAAAAGAAAGAAAGAAAAAAAAGAATTATAGAAGAAGCCGCTATTTTCTCAGGTGGTCGGAGGTGTTTTTACAGGGAGGGCTGCTAAGGAGGGGTGCCGGGCAAGGGCGCAGCGAGAGCCCCGACGGGACGGTCCGACCCAGGCCCGGGATATCCTCAGCGGGCCAGGCCGCCTCTCGGGCAGGAAACCCCGCGGTCCCTCTGAGGCTCCGGTTCGACGGGAGCAGCCCGGTCCCCGCTGCAAGGTTACCTCCACCGGCTTCCGCAGGAGGCGGAGCCGCCATACGGGGGCCACGGCCACCGCGCCCCACTTCACCCGCTCCAGCGGCTGGGGGGACACGGCCGGCGTCCCGGGCTCCTCACTCTCCTACCCCGTTTCACATGAGCCGCAACCACGGGTGGTCGTCGGCGAATGAGCTGGAAAGTGCGCTGCGAGCAGCGTGGAAACAAGCAAAGATTTTAAGCTTTTTTTCTTTACCCTCTTGGAAACGTGAAAATTCATTTAAACGGGCGGGGGGCTGGGGGGAGCGAAGTGTTTCTGTGGATTTATCTGGAGGGACGAGGTGGTTGGGCACACGCAGCCATGCTCTCGGGCCCACGGAGGCCGACAAGGTCTCACCCCGTGGGCCCACAGAGACGGGCGCATGGCGGGGCGGATCCTGCTCTAGGTCTCCACCGCATCTGCGGGCAGAGCGCACGAGTGGGCCCTGCCGCGTACTTGTTAACAGCCCCGGAGAAATAATTGCCCCGGCTCTTCCCCGCGGATACCGTCGGGGAAGAGGCGGCTCTCGGTGGGACGCCAAGGCCACCCGCCGTAGCGGCCTGTACAGAGAGGTGAGCGGCAAACCCACCTCTCGGTCCAGGGATGCCTTCTCCAGGGGAACGGCAGGCCCAGGGTCCCGCGGGCAGACACGCAGGAGTCTGGCCGGAGAGAGCGAAATCTGAACCGGCAAACCCCGAAATGAGGCCCAGCAGCCAGAGCTGAAAAGTGTCCAAGTCTGTCTCAAGCAAACCAAGAGATGAAACATTTCAGGTTATTACATTCTGCCTTTGAAGCAAACCGTTTCCCGCAGATAACAATGCGTAGGTATATTTAGACAGCTCGGCTCGTCCAAGGCAGAATGTGTCTTGCGCTATTTGAGAAAAACTCTAAGAGTAAGTGCAAATATTTGACGCTGAAGAGCTCTTAAGGCTTGGAGAGTACCATTTACTTATTTCTACACATCAGTGTGGGCTTAGGATGTTAAATAGATTAAAAGGCTAAGAGAGGTCACTGAAGTAGACTCTCTTTCTCTCATCCTGACTTTTTTTCCTTGCAAAGTTTTCCCACTTTCTTTAGAGTGCCCTCGGCAAACTCCTCTTAAGAGCCACCTCGGATACTGTATAAGTTCGTGGCGCTCTGAACCCCGGCCCCCTCCCCTCCTCTAGTCGACCCCCCCGAAACTCCTCTCTAGCGCAGGCATTCAGCAAATATTTGCCTGCGGGGTCAAGATATTAATAAGCACTTTTCGGTCGCCTTTTATACCCGGGGCGCTCGGGAGCGCGGGGCAGCGGCGGCGCTGCCGGCCGGGCCTGGGCAGGTGAGCGTGACTCTACCTGGCAGCGGGGGGGCCGGGTTCCCCAGTCCCCCCGCCGGGCGTGGGCTGCCCCGGCGATGACACGAGCAGTCGAGGCCGAAGGGGACACAGGGGAGACCGCGGGAGTAGCCGCTCCGCCGAGAACGGACACGTCGTTTCAATTTAATCTCATTTAAAAAGACGTAACTAATAAATTTGTATGGACGAGGCTGCCGGAGACGTAAAGCAGAGTCGATAGTGGTTCAATCCCATTGAACCCTATTGAAAACCATGACAACAAGGAACAAGCTCCGATTTATCCCGGAGAGTTAAAGCACATTGTGGGAAGGCGTCAATCACCTATTATTCCAGATCTGAACAAATGCAAAATCTTGACTGGAACAAATGCTTCCAACAGGTCCAGGACATAGGGCTACATTTCCCTTTTGTTCACGGCCTAGCAGTTGGCATGTATTTGTGCTCCCCTCGCTCCGACCACCCAGGACGGCTGGGAGGCTGTGCTCGGAGCTGGGAGATAACTACTGTCACCAGGCACGCTTGATAGGTGGCTGCAGTAATCACGGCCTGGGAATCGTTTATATGGAGCCTGTCCAGTCCCGAAGAAATATGCGGGAAGTTGGCCAAATGGAGCCTTGTGCCCCCTTCATCTCGCCCACAAATCTCGCCGATATAAATCTCACCTCTCCCTTGTCGTTATTGCTCTACTGACATTTTTCCCCAGAAGTGTAACTACTCCCAGAAGCGACACCCAGACCAGGGCGGGGAGGGGCGGTGGCGGCCGGGGACACGCGGGCAGCGAGTCTGGGGGGCGAGAAAGGGGCTGGATAGATATAATCTATACACAATAGCTTATAGATGTCTGTTTGGACAGGGAAATTAGAACCGACAAAGCGGTCGGAGAGAAAAGTATCTCCGCTTGTATCTGAGTTTCTCTTTCCAGGCGCGCAGTGCATCGCCGCAGGGTTTCGCGCCGTTCCCCCGTCGGGGATGAGCTATGGCGAGTCTCGGCCCGCGTTCAAAGGAAAGCTGATCCGCTCGGGTGAGGCTGGGTGTCTCCTTCCCTCCAGATTTTGCTCCATCCAGCTGGACTCGCCTCCCAGTACTTTCCGAGGCGTGCGCCGGTCCGTCCCGCGAAAGCGGCGGGGAGCTAGGGGGAAGGCCGCTGCGGCGGGCGGCTGGGGAGCGTGTCCCGCCTCCGCCCTCTGCGGTCCCACGGCTTGAGCCACGCTGCGCAACCTGCGTGAAACATCGCCCCCACCGGCCACTTCTACCGCTGCCCTGCGGCGGGGGACCGAGCCCTGTCACTGCGGGTTTGCATCTGAACGGCACGCCGAACTGCTTGTTTCTGCCCCGTATTTTCTTAAAAGTCGGCGGCGGCCACCGGGGCTGGGCAAAGCCCGACCGCAGCTTCGCGGGGGGACGGGGCCGCCCGGTTAAAGGCTGAGCGGAGGAGAAGCTGCGAGAAGGTGCTTGTCCGTCGTAGCACTGGTTGTCCCCGAACCAGTGCCCAGACAGTGTCAGCAACCTCCTCCCTGGGATCGCCGGTCCTAGGGTTCGTTTGCTGCCTCTTTCGGCAGATGAAGAGGCGGTCGGCAGGGACGGCGCGGATAAATAGACGCGCCGTTTGATCTTTTCTCCCTCACCCCAGCTGGAGTCGTTTCAGTCACTCACACACCCCGCCCGAGGGGATATTCCCTGGGTTAGTACAACTCAAACTGGTGATTGAAAAAAAAACCACAACAAACAAACCTCCCCTACCCCCCGCTCCCGACTCTTCCTTATGGACCGAGTATGCCAAGCTCCCGCCATCGTCTTTCTCCAGAAAAACGTGCACCTTCCGTGTACCATGCCCAGGAGACGCAAAAAAACCCCATCCCAGAGATCCTATTCCTTAACTCACACACCCCCAGCCTTCCCCGCCAAGAGCTCAGCCGAGGTGTGAAAAATGCCCCATTGAGGGTAGGAAACCTGCCAAGAACAAGAGGGAGAATTTGAGGTAGGACTGCAAACAGCCTGGGCAAATAAAACAAATAACAACTTAAATTCCTTCCAGATTTAAAGAAAGAGGCAAGAGGGGGAGAAATAAAGAGGGAGAAGCGGGGAGGGGGCTCTCGGCAGGCTCTGCGGATGTCCTGGGAGGATTCACTTTGTCTGCGGATAGAAGGGACGCTGGTGGCTTCGGTGGCGGATGGAGGGGGGTGGTTGTTGGTCATCCACATGCCACCCAAGATGTTATTCACTGCTAACAATTACCATTATCTGTCCCCACTTTTGGCTAATCAGACAGAATATGTAATGATGAAGCCTGTTTCCTGCTGTCTTTGGGAGGTAACGGGTTATTCTCTCATGGGGGTGGCGGGAGGGGGGGCTACACCTACTCCCATTAGGGCTTTAGCACTTGACTAATTCAGGTACTTAGCATCCTATAGACAGGGACGGTTTGAAAGCAGGCAGTGTTTGCAGTGGGGAGGACTGTTTATATAAACAGGACACCTCTGTAAACGACACTAATATTTGGGGTTAGGTGGCGATGGAAAGGAAGGTCCTCTTGAGCCGAGAGACTCCCCAGTAACTGGACGCAATCCTTTCCCAGCAGCTTTTAAGGAAGGGGGTTCGGTTTGGGGTAATATTTTTTTGAGGGGTGTGCACAACCTACCATGGCCACATCTGGCAGGATCAGTTTTACAGTGAGGAGCATTTTGGATTTACCAGAGCAGGATGCTAATAGCATAAAGCAAGCCTCTGACCATCACCACTCAGCGGAGAACTACACCGGCTCGCCGTACCGAGGGTGGATAGAAACAGACAGAAATCACTACCTCTGTGAGTATAAAATGGACAGGAATTCTCCATCTCCGCACAATTATCTTTAGTTTGTTTCCCCCCTTCCTTCGAGGAAGATGCGTAGCAGCGAATTGCCAGTGTAGGTAGCCTACAGGATCGAGGGAATCCAGGCTGGGAATTTTACAAAATATTACTGAATTGCAACAATGAAACAGCAGAAATGTCTCGGCCACGACCTTAGGACAGAAAAGAGAGTGGGGGTTCTTGTTGGGTTTTTTTGTTTATTTGTTTGGTTTTGGGGTTTTTTTTGGTTTTGGGTTCGTTTTTTTTTTTTTTTTGTAGGTTTGTGCATGTTCCTAGCTATGGCAGAAAGCAAAATCTCAGTCTGTGTCCACCCCTCTCTCTGCGCTTATCGTTTAAGCCCCCTTCCCTGATTATTTTTTATCCCCCATTTCACTCGTGCAAGAAACCCTATCTTTTTGTGCTGGAGGGGTTTGAGGCCACCCCACGCTCCGCCGAGGAAAGCTGAGCACCCCCCGTGCCTCGCCTCCCCGCGCTGCCGCGGAGCGCCCTGCGCGCCACCGCCTAGATCCACGCACCTGCCACGGCGAAGTGCAGGCTCCAGCTCGCAAACCCAACTGTGTCGCACCTCGCACACATAAATTGTGCCGCAGATATACGGCGTTTATTGTATACCTGTGTGTGCACAGGGGGAGACCGTCCTTTGAATGGGTGCGGGAGCACCCCGAGATAAGTAAAATATTAGGGTAATCGAGCGGCGGGTGAAAAGCAGATATGAAAGGACCGGGCACCCCATATTCTGTTAAAGTACGGAGGGCACACGAGGGATGGCAGCCCGCAATCCCCGGGCTGTGCGCGACGGAGCGGCCGTGCCCCTGCGGGGATTGCCGGCGGGGAAGAGAGGGTCCCCCACGGGGCGGAGGGTCCTCCACGGTGCCCCCACCGTGGGCTAGGTTTAATTATTCGTGGGGTTAGCTCACATCTCTTGTTGACCGTTGGGATTAATCCGGCCCGGTAAACAGCCGGGGCTCTCCCTGCGAGAAGCGTTTCAACTCTCGGTGGCCTCCTCGATGCCTGCCCCGCTCCCCGGCCCC